>JACEGR010000289.1:0-313485 GCA_014170235.1 Listronotus bonariensis
ACAACTTTAAATATAGAATGATAAAATAGTTGTTTCGATCCACCAGTCTTACACCGGGGTGTGCGTTCAGTGGTAGCAAATGTAAAGCTACTTTTAACCACTTGGCATTGACCGAATAACCGGTATTATAGTCTAAACTTAAGTGTTAGTATCAATCATTACATATACACATATAAACTGACCATCTGCACATAATGTATCTTACTCGCTGTGCACAAATGACAGTTTATCGGCCCTGCCGCCTACTGTCAGAAACTTCATAATAATAATAATAATATTCTATTGCTTAAACGCAACCCAGGTGATGTATAGCTGGATGAACATAAAAATATTTTTTGTGACTTAATCAGGTTTTTACAAACAACAGCAAGAGGGTTTCTAGGAATTTCTGTACTTTGGTATATCTGTTTTCTACACATGGGACCAATACTCAATTTCAGAGTTTAAATATTATATCCACTATGAATGTAATTTAAATCATTCTAAAACTTGGTAAAAAAAAACTTACAATTTGACATTATTCCCCAATAATTGTGTTGTTTTACATACATAATCTGCAGTTTACCATATTAAGTTTTGTGTGCATTTATATTTTTTTTGTACAAAATAATAAACGTTCTAGTAGGATAGTGCCAAATGCAAACTGCAAGTTTTAAAATAAATATACTTTTTTATTGAAAAGTGTGTTTAATATTAAAAATCTTAAATTAGATGTGGTTACTATGCGCAGAAACAAAGATATTAAAGTACTGAAATTCCTAGGATCGCTGTGGCCACCCGGTTTAATTTTTTTTAAATAAAATGGCGAATGCGAGATTATTAAATGCACTTAATTATGGTAATTGGACAACTTTAGTTACCTTTGCCGTAATAGTAGGTTATGGTTAGTGCAAAAATTATACTGGTAGAAATATTCCTAGTTACAGTAAAAAAATTAACTTAATTATCACAGCAGTTCATCTTTCTATCACAGCTTTACAAATTAATAACCATTATTAAAGGGATATAATAACCAATGGAAAAAGTTTAGTTAAGACTATTAAAGAGCGTTAATAAACCCAATTATACTCATTGTTATGACAATTAAGCAACTTATCAAACGTTATTAGATACTTTAATTACAGTTATGTGACAAACTTAATAACGGTAGTAGGTCGGTCTAATAATCGCTGCTACCAATACTACTAAAGATTATTATTAAAGTTGTTTATCAGTGGTAACTAAAGTATCGCTGTAAGATTACTTTAATAATGGTAACAACCCATCCACATTATCCCCTATTTAATGCAGATATTTTAGTTATCGTTATTAAATTTCTAGTTATGGTAATTAAAGTTTTTCTCAGTGTGGGGCGCGCGAGAATTAATTATTATTTCTTATAATAAATAGTTATTTTTTATGTATATTCCTTACATAATATTGTATATTATTTTGTACCCGAATAAATTATAATATCAGTTGAGTATTTTTGAAATTTTATTGTTGGGAAACTTAAGGGGGCGCAAAATTTTTTTCTTTAAAGGGAGGTGCAGGTGTAAAACCTGTTGGAAACCACTGCTTTAACTGGTTATATGTTAGGCGATGGATGGATTCACTTATCTGGACCCTTATTCTTAAATCTCTGGGAGGAGAACTTTGCGGGAAGTGAGTAAAGTTCACGAAAATATTGTCAAAACAGTATTCTTAAAAAAAAGAAGAAGTTCACTGTGAGCAAGCAACTCCCGGGAATTAAAAGTTCTCCACCTCTTAAGGTGGAGAAAATTCGTTCCCGCCGTTCTATAACCTTTCCCATAAAGTTCCCGGGAGTGTTCCCCTCCCGGAGATTCAAGAATAAGCGTCCAGAGCATTTAAGAATTTCTTTATCGCGGCAAGATAAAATAGTACCTACAATTCTAAACATTTAAAAGGTCGTTAAGACATATAACTATTTAATAGGTATTACGTATGAAAAGTAAATATAGCACTTATTGTTATAGGTTTGGTACAAAATTCGAGACTGGTTCCAAAACGTCAAAAGCCAGATAATTTTGCAATGGGAGTAATGCAATGTTCAGACGCCATAGAAAATTGTCTAGGTGAAAGAGCAGGCAGACCTTTAAGGGATCACTTTAAAATAATCAGAAAACTAGCCTGGAAAAAGAATTATGCTGCTCATAAACCATTTGAACCAAAGCCCAGAAATAAACCGAAAAAGAAGAAAGTATATCTGTTAAAAAAATTAATGCAAAGTGATGATGTACATGAGCCAGTGCAACCAATAAAGATGAAATCTAAACAAAAGTCTAAAGGTTTGTCGTCTCCTTTAAAACAGAAAGGACAAGGCCTCGGCTACGATAACCAGCGTAAGCCTCGAGCGGGAAGTATCAAATCTCTGTACTGGTAGCCGGTAATGACTAAAATATTTGTTAACAGTGTCTTGAAACCAGTTTATATCGCATCAGCTATTTTTAATCGGCCAGTAATGCAATACCAAAACAAGCACAATAATAGTCACTCAATCCGAAATATTTACATGCCGGTATTTGCGTTAGATTGTCTTTTTCCACGCATAGTACACATACAGGATTAGTAGAAAAAACCGAAACGCTGGATTATCTCAACAATATGATTTAAATAGACAAAATTGCGTTTGAATATCTTTTAAATTCAAGAATTGCGTTTGCGATGTAAATAATAAAATAATTAAATTTTCTTATTTCCATTTCCTTGACCTTTTTAAAGAACCTTTTTTTTAAACGTCGCAAAAATATTATTCATGAATTTAGAAGGTCCACGTTGTAAATAATAAAATCTCTGTACTAATTTTGACGAATATTGGTTGGATCGTTTTTAAGATAATTAACCATGCCTAGCTGTTTTTGTATTAATTAAAAAAAAACATAATAATATCTCCAAAATTGACACGAGTAAAAAAACGATAATAGGGTCATAATAAATTTAATACAAGCACTTGATTATAATATTAAAAAATAGGGTATTGCATTTAAAATTTTAAAATTTCCTGACCTACAAAGAAACTATAAACTTGGCAACCTTGCAAATACAATTTTTATATACTTCATGTTAAGTTATCCCTTGGCTCAAAATTTGGTTCTTTTATATTTGACGGTTGCTAAGATGATTTACCGGTTTTTTCTACTAACCCTGTATAATGTATATTTGACTGGCTGATTACTGGCTATAGGGCTTTTTGCTTACGTATATTGCGGTCAGCCGATTTAAAAATAAAAATTCTTTTATGCTACGATAAAGATCAAAGGCAGCGCTTTCACATTCTCCGGTTTCCGCTGGCCGCAGACGCTTGGTATCGTGGCCGTACCCCAAGTTTTAAGATGTGAATTTATCAGTTCTTTTAAATATTAACATACGGTGTTTAAATTTGGTACAAAATTTAAAAATATGATAATAAAAGATGTTTTCGTTAAAAGAATAAATTTATTATTGGTGGCATATTGTTGGGCTACCCTGATGAGTACAGCTGTAGTGAGAACGCTTTAGACCTCAGACACGATACTAAGTGTCGGCGTAAGCGGCTAGTGTTAAGCGGAAAATGTGAGAAGGTTGTCTTTAATCTTTATGCGGGAATAAAAAACTTTTTTCTTAAATCAGCCGCGCTGCTGGGTCTCGTGCCCGAGGCCTTAAGGGTTTGTGATAATCTCTAAACTACTGGGCGGTTTTCAGATTTTGCCCATTTTTACAACTTTCTCTAACTCGTTCGCATTTAAAGTTATGAAAAAACTTTACACAGGTTAATTTTGTAGTTTTTTTAGTAGAACATTGTGGTGTAATTTTCTTTTCTATGTTGAGGAGTTTTTAAAAAATTGTCCAACTTTTTTGTTGAGATCTTTTTATTTTAAATTTTACCGAAAATTAGCAATTTCAATACTTTCATGTTTTTTTTATTAAGAGGCCATAAGAGAAAATGACAAAACATTATTTTCCAAATCCTGTTATTAATTTCGTTTTGGTTTAAATACCCACCTGCGATATTTTCCACAAATTAAAAACGAAATAACTTTTAAAGTCACATTGTATATAACTTTTTAATACAAACCGTTTTTCCTTAACATATTTGTAATAAAAAGGTATACTTTGTACTAGTGTCCGATCGAAATTTTGGTTTCGGTTTCGACCACTTTCGGCCAAAAATCAAGTTTCGACGACAGGTTCCGACACCAAAATTGATTTTTGAATTTGACGTGCGCTCGCATAACGTCGTTTTTAGCGGCAGCGCTATCATAATTATTAAAATATAGTATAAGAATTACACAGTCAGTGCCATACATTTTTTTCAAAAATATTCGTTTAAGTGCGGCTCGAGACACCACTGGCTAAATTAGCCGCTTCAAAACTACAACGCTATGAAATTTTAAGCAAATTGTTAAAGGGATATTTAGGATATTAATAAAAATACGATTTTTTTATTTAACATCCTGTATCTTGGAATATGAACTTTTTTTTCATAAGATGAGCTTATAAATATTAATTATTTTTACCCCAATTAGGAATCACTTTGTATATGTTTAATGTATTTATCGTTGTAGAGTCTTTAAATCTACGTAAAAATTTAACATCTAAAAAATAATTAATAATTAAGTCCATGGGTAGGAGGGGGCAGCTGTCCCCCTGCCGGTACCTGGCTATGCATATGGGAATGCATATGAATTTTTTTATATTAAGTTAAATTTTTCGCCCCTGGGAGGTTGTGTGGGGAAAAATTTAACGAACAAAATTTATTTTTATTACCAAATATCGTTCTATCACCCCAAAAACCAAGAACTAGTGAGGTCTACCCTCTGGGTCTTGAATCTTTTTTGTGGGCTTGCTGGAGGAACGATTCGATTCAGGCGTTCTCTGTTTAATCTCTAGCTGCTAGTGTTTAACACAACGGAAATGCAATTGATAGCATTGAGCTGGCACAACGTTAGTACTTATTTGTACCATTGTACAGCTATCGCAATTTTGAAAATATAAGTATATAAGTACTTTTATGTTTAACATTCACAGCAGGATCCATTGTTACATTGGAATTACAAATAAAGGATTCCCTTCACTCGAATAAAGTTGATGAGGAACCCATACCTCCCTTTCTGTACCCATTTCCTTTTCGACCTTTACAAAGTCATACAACCAACATTGAAAACTATATGGCTGAAAAGTATTTAGACTCAATGTATTTAGACAAAATATTTCTAAAAACTCTGCTGACAAAGCCTGGTGTTAGGTGTCCAAATGAAGGCGGATCAAAAAGCATTAAGCAACTGGCAAAAAACTGTTATAAAACAGTGTGCTACAAACAAGAAGTAATGAGAACCCGAAGACCATTTTATTTCATAAAATACCAAGAAGCGACTAGTTCTGGTGCTCTAAGGGACAGACAAAAATGGAACTTGAACATCAACAAAGAATGACTAAGATTGAAGCCGATGGTAAGAAAATATTTCTTTTAAATACAAATAAAAAAACTTTTTGTTATTTCCTCTCAGTCATACCTCGTAGAATGTTTCAAGATGGTTGTACATGAATCGTTGTGAGCGTCAGCTGCGTCTCTGACCGACCGTGAAATTTTACAGGGTGCTTCAAAGAAAGATCCATATTAAACTTATGTTTTTGTTAAATAGAACACCCTGTATATTGGTTTTGGTCATACATACATCATTGGACATATGATATACAACAATATATTCTGTATTATGTTAGATTGCTAGAATATTAAGTGTACAATTACCTTCGTTTTAACTTTTACTAAAAATTATATAGGGTGTACAGAAACTAATATTAAATATTATATTAATTTCTGGACTTCTGTAGATCTTCTAGTAAAAATTTTAAAATGCAGGTGATCATACAGTTAATATTTTAGCAATCCAACATAATATACAAAGCGTAAGTATAATAGGATATATTAAAATTTTATTTTTGTCAACATTTTTTCAAAAATCCCAAATTTCTTAAAAACCTAACATTTTTGGTATAGGTATCGCTAATAAAATTTTCTTTATTTTTATTTCTACGATTTAAAACTAAACCAATATACAGAGTGTTCTATTTAAAGAAAAACAAGTTCAATATGGAAAAACCTTTTTAGCACCCTGTATAATTCAACCATCGTTGCCGCAGATTACGCTTACAACAACTCATGTAAAGTCTGACCCACCTATGATTCATTCTGAAAGCAATACCACCAAGTGCGCAAAAAATGATAAAGTAAAGAAACCATTTCGAAAGCACATAGCCTCTGACAGAGCAAGATTACATAATTCTTGAATAAATAAAAAAACATTGCTAAAACGCATATTGTGTACTTAGAAAACATCATTTTTTTATCTCTGTCCTGCTATAAAAGCTAACACGTGCCGTAAAGAATTATAAACTCGTCGGGTGTATAATTTATTAATGCAATAAATCAGTGTTCTCAAAAGGGTTTGTTCACATAAGATACTTTGCGGCAACCCTTTCAGAATGAATAAATTCTGGCCCCAACTATACAAACCTCTTAAAGCAGCAAAAATATTTAACCCGACGACTACGCCACGCGTTGCAGATTTTACGGCACGCCAGAGACGAAATAAGAGGATGTTTTTTAGTACGTGAGTCGCGTTTTCGCAATATTTTTATTTATTTATCTAAAAAATATGTAATCAGGCTCTGTCAGATGTCAGATGTGCTTTCGAAAAAGTTTGTTTACTTTATAATTTTTTGGGTACCTGGCGGCATCGCTTTCAGAATGAAATAAATATGGTTCTAACTATAACTTTGACAAATGAATGAAAAAGTAATGTAAAATACGTAAAAAAACGTGGTTTTAAAAGGTAAAAATCGAATATCGTAAAAATGGGATTAGTTTAAGCCAAGAGGCCATAACTTTCTGTTGCAATATAATGGCCGTGATACCAAAATTAAAATAAGTAATAAGTATAAAAAAATAAAACATAAATAAAATGTTAGAGACATAATTTATACGGTCGTAGAAAAAATATCGTATGCAAGCTCTGCTTTTTTTTATTCATGGAATTTCCATTCGAAAATAAAAGGATCACTTTATACACTTGTTACATAAATTACCATTCTGGTAACAAACTGAATTTTTAAACCAAAACAATACATTTCTACAGTGCAAAATTAAAATTTTCTGTTATATCCATTTTGATAACAGACGGTTTTGTCAACGTCTTAACCTAAACCCCACTCTCCTCCACCCTAGAAACATCGTTTGAATATCAAAATGTAAAACTTTTTTGTACATTAAAATAATGTAAAAACATGAAATGACCAATTTAGCGATAAGACTCTTTGGCCGCTGCACGGTAGAATTTTTTGTTTATGTGTTTTTCTCAATTTAAAGTGCTCAAAGTATAGTTTTACTGAAACAGTAATATTAAACCAATGCAATACATTTTTTGATCAGGTGTTTTTTTCAATTTAAAATGCCCAAAGTTTTAGTTTTACTGTGTTGTTAAAACTAAGTTTATGTGATATTATTTATGACTCCTAAATACAGGCGCGGCTGGTAAGTTTTTTTCTAGGTGGGTCAAATTCTTTAAGTAATTAATAATTCCTCGCTATACAACGTGTTACTTTTTTATCTTGTAAAACAATATATTACTTTTATGAGGGACTTTAATAATGTGATGTTTTTACTTTTGCCGAACAAAGTGTACCTATAGAAATACCCATTGCAAAAACTATAAAATACTAAATGACATTTTTTTAATTGTACAAATGCAGTTTAAACGATATGACTTTAATTTTTTTATTAATACAGGCAGAGCTAACTCACATCTTACAAATGTGTTTATATATCAAATTGATCCTTATATCCTTCTGTTTGTAGAAATGTTCCTATGGGTAACACAGCTGCCATGTCTTGTCACTTTTTCTTTTAAATGTTTTGGGTGTTAACGCCAGTTCTAGTCCATAAGGCAATATTAGTATCTGTACTATATAAAATACATGGAAAACAAAAAAGGATTCTTTATATTGCACCCGCAAATCCAATCTGAATTCTTGTTGTTTGGTGGTCTGTTTTAGTTTCAGGGCAGGTTTCGGACGTCTCGTTTCTAATCGCTTTTCAAATGTTAAAGAACCACTTGTATTGTTGAACACATGGTTAATAAAAAAAAGCACGGGCAATATGCGATAAAACGACGCAAAGATACAATTTAACACCAACAGCCGACAAGTACATTACCTACCAAAAAATAATAAATAAATAAATAAACAAACAGCACATAACCTAAAAAAACTTGAAAACGACGGAGAGACGGCGGCATTCACTGAGTACTTTGGGTTGCCAGCCCATAACTGATAAAACGCGCGTGGTGGAGAAATGAATGGTTTGTTAAGTTGCCGCTAGGCGGCTATGGCTAGGCGTTGACCAAGGTCGTTTAATAGGTAAGGTTGCCTCGTAAGCCTTGCAACATGGCGGACCATACGTCACATATGTATTTTGCTCATTATTTAATGAAGTTTTTAACAGTGTAGTTTGTGTTTTTGTCAATATTAAAGAAATACTTTTAAATACTGTTAAATCCAGTTGTTACCGTAACTTCTGTATTTCCTATTAATAAATTATTGATTATTCTAGCTGATTTTTAAATATTGTATATCGCGCTCTTTCGCCCTCATAGCATTATCCGTCTAGACATCCTTGTTTGCTATGTTGGCGCTAATAAGGAACCAGCAGTGCGGTACATATGTGACGTATGTGACGTAATGAGGCAAACTTACCTATTAAATGATCTTGGGCGTTGACTCTTTACTACTGTATTTTGCGGATTCGTTCTTCTTCTTTTGGCTTAAGGCATCTTACATTTAATTTAGAAAATCCGGTCATAGAATACACTGACCGTGTGTAGTTTCGTTGTTTGAATTGATTCTTAGGGAGTTTTCGCATAGGAATAGATTTCAACTTTTTGTTTGTTAGGATGTTAGGATTAATTGCTTGCTATTATTTTTTAATTTTATTACAAATTATGTGGGTCATTGACCGAATGACCATATGGACAAGCCGCGCCTGCCTAAATAGTGAATTACTTAGATTTTAGAGCCCGATTTTTTAAAAGCCCTATTTTTTTTAGGTATCTTAAATAAGGTGCTCGAAGCCTATGAATGTAAGAATCTTAAATTACTCTTAGAGTTGGTTGAAAAGCTTAAACATTTTTGTGACAGTAGACCTAAAAAGCTTCTTCCAGATAAAAATATATACATGAACGAAATTTACGATAAGGTATGTAAAGGATTTTATGAACTCTATCGAATTAATGCAAGTCGACCGATTTATGAACAAAAAGAAGACTTTATTTTATTCTTGGATTACCTTCTAGTAGAGAACCCTCTACTGATTCCGTGGTAGGGCAATTTAAAAATGTGTTTATAGATTACAAAAAAGAAATTCATGAGTTAGAGAAAAGGTTAAAGGATGCAACATCACCAGATGAGATTTGTTGGTTCTACCATGAATTATCAAGGTCAGTTTAATATTGCTTTTTTTTAATTACAAATTTTATGTATTAAAATAAATATATAATTATACAGGCTGTACCAAGTCACAACACTAGTTTTATCTACAAAACATCCAGATGTCCCAAGAAGAGATTTTTATGGTAAAGTAGGATTTTTTAAATGAAGACACCGTTTATTTTGACAAATTTTGACTCTTGATTGGAGTATACATCAAACATGTCCATATTATTATACACTAAAAGGATGTCAATTATTGCTGGTTTATTATATATCAACAGGTTGATGTATTTATTATAATGGTAAAATCTAAATATTAAACAAAAGCCTTTAATACGAATTGGGTTGGGGTTGAGTTCCTTGTAGAGAAAGAACTACTTTAGTAGGTTTTAGTATTGATATTTTGACAGTTAAAAATACAGAGTAGTCCACCAATAATATAATCGTTAAAAATAATATCGACAAACAACTTAAAAGTCAATTTTTTCAAATGGAAACAGCTATCTTTTATTGCATTATTCTATTAGGCATTAAAAATAAGGGTAAGTTTGTACAGGGATGCCTTTTTCAAAAAATTATAGTTTTTAAAATATAAACCATTTATTATTTATCCATTCTAACAATACAAGTACGGTGTAAATGGCCATGACGCCGCATTTTGCCATCTGGGCCAACTAGAAGCCAAACTAAGTCGTACTTAAAAGCATTTTTAGACTAAATAAATATTAAATTGTAAATATTTCGAACACTATAAATTTGTAGAATATACCGGGTGACACAGGATGTTGTTACCCCTCCCCCATTTTTTTGTAGTTTTTACAAGTATTATTATACCATAATTTAACATATTTTGTCATTATCAGGCCCTTAAAATCAATGAATGACGTATTTCACTTTCACAGGTAGGGACATATTCCATTTTCTTTAATAAAGTATTTAGATTTCGTAATTTCAGTTTTTAATGTAATTAACGAGAGAAAATTAAAAATTTGACAAACATTTTAAATGGAAATACCCTCATTATATTTTATTTTTAAATTCTACACTAAAACCTCTTTTCAATGACGTATCCCAAGATATTGTTTATTTTTAAGATGGCGGCCATAGATCATTTATTAACGACATGCGAATAACGAAATTCTTTATTAAAATGGTTGTCAAATTTTTAATTTTCTCTCATTAATTACATTTAAAACTGAAATTTTAAAATCTAGTACGTACTTTATTAAAAAAAAGAATATGTCACTACCAGTGAAAGTAAAATAGGTCATTCTTTCATTTTCACAGCCTACTTAACAAAAAAATGTATTCAAAGCAGACATATTGGCGACACTTGATTTTCTTTAAAAATCTTCTCTGGCCGCCATTTTAAAAAGAAACAACCTGTATGATATATCATTGGAAAGGGAATTTTATACAGAATACAAATAAAGAAAAAAATTAGGCACTTGTATTTCAAATAGGAAAGTAATTTTGAGGTTGTGATAATGTCAAAAAATGTCAATTTGTGTGATATTAATAGTGTAAAATATTCATTAATCTTTTTAAAAATATAAAAAAATTGGTGGGGGTAACAACATCTTGTGTCACCCGGTATATAAACTGACCCTTATTAATGCTTAATGACTTTTAAAGTTTTTGTCAATATAATTTTTACCGATTTTTTGACTGCTCTGTATATATTTATTGTCAAAATGTTAATATAGTCTACTAAAGTGGTTCTTTCTCTACGAGAAACCCAACCCCAAATCCAATTAAAGGCTTTTTAAAGGAAAAATTGATGGTTATGTAATGGTTTGCAAACGTCATTTTAGCTATAAAAATTGTAATAAGTCAAAAACGGCTAAACTTAGGTACAGAAGACAAGCATAGATATGTTTAGAATTTTACGCAGAATCTAAAAAATAAATACATAGGGTCTTCCATTTAAAATAATAAAGTTGACATTAACTTGGTGTGTAAGTGGTGGGACTGTCAAAATATTTTAGTCGTATGTTTCCCAGTGACTTTATATTCTTTTCAAATTTTCACAATTTTTTAAGCCTACTTTTTGAGAAGTCAAGCACAGCCAGTGGCGTAGCTACTATGGGGCTAGGCGGGGCAGTGTCCCAGGGCCCCCAAGCTTAGGGAGTCCTCGAACTCTGACTTACTAAGTTTAAATAATATAAGTAGTGAAAATTTCACCCATATTTAAAATATAGGTAACCCAAAATTTTAACAAAGTTAGGTCTTTTTTTTGGTTGCTTGGAGTACGTTATTCTAATATACTTATTTATTTTTTATACCAATTGTATAATTAACACATGTTTTATTATTAAAAACATTTTATTTGCATCAATATGTTGACGTATCAAGCATAATAATACATTTTCTTTTTTAGATATCAATATGAAATGAAAAAATATAATCTATCCAGAGTGTACGCCAGAAAATGTAATTACGAAGCGAATATAATTGACAATCAGCGATGGATCTTTAATTCTACTATGTTACTAATGAAAAACAACCTAGCAGAACACAATAAAAATGATGCTAAAAGTGATATTTCAAATGCTTTGATTAGCGTAAATAAATTGCAAGATAAAGTAAAAATTGATTTCTTAACCAGATGTTCAGAGGTTGTGGAATCCTATGAGTTTGAAGATGTCTTTGGTAAAAAGCAGCTGGAAATGCGTGAGGACAGAATAATAAATATGATGGCCAGTTCTAAAATGAAAGATGAAGTAGCTCATCTCTTTAGGCAAATGGCTGCCATGCCTGCTTGCAGAAGAATGGTGGTTATACCAGGAGTAAGGGCCCAGGAAAATGAAAGTAGCAAATCAGCAAAATCAAGAACAATGTCTATAATGCCTGGTGCAAATACTGCTTCATCTGTAGATTCCAATAGTATAAAGCGTCAATCATCAAAAAACGGGTTAATGCAGAAACATCGGGAATCGATATGATGGACCTTATTGAATTTCATGTCTAAGGGAATTATAACAGGTACTATTTAATGCTATTTAAAGATAGACATAAGTCACAAACGTACTAAAGTAAAATTGATCTTTAAATGCAGTGTGTCCACAAATGGATTTTTTTACCATCAGCATATATTTATGAATGTCCTTCATACACATGCCACAAAAAAAAGTATAATGGTAGAGCCCAAGAGGGGGTTTCGGAATTTACTACAGCGCCACAGAATAATATAGCGGATGATACCTTGTTTTCGGTTAAGAACAAAACAAAATTATCCATCAAAAATTTAAAAATTTTCAAGAGCTTCAGATTAAGATAGGAAAAGTTAATTACATGCTAAACAGTGTATATTGCACTAATCTGACAATTTCAGAGTGACGTAAAGAAAGCAGGAGGCTACAACGTCATTTTGACATTCTCGAGCGTGGGTACTTTTTTATTTTAAAGGAAATAATTTAATGATAACGAAAAATATATAATCCAATACGATCCGAACGAGTTCCACAAGCCGAAGTAATACGAGTATTTTTTGACATATTTAAAAATCTATAGCCGCTTTCCCCATCGACGAAAAAGTATATCTACATTATACAGGGTGTTTCTAAACAAATGCGAACAATTTTAGAATTCGATTCTTTGTTAAAAGTGAAGGGTAGTTTGCTTTATAAACATGGAGTCAAAAGTCAACCTTTAGGGAGTTATCGCGAAAAAATTTAACAAAAAAATATCTTCATTTTTTGGTTAAAAAAAGTATTGTAATTAAACTACCAAGTAATGTCAAATAAAGACATTTTAAAAATGCCTTAATAGGTGACAGTATAGGTATATAAAACTTTTTAAATTTTTTTCTTCGTTCCGGCACGTTACAATATATATTTTATTTTTTTATTTAATACTTGTAAGTGTAACGAGAAAAAAATACGAAAGTTAAAAAAGTTTTTAAATGAACAAATCTATCCTAACTTATATTTTTAAGGTCATTGCGTAGGTGTTTCTTTAAATTTGGTTAGTAAAAACGATAGCGGTAGTCTATTTTCACCACTTCCATTAATTCTAAAAAGTGCAAAAATATTCAGAAAGTTTATATTTATTATAGTAATATTTTTGTGGAATATTATTATTTTAGCGCTTTTCGCTTTTGAGCTAAAAAATAAAAACATTATATTTTGCCATTTTGTATCGCGATATCTCCCTAATAGTTGACTTTTGACCCCATGTTTATAAAGCAAACTACCCTTTATTTTGAACAAGAAATCTATTCCTAAATTTTTTCGCATTTATTTAGAAACACCCTGTATAACATATTTTCTTTTTATTATCTAAGTATGGATGGTGGAGGGGAGGATAACCATCTGAATGTTTTAAAAAGTGTCGGTCAAAAGGAGCAACTTAAGGTGGCGCCACAGTAGCCAGAGGAGATTTTTTAACCAATGGGCATGAATTATTAGAGTGAGATATAAACTGAAAAAAGACAGATACATATAAAATAAAAAGGAAAGAAATACCAAAATCCCTCCGCTGGCTATTGTGGCGCCATCCCAACTAGCTACATTTCGATGGCCACTTTATCAACTGGTCCGCCATAAAAGATGGTTATCCTCCCCTCCACCATCCATATATCTAAGATTCGCAACCCAGTAGGGCTCTTTGACGCTCGAGTAAATCTTCATATACCATGGTGGGCTTCCTTACTATAAATATTTTTCCATTTTTAAGAGAATCATGGCAGATATCTCTGACAATTTACGAAGTATTTAGGGTAACATCATTTTTGTCCGTAAATATAAAAAAATACGATTGTAGCATAAGTATTGTCTAATTTTAAGCATTTAATGCCAAGTTAAGAACCAAAGCGGATCCTCCCACAAATTTTTAAAGGTGTATGGACACATATTTTAACCAGCATAACACTTATTTATCAGTGCCAGAGTAAATTGCAATTCTAAGTATAATCTATATTAATTTTGCTACAAAAAAAATGCAAATAAACTTTTCGCTAAAACAAAACAATAAATAGAAATCCGCACCATTTTTTTTAATAAGAAAAACAAATGAATTTACATCAAATAATTAGATCTTTAAGATGTAATTATTAAGAAATTTACATGTGTTTCTTAACTCCATTATAAAGGACACATTAAAACACAGTTTTTGTTTTAAAAAATCTTGCAATATACACAAAATCGTAACTAATATAAATGGTAATATACTAGCTGCTATTTTTCTATACTATAATGCGATAAATTTCAATAACACGGGGACATACAAATCAATTTTTTTAGGATATGATTATTTAGTAAATTTAGTATAATATTTACTAAAAATAGGATCTATGCTAAAAACAAAAATTAGGTTTTTGTCCACAGATCACTAAAATGTGCACAGTCGCCGACGCGGACCAGATAAGTGTCGCAGCTCGAGGTTTGCGATCCACAGCTTGCATCAAAAGAATTGGTCCGCGACGGCGTTCGGCTCGGACGTCCAGATAAGTGCGGTTGCAGGTCGTTATATACAAATCTAGACAGTGCTGTCGTAGTGGTTCGACGTTGCAGCTCGTGGTTCAAATCTGGACGGACCTTCAGGGTCTGTTCACACTTATCCGTTAGTTGACTGTGAGTCGTGCTAGAGGTATGTTTTTACAATGATTTGGAAGATGGAACTTTTTATTATATGAGGAGCTCCAAATCAAAATGCAGTTTTTGATAAATCACATATTAAAGATTATCTCACAATTTTTACTCCGCGTTTTATTATTTATGGTTAAAAGATTTTTAAATCAAAATATATTATATTATTATAAAAATACTCCTGGTCAAAAAAAAAAAAACGGACAAACAAAATTTCTAACTTAAATTAAGTTAATTTTTATTAAATTTTCTCTTGACAACGGTGGCAGACTTAACACCGAAAAGTCGATTTTTAGTAAACATTTTTGGGTGTTTTGGGGTGTTTTTTTGTTTTAGGCCTGTTTATAGGCGTCAATAAGGCTAAACAGGGTCAGCTCGCTATACCCTGGAACCAGGACAGAAGCGGTCCCATTCTTTGTGGATTGACGATTGGCGTATACTCTTCAAAAAAGACCATCGAACAGCTGTTATAGTATAGCCCTTATAGGGGTAATTACACAAGTGCATCGAAATTATCGATAATTTTGCTTGAAAGGGTATTGCCTAAAAACTACTAGAGTTCGTTTTCATATTTTGGCGAAAGAGCCCGACTCCGAAGGAGGATGGCTTTTTGCCAAAATATAAATACGAGCAAGAGTACTTTTTTAAAGGCAATACACTTAAAAGCTAAATTATCTGATTATTTTGATGCAAGAGTGTAATTTAGGGAGAAAATACTCGAAGAAAGTGAAATTATCAAATAAAGAAATAATAATTTTCTAAACAGTTTAATTTAACAATACAACAAAACCCAACCTTAAAAGAGCTAATAATTATTAAAGACACGGTGCATTTTTCGATTTCTACTATGCAATTATCGCTGTAATCAAGCGATAATTGTCGAGTAGACAAAAGTGTAATTTTCACGTATAAGATTGCTGTAGCATTCCAAACAACAACTGTCATGCCATAACCTTACTTTTTTTTGATGTTGGACATTCAGGTTCTGTCAAATGGATTGCTGACTAATCAGAGTGTTTTATTTCAGAAATAACGTCGACAACAGAGGAAACGAAAAATTCAACTTATGTTTTACGATAATACGTAAACTTCTAGAAAATAGACACGAAATATAAAAAATGTAGGTTTTTAGAAGTGTATTTACATTAAGTTTAATAAAACATATTATACAAAAATAAATATGGCTTTTAATGTGTTATTTTTAATTTAAAGTAATATTCGTCCTTTTTCCCCAACAGCTTATAAAAAAGTTATGCTTACTTCTACTATCATCCAGTGCTATAATACTTTTAATTTGCATGTCACACTCGCACATAAAATTATTTATAGGGTTCAAAAAGTCAGTACTTATGTTATCAATCATAAAAAATGTATTGCTGTGGTTCAAAATAGTATTGTACATTAAAAGTGTGAAAAATTACTATTTTCACATAAGTGGGAATATTTTTGCATAGGGCGTCAGCCGAGTATGACAAACCCACGAGTATAAAAAAGTAATGTACAGGGTGGCGCCTCTTCGTTCACCTTGCAGGTTGTAGCGAAAACTAATAGAGATAGAACAAATCAAATTGCGCAATTTCGATTTCAATTTTTAAAACAAATTTAATGGTAAAAGTAAATCATGGCTAACTTGATTCGTTTTGGACATACAAAGTGTTTTTAAATTGTGTCAGTTTTGCCAGACACTTGTAACGCGCTTAGAGATAGAAAAAAGTTATAATTTATAAGGTCTAAAATGGCATTTTAAAAATAAAACACCTGTATATTTTATTACCAATAAAAAGGCATTTTAAAGATATCTAAGAATTTACCAAATTTAAAATGATTTACTTTAACACTTTCGGAAATATGAGCTTTCAAATCTTAATGCATACGTATACCGGGTGCCCACGAGATCACTTTCCGGCTCCCATTTTTTTATTTTCATATTGATACTGACCAAACCTGGTAGGGTTGTTAGACTAATTAAAGTCATTTTAGGGTGTATATGATAGGCTATTACGACTTTCCGTTTCACCGGAAATGACTGGAAATTTTAATTTTTAAAAAGACACCCTGTATATTTTTTATTTTTCGGATTTTCCAGATCATTTTTAGTCGGAATACAATATTTTTAAAACAAATTTTGGTCAAATTTTATTTTTAGATTTAATTTAATTGTTTTATCTAGAGTGCCATGCTTTATTTATTTTCTGGGAGATTAAATTTAAACAAAATATTATTTGGCTTTTCTCCAGAATAAAATTATACAGTTTATATTCTGCTCTTAAACAATATAAGTTATTATTACTTTAAAAGAAATCAAATAATGAAATATTTAATATTAAGTTACTTACAATACAAAGGTTTCAATGTTTATAGATTGAAACCTTTGTATTGTAAGTAACTTAATATTAAATATTTGTTCTATTTTTCTAGTTTTCGCTATACCCTGCAAAGTCAACGAAAAGACATCACCCGGTACGTACACTATTTTTTCTACAACCACAAATTATTCACCAAAAACAAAATTTTAAATTTGTTTGTATTTACATGGAAAAAAAATTAAAGCTTTGCGGCACTAGGTTGGCATACAAAATCAGCCAGTCAATTATACAAATAGGCAATGCGTGGAAAGGAGACAGTCTAACACGAATACCGGCATGTAAACATTTTGCATTGGGTGACTAATAGTCCTGGATTTGTTATTATATTACTGGCCGATATATCTTTAAAATAGCTGATTCGATATACTTTTCCTCATATTGCGGTGTATTACATCTACTGTTTAACAATATTTTTATATCAAAAATTACCTACCCAGCATCATCTACTTTAATCATTTTAGAATTTTAAAAGATCCTCGCTTAAAAACATGTATACAATCTTTTAGAATGTTATTATAACATACCGGATTAGCTAAATAACTTAACACATAGGCTAGGTGAGGAAAAGAGACAGTCTAACGTGAATACCCGCATGTAAACATTTCTTATTCGATGAGTCACATACATCCTTTGTTGTTGCTTTACTGGCCGTAATGAGAGGGTCGTAAAGAGCCTCGTATGAAAAAATAAGCAATTAGTAAATTAGTAAGCGTAATTTAAACAATACAGTTTTTTACCTAATTTTTTTTTGTTTGTCAATTTTTGCTTCTCTATTTAATAATTTATTAAGACTTACAAAAGACGAGGCTCCTCGCAAATACGACTTCGTCCAGGGCTAGATTTAAGGGAAGCCAGGCAAGGCTACCGTTCCGGGGCCTTCACATATAATAGCCCCCGCAATGACTTTTTGTCGAAAAAGGTCGCACTATAAGACTGAGGAGTTTTTGCTCCATAATACATTTTGCACTTTTTGACTATATTTTGGTTAGGGTATCCACTAAATATCTGACCAAACTTATAAATAAGTATTTTGACCGGGTCAGAATTTGAACCTACGGTTGTGCGCCCAACGACCGGGCGGAGGAAATTTCGACACCAAGCAGGTAGTGACTAAAATATAATGGCAATTTTTGACACCAGACCAAAAAGTCCGTTTTTATCTTACAGGTATATTCGACCTCAAATAAATAAGTACTCTTTTTCGATATATGCAAGATTTTATTTCAGAATTATTTAACAATATTTTATTTGTTTGGTACCCTAAAAGTGGGAATATAATTCTTAAGTGGATTTTAAAGTGTGTGTTAGTCTTGGGTTTAATAAAGAAAAAAATTGCTTACCAGAACTAATCATTAGTAAGTGTGTATTAGACTTGGGTTTAATTAACAAATTAAAAAAAAAGGATTTGCTTACCAGAACTAACCATTCGTAATTCCCTAAAACTGTTTTAATTACCCTGTCGGGCGCCGTACCTACCTGCTTTACGGTGTCGAAATGTCTTCTAACATACGTAGAGAAATCACAAACTAGACAGCGCCAATTATATTTTACCAAAGACAATTGTAGTATCAGCTTAGTCATCAGTTTGGACGCTGGCTGGGCTAAATTTATGAAGCGGCAAAATATACGTACTGTTTACGTGTGTACTTGATGGATACCCGCTGCATAAATTCCACGAAGCGAGCGTCCAAGCTGATGACCAAAAATTTAACATTGATCTGGGTATCTATATTAAAACTACAATTATTGTGTTTGATTTTATAGATACGTGTGGTTACCAGTTGACAACTGGTCACCTGACTAAATATCTAATAATACCCGTTTGGCGCTGACTAGTTTGTGATTTTTCTAAGAACGGGCCTATTATTTGAACGTTCCATTACCCCAAGTATATACACAATTTGGTGTCAAAAATTCGCTCGCCGCCGCCGCAACGACCCAGCGCTTTAACACAATAGAGACCATCACTCAACCTCCACACCTCTAAATTCGACCCTTACTTCTCCCCGCCTATATTTGACCACGCTACACCACTAAGTAAATTCAAAAGGCAAAAAATTTTGGTTCTACATAGACACTTCCTGTTATAGTTAAGACCATATTTATTTTATTCTGAAAACGATGTCGCGAAGTACACAAAAAATGAGAAAGCAAATAAACCCTTTTGTGAACAATGATTTATTGCAGCCAAAAATAATCAACTCGACGAGTACGCCACGTGCCACAGTTTTATAGCAGACCAGAGACGAAATAAGGGGTTGTTTTTTAAGATGTGATACGTGTTTTCGCAATGTTTTTATTTATTTTTCTAAAAATATGTAATCAGGCTCTGTCAGAGGCTTTCGAAAAGATTTGTTTACTTTATCATTTTTTGTGTACTTGGCGGCATAGCTTTCAGAATGAAATAAATATGGTCTTAACTTTACCTACCTGTACCCACTCTACGTTCCTTCCGGTTTACCAGCTTAATTTATTCGCTTCGAATGACGTTTTTAGTGGCAGGGTGAGCCCAAGAGGGGATTTCGGTATTTACTACAGCGCGGCAGATTAATATACCGTAGGATAGCTTGTACCCGGGTAAGTACCTTCACCAAATATGAGCTTCGTAAACATGGCCGATCATAAAAACAAAAATATATCCATCAGAAATTGTCGAGCGCGTCAGATTAGGATAAGGTAAGTTAATTACATGCTAAACAATGTATATTCCACTATTCTGACAATTTGAGAGTGACAATGACGTAAAGGAAACAGAGGGCTACAAAAAAAAACGCCAGGTTAACATTTTCTTTTTATAAATTTTAAAGAAAGTATTTAAGGGATAACATAAAATATATAATATGATATGACCCGAACGATTTTCACAAGCCGGAATAATAATAGTATTTTTTAACATATTATTTAAAAGTCTATAGCCGCTTCCCCTACCGATGCCGATGAAAAGGTATACATTATATAACATTCTTTTTCTTCATCATCTAAGATTTGCAACCCAATAGGTCTCTATGACGCTCGAGTAAATTCCCATTTAGCATAGTGGGATCCCCTACTATAGGGCTGATTTGGTCTAGATAAGGATCTATGATACAGGGTGTCCAAGAATATGTGGGCAATCTCTCGGATTCATATAGAATTCAATAAAAATAATGTGACAAGTTCCTATAATTTTTTTCCTAAAGCCTCTCTTTACAGAGATATGCGCCGCTGAAAATCGGTTTTTCTTGAATAACTTTTATAAAACTTTGTATAATGAAATAATGTTTTAAAATAATGAATACAACCAAAGACTCTTTATTAAGGTATTTTTGTAAAATCATTTGCCTCCATTAGTTTGCCAGGGGCGGACTAACCCTTATATAATAGTATTAATTATTTTTACAAGCTGTAAAATAAAGAAATAAAATAATTATTTTTGGGTAACCTAAATCCTTAGCTAAAAAAGTACTCCTATTGGATGTCGATCAATTAAAACGTTTTCGAAAAAAACAAGGTTTTGTTTAGTAGGGCTATCTAAAAACAATAGGTTATTCTGTTAAAAATGTTACTAAAAAGCTTATTATTTTTTTTATTTTCACGCATTTTGAAGGTTAACATAATCTTCGATATTTAACGCGAGAAAATGCGTAAAATAAGAGGGAGCCTATGTCGAACCGACAAACAAAATTATTAATAAATACAACTCTATTTATCCAAATGTTGTTTTACTTAAAAACGCTTCACTTTCTCCATATCATAAAGGAGTACCTTTTTTTTAGCTAAGGGCTTAAGCTATTTAAAACTGATATTTTCACTCCTTTATTATACAGGGTGTAAAAATAATTAGTACTATTGTGTAAGGGTTAGTCTGCACTATAGGCGAACTAACAAAGGGCAAAGGTTTTACAAGGATACCATTTTAAGAAGTCCTTACTGGTATTTATTATATTAAAAATTATTTCATTATACCAAGTAATATAAAAGTTATTCAAGAAAAAACGATTTTTAGGTTCGTCCTTTAAGGGCACATATCTCTGTAAAGAGGGACATTAGGAAAATATTTTATATGAACTTGATACATTATTTTAATGTGTTCTATATGAATACGAGGAATTTTTCACATATTTTTGGACACCCTGTATACCATTTTTTTAAATTTTATTTTGTTAAAAATACTCTTCCAATAACTTTTTGTTGCACATTATCTTACACATCAAGACGATAATAGCAAGTCGTCTTTTATAAAACGCAATAAAGCACGTGCGTGTGCAGTCTTCATCTGCAGAACCAAGAATACAATTGCTAAAACTAACATATACATATAATCTAAAGAAGGGTCGATAAAGTAGACATTCCTTTAAGCCCTGTGTGAATTGTTTCTTCCAAAATATGATAATTGTCTCGAAAGTGTTGAAACCATATTCAAAAATGACGATATAAATATGTGAACCAAGAAAATGTATGTTTTCAAACCGTTGCGTTACAGCCCAATAAACTTTTAGGTTATGATTATTATTTTTATTTTTCACGGTTAATACGTACTTTTGATTACACCGAATATAAACATTTTTCACTTGCTATGTACAGCCATGTAAAAATTTTACGAAAAATGACCGGAAACAATGTATTATACACCTACATTGTTTTTAAACCATTGTCCGAGATGTATTCAAACACGGTTAAATACGCGACGTACATGACGTCACCGTTTAACAAGAAAATGTAATGTTTTTAAGATGTTTTGAACAAGAAAAAATGGCTTTAAATGATTATAAGTAAAGCTCAGCAAATTATTGGAAAAAAATGTGCAATAAGTAGAAAAAGTGGTTTTAAAAGGTGTATATTAATTATGTACACAATATCAAGTAAAATTAAAGTATATGAAAATAGTAACACAAAATGTAACGATTTACCTACTTAACAAAAAGTTAAAAGTTTTGTTACTTCTTTACGCTATTTAAATAAGTAGTTAAAAAAATATTTATGGCTGATTTTTTATTTTTTTTTCTTAAAATAACATTTTCCTAATTTAAACTCTTTCTGTAAATTCTAAGGTGATTCTATTTAAAGCTTTTATTGAAACTTTTTTTTCACTGAATTAAAAACATTTTTTTAATTTTTTAAGAAACAATACCCAATAGCAAAAAAATGTATTATTTTATACACTTTTGATAACTTTTTACGTACTTTTTTACGCTTTTTAATTAGGTTAAGAAGTTAAAGAAATAAAAATAACTTTTAATATATTTTTTTTTATTTCTTTAAAGAAATATTTTCGTGATTTTTAAACCACCCTGCATATCCTACGGCGACTTTCATTATAGCTTTTAGCATTTTAGACAAAGCAAAAATTTTATAGAAAATAACTTTTTCGGAATAATAAAAATAAAAAAGATTCAGCTATAGTTAAGCCCATGGACACACTATACAATGCGTCCCAAAAGTATGTCTAAATTCATTTAAAATTAAGCGATGGGTTTTTGCAAAAACGCTCGGCCCCGACGATTTTTATTTTAAAGTGCGCATTTTTACGTAAAGTTTGTATATACAGGGTTGCTCAAAAATAAGTTTCGACTTTTAATTTGATTTTTTTAAATGACAGCACCTTTTGTTATTTAATTTTTGAATTTCGCGTGAAATTTTACGTATCTTATGTTTCATGCATCATGTTCTATACCTAAAGTCAATAGTTATCGAAAAAACACGGCCGAACATTATTGTTGAAGGTCACCTTATCTTTGAGAATTTTTAGAAACCGAGCAAAATATCATTAATTCGTGTTGGTTTCAAAAATAAAAATACAAGGTCACCAGACAACAAAAAAGCACGAATGAATGGAATTTTGCTCGGTTTATAAAAATTCTCAGAGATAAGGTGACCTTCAATAATAATGTTCGGCCGTGTCTTTTTCAATAACTGTTGACTTCAGGTATATGATATGATGCATGAAACATACGTAGAATTCCACGCGAAATTCAAAAATGTAATAGAAAAAGTGCTTTTACTTGAAAAAATGAAGTTGATAGTCGAAACTTATTTTTGAGCACCCTGCATATACAAACTTTACGTACAGAAATGCACACTTTGAAGCAAAATCGACGGGTCCAATAATTTTTTAAAAACCCATTGCTTAATTTTGATTAAATTTAGACATAACTTTTGGGACGAACTGTAAAGTCTTATTCAATAGACCATTTCAAAAAAACAAGTTTCCCAAATTTTGCTTCATTTTTCAAGATATTATTTTTTTATTTGTCCTTCATGCATTTGACAGTTTATCACAGAGGTAATTTTTGCAGATTATTAAAAATGTTCATAAGTACCCTTTTAAAACTCTATTAGAATTGTATTAAAAAATAATAATAACGCGTCAGTAGCGTCGCAAATCCAGTTAAACATGGCTTGTCTAAGGTCAGGACCCTCTCTCGTAACTTTTGTATTATTTGGTATTTTTCATGAAAATTTGATGTCAAACTGAGAGTTGGGGGCCATTTTGAAAAAAAATAGAAGTGGGAGTCTTCTTGCACATCTTTTAAAGCTCCCAACTAGTACTTTATAACCCCAGAATATAAAGTGAATACCTTTACCTTCCACAATATGGCGGTACTTTGAAAATTACCTAAATACCTAATTTGGATGGCCATATTTTTAAAACTGATAATGTTAGGAATACCGAAAGTGGTATTTTCTTAAAGGTTTTTGAGATATCTTTTTAATGGTGATATAATATACAGAATGCGTCAGTAAAGAAATCTATATTTTTGTCCTATCCTGTATATTATTGTCACTAATACCATCAAATAAAGAGCTTTAGAAAAATACGACATTTAGTGTATTTAAATTTATTAGATTCGGAAATATGGCCATCTAAATGAGGTATTTTGGTAATTTTTAAAGTACCGCCATTTTGTAGTAGGTATAAGGTTATATTCTGGGGTTATAATATACATATATTACAATTCAAAAGTTAGGAAGGCGGTCCTGAATTTACACAAGCACTGTATTATATTTTGGTAAATATTAACTTCTTAAAGTTTTCGTTAGCACTACATATTCGGTATTTACGATTTTAATTGTTTTCTACAATTTTTAAAACACATTTATTTTGGGACGGTTTTTTACTTTAGTAAAAAAGTTATTAATGGCGTACATATAATTTTTTTCTGAATGCTTTTTTTCTCGGAAACGAAGCTAGGTACGCAGAAAATTTAAAAGACTAAAAAGTTGAATTTTTAAGTGGTTAATCGAAAAAAAAATATAAAAACTCTGTATAAAATCAGTGGCATACATTTCTTTCTTAATAATATTGGCTGTTCTACTCACTGCGACGCCACTAGATCCAATAATCTTGTCTTACTGGAGTGGAGCTGTACAAACGCCTTATTATATTAAATAAGTGTACCAAATTTTATCTAGGTCGGTAAATGGTATTTTAGGCGCGCTTGTGGCGGCTTCGGTTGTATCGGCAAACGTCGATCACTGGAGTTAAGCAGTGAAATGCGCGCCCATAATTTAGATGGGTGTCCGACGGCAGCGGTGTTTCGGGCGGCGGCACACGGTGTTGTCTGCTCGGGGATGCGGACCGAGCAACAACCATCTAAGTTATGGAATGAATGGTGTGTGAATGAGAAGGAGTAGGGGTCAAGGTACAACAAGCCTTCAGGCTGCAGTGCACCACCTAGGGGGCGGTCGTCGGACCTGGGTGGGATGACCCCGAAAGGGTGAAAAAAAAAAAAAAAATGGTATTTATATTTTTTATTATTATGTTATATTTAAAAATATCTACTTTATTTTTATTTTAACGCCCTTTATCTCCGAAATGGAACAAGTCTGGACATATGTTTATAGAAACTTTTTTCATAAAAAGACATAAGAGATCACCTCCTTAAGTTTTTTTACCGTGCTTAGAAAACACCCTGTATAATTTTTTTGTAAAATGTCGCACTTGATAATGCTTTTGTAAAAATGGGACTTTTTTCACATCCTATAAAATAAAAACAAGAAGAACTTATAACGATTTAAAGTTTACCAAAAAAATCCCAGTTGCAGTTAAATTGAGCAGCAGTTTATAAATCCAGTAAAACATAAAACTAAAATAAGTCGTTCTTATTGCATATACCTTTCCAATGACCCTGCGGGGTAGATGTGTAACATAAAAATAAAGATAACCATAGTATTATCTTTGCGGCTCCTTAATCTCTATAAGCCTCGACGTACGTATTCCAGACACGCTCCAAATAAATATTTTAGGCCCATTGCTAAATAACGCTGCTAATTCCTATTTTGTATATCTACCCTAATGCAATGCATATTAATACATTTTTAAATTTCTGTAGGCGTGATAAGGCCGTATTAATTTAGTCGGCACGTGACCTAATCAGAATTGTCTTTGTAAATATTGGCGAGTGAATGAACGTTAAAACTAGTGCTGTTCTATAGCGATTTTTGCAAGGCTATAAAGACGATTTGAGGTACTTTAAATGATAACTATACCGAGTGTCCAAGAATATGTGGGCAATTTCTCAGATTAATATACAGACTGTCCACGGATAGGGCTTACAAAAGGACAAATGGATTAAAAATTTCATAAAAAAAATTATCTGCATAAAAATTTTTGCGTGTAAAAAATATCATTCACTAGAAAAAAATGATTATTTTGTATACAAGGTTCCCGAAAAACTTAAAAAACATTTTTTCCAAGAGAAAATGTATTAAGAATAAAGCTTGTAATTAATAAGAATAATAATACAAAATTTTATTAAACTTTATAATTTGGCCAAAACGATTTTTTTCGTTTACAGTTAAAAAATTGGGTTGCGTAGAAATTTGGAGAAAGCAGGTGTTTGAATAACAAATTACAAGAGGTTTTAGGTCATTTTATATAAACATTTAAAATAATTTATTTTGGATAACTTATCGGTTTCATGAAACATAATCGGTTTAATAAAACTTTTTGATACACCGGTAACATTTTTCTAAATGATATTTTGCTTAAAAATTAAAAACAAAGGTAGTCTGCTTTTAAAGAAAAATCAAGTTTTTGCGTACCCTGTATGCAAAATCAATATTTTCTCTTCGTATTTTTTTTCAAACAAAAATATTTTATTAAGAATAACTTTTTCTCGATAAATACATTTTTTGGTCCATTTGTGCTTTTGTAAACCCCACCCGTGGAAAGTCTGTAAAAGACATAAAAATAATGTGACAATTTCCTATAACTTTTTTCCCAAACCCCCTCTTAACAAACTTCCTCTTACCCTGCTTAAGACACCCACGGTACGTTAGTATTTAGGCTTTCAGCCTTCGTGGATTGTTCAATGATAAAAAAAAGATATGTGTCCTTAAAGGAAGCCGCTGAAAATGGGTTTTTCTTATCTAACTTTTATAGTACTTGGTATATTAAAAAAATTAATATGATAAATACAAGTAAGACTCTTTAAAATGGTATATTTGTAAAATATTTGCCTTTATTAGTTCGCCAGGGGCGGACTAACCCTACACAATGATGTTAATTATTTTTACCTGAATAATTAAGAAAATAAATACATATTTTTGGGTAGCCTAAATCCCTAGCTAAAAATAAGGTATTCCGGCTCGATGTCAATAAATTAAAGTGTTTTCAAGAAAAATTGGATTTTGTATAGTGGGGACATCTAAAAACTTTAGGTTATTTTGTTGCAAATGGTACTAGAAAAACTTATAAACAATAAATTTTTTATTTTCACGACACTCAAAAATAACTTTGCAGCATCCTTAAAGGTCCCATATGTGTTAACGCTATACAAAAATATTTTTTTATTCCTTTATTCTACAGGGTAAAAAATAATTAGTACTAATAAAGGCATATGTTGCAGGGATATCATTTTAAGCAGTCCTAACTGGTATTTATTATTCAAGAATTATTTAAGAATAACCGATTTTTAGTGGCGGCCTTTAAGTGCACATATCTCTGTAAAGAGGGATTTTGGGAAAATATTTTATAGGAACTTGCCACATTATTTTTATGTGTTCTATATAAAACGGAGAGATTGCCTACATATGCTTGGACACTCTACAGAGGCGTAGCTACCGTCATATCAGCCGTATCAATGATATAGGGCCCCGGGGTTTCAGGGGTCCCCTAATGTGTGTAAATAAAAATATTTTATTACTGTTGGTTAATTTTTCTAGTCTTCAACTTTTAATAGAAACTAAAAGCATTGCTAAAATATTTAATAACAAAAACAATGTTACAAGAAAATAAATGGAAACAGTTCCCTACTGTCGTTAATATACTATACAAAAAAGAAATCGCCCTTTTCGACAGTTAAAGAAGAACTCCTGCTTTTCATGTCATTCACCGGGACCCTCTTCAGTGACGCGTTTCGCCTACCTAATAGGCATTGTCAAACTGGCTGTACCGGGTCCATGGTGAATAACACGAAAAGCAAGAGTATCTTAAACAAACAGCGTCGCTGTTCGACGGTAAGAAATAATCTAACCGTTGATACCGTACTGAAAAGCATCAATGAGTGAATCGGCATCGAGTTATACCGGGAGTCGGCAAGTAAGATACAAGAAAATAAATAAAAATAATCCCCTACTGTCATCTTTCATTGTTGAAAAGGGAGATTTCCCTTTTGTATATATCAACGACACAGGGAGATTTCTGAACACTGATTTTTAAAACAATGTTATTTACAGTAATTTTGATACGGGGCCCCTTCGAGGCATGCTACGCCACTGACACCCTGTATATTTAAAACGAAAAGCCTACATTTTTAGATACTTCGTTAAAGACTTCTGCTGCACCTATTTACATGATCGTTTTTAAAAAGTGATCCTTTGGTTACTCAGACATCTTAACGCTAAATTTTTTATTTCCTTTTTTTCTAAAAAACCAAATATGTTATACATATTTAGAGCAGGTCGTCAACGAGCAATCTAGCAACATGTATTGTAGATTGCCTATTCTACATGTCTGTTAGATTATTAGCGATTAGACTGGACCCCCAGAGCTAATTTGTTTTATTTAAAAGATAACAATCAAAAAATATTTTGTAGAGT
Organism: Listronotus bonariensis; assembly: GCA_014170235.1. NCBI lineage: Eukaryota > Metazoa > Arthropoda > Insecta > Coleoptera > Curculionidae > Listronotus > Listronotus bonariensis. Next base: position 28,439 of record JACEGR010000289.1, read on the forward strand.
ATTTATTATTTAATACCTCATTTATAGATATGTTATGACATTTCTTCTTAAGTTTACTCCCCCAAAATGTCAGCAACACTGGTGTTTTAGGTGCCCTATTTTTTACAGTTTTGCTGCACAAATTAACATACCTTTTTTTACAGTGAAAACAATGATTTGATTTCGGAGGTCTCTTAACACTACTTATTTATTTGTTATATGTTTATTTCTTTTATTAAAACAAAATAATTTTGTTGTGTGTTGCAAATTAAAGTATGTGTCAACTTGATTTTGTAATTTTTCTAAGCATCGGCTATACTACGTTAACATAGCAGTTCCCGTCCTGTACAAGGTTACAGGGGGTAGCTAATATTAGGGCTTTATGAGGTAAATTTATATGAGCGGTATTGAATAGCCATTTAATAAGAAACCTACATTGTATCAACGGATCGCCAAGTCTCTATAGTTCTCGCCAGTACAGAAGATGCCACGGCGTCATCACTTCTGTCTGACTTTCAATTATTATCCTTTTTGTTGCTCGCACACGATGTAAACGATGCGTTTAGACAGAGATAGTTGATTGCCGTCTTTATTTGGATGACGCTTGTGGCATCTTTGTATCTGGTTTTTAATCTACCCGCGTTTATAAATTGATCGGATCCTTAAAACCGGTCAGGGTTAGTCGGGTTAAACAGAAGTGTCAAAATCAGCTCTTTCGTTATTTGGGTTTTAATGATTTATCTCGTGTTTATTACAAGTGGAAAAACTTTTAATAAACAATATACTTGATATTTATAGATTATTTACAGCTTAAATATTGTGAAAGTCTTTAAAAATAACTGCCACGGCCAAAACAAAGCAATGTTTTGTTTTGTTTTGACAAAAAGCCGGGGAATGAAGACCCAGTTCACGATAAAAAAATCAACAAAATAAACCTATTTTTTTAATTGGTGTTTTCTTCTTTAAACATTTATGTTTTATTTTAGAATAAAGAGTTTGATATAGAGCATTTCTCTGTAAGCTCGTACAAATCCTGTCCCGGTAAATATTTGTAACACTTGTCAAAAAATCCATGTCCTATTTTCAAGAACATGGCATTTGGCAAGGAATGTCAACTTTTTGCGTTTTATTTCACTAAAAACATTTGTAAAAATTATAGTTTTTTCTATTATGCAGGCAGGGGAATGTTTAAAAATTCTGGGGACAAACTTTACAGGTATTTACTAAATATAATAAAATTCGTAATGGGACCTTGTTTTAGGAAAATATAATTTAAAAATATATTTCTTTATAATATATTAACTGTACATACATTACTTTTAACAATCTCTTCGTAAACATAATTCTTGGGCGAAAATACAGTGTTGGGGACAGTCAGAGGACTGTATTTAGAGGTTCTATCACTCCTAGAAAAAAAAAATGAAAAGTTATGGTTTTAAAAACAATGGGCCCGTAAAGTTTTAGGATTAAAGTTTTATTAGGATTGGCGAGTAATATTTATTTAAATATTTTATTTACTTTCTGTAAAAATTTTTTGGGCAAGCCTATTACAGGTTTACACAGAAATGCCCATAAATATATATTTTTTTAAATATGGGGCTTTAAAATAAAATTCAGTAGTAAAAAATTTTTAAAAGAAATTATTCCATAGCATGTTCAGAAATTTAGGTCACTATGCTACATTATTTGATTATTTGGTTCTTTCCTGTATACTATTAAACTAATATTTTTCTAGCATAAAATCTTCACTCAATGTTGACATAATATTCAGAAGCATAGCCACAACTTTTTAAAAAACACAAAATTTTTCCTTAATACATTTAGCTACTATAAGTATTTTTCGAAGCAACGAATTGAATTGTATATGATTTCTTAATAAGATTTTAGATCATTTAGGGGTTTTTAATTGTGTGCTATTTTTGGACGAATCTCTAGATATTTTAAATTAATGGCTTAGTAAACAGCATACTAAATATCATAGCCTACTTAAATTTAAATAGACATGTGGAGTAAATATATGTACAAAGGAAATTTACAAATAAGTAAAGTACATTCATACTTATTCCGTTCTCACTTCTTGAGGCCAATAAACGACCCTTTTGTCCCCTATTGTCGGCCGGCGCTTTAGCCAGGTGTTACCTGCTATAAAATTTGAACGGAAATATTATTTATAAAATATACCTAGGGATACTATAATTTATTTTTTTAAACATTGTCATCTCGTGACTAACTGACAACTTTCTAATAGCGCTTTTCGACATCGCTTTCGTTTATATTGTCGTTTAATGTTTATGGAGAATGACAAAGAAAGAATATAATTTACTTGTCGTTGATCATTGCGTCAAAAAGTCACGTGATGGCAATGTTTAAAAAATAAATTATACCTACTTAGTCATTTAAAAAATATATAAATAAAAAGCTTTTAAAAATATAATATACAATATAAAATGAAAAGTATCTAAAAATATTACAACTTATAATTATTAGTGGGACCTATTCAATTAAATCAGTGTCACTATCACTATCATCCCCTAACTGTATAATTAACTCCTTAACATTACTTAAAAGTGTGGTATATGATTGTTCAACTTTAATTACGTAGGAAGATTTATTGGAGGCAATATAATCGAAGTCCTTAAGTCAGAACGGTATAAGTATGAATTTACTTTACAAAGATAGGTATATTCAACCGATAAACCATTTATTCTTGATATATATATATATATATATATATATATATATATATATATATATATATATATATATATATATATATATATATATATATAAATACAAAGGTATTGCAATTTAGTTTCCTGAAAAGGTGAAATTAACACCCTGTTCAATATTTAATCTTAATATGACCCACTTATGATACGGCAAACTGTTTCTAATGGTATAACAAATTTTAAAGTTAACAGTTAAAAGTGTTAAAATAAACTAAGGTTTACTTATCGCCTTAACCAATAAAATTAAAGACATAGTACTATGAAAATACGTGTCATGACACAAATGTGAAACTATTTTCAGCTTGCGATATTAGAAAGCCTAAAAATTAAATCATTTTTAATTAAAACATTGGTTTATTTTTATTTTTTAAGTAAATTTTAACTCGACAACGGTGGCAGACTTGCCAACGAAATCGTCGTTTTTAATTAGAATTTATTGGGTTTTGGAGGTTTTTCTTTATTTTGTTTCAGGCGACCGGCCAGTTCATAGGGGGACCAGGACCAAAGCGGTCCCATTCGTCCCAGGCGTGTACCCAACAAAAAGACCATCCAATAAATGAATTCGCCTAACCAATATAGAGCATATCTTCAATTTAAGAATAATTAAATTGCACATCTGCATTTTGAAAAAATATATAATATCACAAAAACAAATAAAATCAGACACTTGGTATTAATGATAAACTTGAGTTATTTTTTTATATAGAATCTAAAACAGCCATAAAATATAGGGTGTCTCATTTAAAATATTATAGCGAGAGAGCCTATATAGTCTAAAATAGGTTTCCCCAATTTAATATTTTGAAAACCCTATGGTTTTCCAGCTACACATCGTGACAAATATGTTGGGACACTCTGTACATATTTTATGAAAATTCTCAGACCTAAAAAAGCTACAATTTTCTTTTGCCTTGATCGCCTGATGCGCCACTCTTACATAATGGAGACAAAAAGCTCTTTAAAAAAGCATCACTTATCCGTATCGTAATGCGCTTGCGCAGAAGCGATATGTTGGTTTCCATACGTTACGTGAAACTTCATCAATCCGGCACACGTATCCTATTGCGATCCATAACTCATTCCAACCGTATGCCGACAAAATTGAAAAATCAAAAAGAGAAATAACCACAAGAAGCGATACGTTGCATAAAACTTATCGATACAATACGTGGGGCGGACACGTATCGTATCGTGATCGGTAACGCATCCCGACCTTGGTCCGACAAAATTAAAAAGAAAGAAAACAGGAATAACCACAAAAAGCAAAAATATAAAAAAACAGTTAAAATATTGGTTAGGACACAAAACTAAAGAAAATTCCATGCATGCATAGAGCCGTACATTTAATCTTTGTTTGATCGGTCACGTAGGTATTGCCAAAGACAATTGTAGTTTCACTATAGACTACCAGAAGTCCCAGAACAATGCTAAATTTTTGGTCATCAGTTTTGACGCTGGCTTGGCTGAATTTATGAAGCGGCAAATTATACGCACTGTTTACGTGTGTACTCGATGGATGCCCGCTTCATAAATTCCAAGAAGCGAGCGTCCAAGCTGATGACCAAAAATTTAGCATTGTTCTGGGTGTCTATAGTGAAACTATAATTGTCTTTGGTAATGCCTTTCGTTGTGTATACGGATAGGTAAAAGCTTAAAAGTATGCAAATTTATGGTGCTGTTATGTATATTTTATCGTAACAGCATTGAATATACAACAATCTGTATATTCCGGGTGTCCGTACTCTCTGCAACATGCGCTTGATTATATTTTGCCATGATGGATTCACTTGCAAGTTTAACTTACATGCAAAGGGATGGGTCGCTGGGGATCTAAACCAACCCTTTTGGCACGAGCTGAGTATGCACTGTATTATTAGATCTTGTTATCGGTTGTCGAATTTTAATGTAGGCGCTCAAAGGAGTAGTTAAGTTACCCCACTGTTCAGAATTAAAATATGGCATGGAACGGGAAAAGTGGTGTTTTAATTTTTACAAACTTTTATATCCGGATGTAATATTATTAATTAAAAATCAATAGAATTAAATGTATGAATAAAAATATCGTTTTATTTACCCTATTTCGGTAGAAATTTGCATCACTATTATTTTTAGACTTGCTTTTATTAATAATGGTATAGAGCGCTTCCTTTACTATTTAAAATATTTAAACTTTAAATACATTATCAAGTTTTTACAAATATTAATGGCTATTCAATAGATTTATAATTTTTGGTATAACATTTTTTTTTTTTAAATATATTATTTATTGCCTTGCCATTTTTGAATTGAGTGCTAAAATTTTAAATAATAAAATAAAGACCCATTTTTTTAAATCATCTTACTTAAATAAAATATATTAGCTGTGCTAATACCATAAAGGAGGCTGCTGACTCAAGCGCCGACTCAGCGGAAACCACCCAGTCTTTAAAGCCTTAGGGTATGTTTATGTCCGAGCGATGAGAAACGAGGTTAGCAGCGCGGCTCAACAAAATCACCTTTATGGTACAGTAACATAAGGATGCTTCGGTCCAGCAGCGCTGCTAACCTTGCTCAAAACCTCTACTTAGCTAGCCTCTGTGTTTATGTCGGAGTTGTTTTGAGCGAGGTTAGCAGCGCGGCTCGATCGAAGCATCCTTATGTTACTGTACCATAAAGGTGATTTTGTCAAGCTGCGCTGCTTACCTCGTTCCTCGTCGCTCTGACATTAACACACCCTTAGGTGCTCCTCAGATGGGTCGGTGAAACAAGGAGAGGACGCGATTTTAATGCCTGTATGCGTATTCGCCTAACACTTAATCTTCTTAGCACTCAGCTTCCTTACAAGTGTGTTTGGAGGTATTATTAAAAAACAACGATTTTTTATGTTTAACAAACTTTATCTCATTAGGCTGCAAAAGATTAGGATTAACTTACTGACAAAAATAATATCTGATATCAAACACTGACTTGTCTTTGCTGTAAAATCACATTTTCTTTTAATTTTCATGAGTCATAGATTTCGTCTTGACTCGGATATTTTGTTACTTACATTATTTTTATTTTTAATTTTTAAGCAAGTAGTCAAAGTTGAGTCTTGAGTTACAACGTTTTTTGAGCTGAGTCTTTATTTGTTTGACTATTTATGACTATAGCAGTACTAGTTAGCGATCCCTGGACCGTTTTTAAAGTCATTACTAACAAGCTAGTTTTTCGTGTGTAGAAATTTTTTCCTTACAAATCCGATGTCCGATTCCGAGATTCGAACCCGGATCGCTGCGGTGATGGCTGGCACGTTAGCCCCTGCACCACTGCTCGCCACATTGTCCTACAAATTGCAAGGTGCTTTATCCTGGATTTTTGATATTTATCAAATCAACATATTTAATCTCTGCTACCCCTATATGCTACCACCAACGAAAATTATTATAAGGAAAAAAGTTGATCGTCTCGTCAAAATAAAGCTGCTCACGAAAAATTAGCTTGTTAGTAATGACTTTTAAAAATGGTTCAGGGAACCCTAACTATACGTACACAGTATCAACTATTTTCAACTATTTTTTTGTAATTCTTTAGTAAAACGTAATGATGTTTTCAAATTTTGCTAACGCCTTTCAGTTTTACTTCAAGAATATAAAATTCTTTAACTCAGTTTTATCTTTCCAATAACTGTATGCCACCATCCTATAATCTCTGCACCCTATGCCTGATTACCTTTTGTCAATCATGGATTTGCTCTCAGGCGTATGCATTAAGAGGGGTGACTCATTGGGGAACCATGCAACCCTTTGGCACGAGCTGAATGCATTTCTATGATTGGATCATGTTATAACGTTAGTCGCTTAATATTATGTTACGAGGTCAATGAGATTCTCCAGTTACCTGCATCAGAAAATAAAGATGTAGGTAAAAAATAAAAAAATATTAATAATATGATTGTGTTTAGATTCCTCTGAACTACTATAGGTCTTAAGAAGAAATGGGTAATATGCCTTTGTCCCATTAAAGCGCAGTTTTGCGTCGGTTTAAGCAAAAAATACTTATCCATAGATAGATTTCTGTAGAACTGACAATCTAAATGGACATGTTGTGCCAGATCGATTCCTTTAATTTTTTTTCGTGATTTTGATCAAATTTTCTAATCGTTAAGGCTAGTCGCGCACTGGCAACTTTTTTGTTGACCAACTTAAAAATTGGTCAACTAAAAAGTTGCTAATAAATTTGTGTTTAAATAAATTTCACTGAGACAGCAGTAATTATTGCTTTTATCTAGAAAAACAGAAAAAAGGAAAACCGAAAACGGTATTGGCTTGAAATCGCCTTCAAAGACCAAGAGGTAATTTTTTAGTTTAGTAGTAGCTGTGATTAAAAAGTTGCTAGTGCGCGGTATCATATAAAAGCATATACGTTTTATTATCGCAATTTTTTAGTGGCCGAAAAAAGTTGCCAGTGCGCGGCTGGCCCAAATTCCAAATTTCGCAAAAAAACATGTATCTTTTTTTATAATTAGAGGCATCTGAAATTGCATAAAAATACAGTGTGTCACAGGATAGGTGTTACAAGAGAGAAACAAACAACATTTTTTAAAATTTAAACCCAATTTTAAGAAAACTGGTCGCATTTTCCAAAACTAATAAATACAAAATTTTACTCCAAATTATATTATACTGGGCAAGTTATAACTAAAAATGTGAAAAATGCCCAGAAAGTAACCACTTTTCTTTTTAAAAATAGAAGAATATTGTATAAAAAAATGTTGTAGAGCATTAAATTTTATATCAAAATTTTAAGCTTAAAGATAGGAATTAAAAAAATGCAATTGTCAATTTTTTACATTACGCAATAAAACTTAAATAAGGGGCAAAAGAGAGGGAAATAAAAAAATAATAGTTTTAAATATATTTTTTAAAAATTCACTGCTTAAGGTAAGTATTTTAAAAACTGTTATTGAAGAATTTAAAAAATTACAAAAATGTTTTTTTTTTAACTTTTAATTCTTTAATTGAGGCGTGTACTTCCAAAGTCCGCCTTATCCAAATATAAGAAAAAATATTAAGTGACACCTATCGATAGAACTTTAAATTTCTTATATTTCGGTACATAATTTGTAAGTTCAAAAGTTGTCTATTACCGTTTAAAATGTCTATGAAATTCGAATGTTTTTCCAAACCCAGCCTTATCCATTGACGTTGATCTTACAAATGTCGCCTTATCCACATAAATATTTGAAAAACCAAAGCTCGTCTTATATGGTAAGTGTTTATATGGAAATGAGATATTTACTTTCGAAACCAGCCTTATCCAGTTTACCATTTTGTGTGTGTAACTCGGTAGTCGTTTGTGATTAGTAAACAAGCAGATTCGAAACGTGCGGGAAGCTATAAAAAGTTGTTCTAATTAATAGTGTTTTACCACCTCAAAACATGGAAACAGAAAGTAATATGTTAGCGAAAAATATCACTGAAGCTCCAAAAACAAAGGAAGAAAGAAAATTATAGATAAAACCAATTGGAAAAAGAATATAGCTAAAATAAAAAGGTAGGTTTTAGATATAGGTTAAGTTAGCTTAAATTTTTTGAAGGAAGTGACTAGTGCACCATACAGACGACACTCTAAGAAATATGTATTACACCTTACATCATAATTTTATTTGTTTAAAACTTCTAAACGTTCATTTCGGAATATCCTTTAGTAGTTTAGGTTTGTTAGAAAACAAGAAAGTGCGTATTAAACAGATGATGTAATAACAATATTTTGGTGTATCGTTTGAATGTTACGATCTTTTTAATCAATTGAAGTTTCGCGGGTAAATAAAACTTTTTTCGTTTTTTTTTAAGGTATGGTCCTAATAAACCACCAAGTTTACCAAAAGTTTGTGAGAAACACAACAGTAAGGCATATAAATGTAACAACTTAAGCCTTCAAGATGTAAGGAAATTCCACCAAGCTTTTTATAATGATAGAAATAAAATTGCCCAAGATAATTTTATTCTAAAATATACAATGGCTCAAACACCAAAACGAGAAAGACAAGTCAAAGAAAATAGTTCTCGAAAAGGTGTATCCATTAAATATTACGCTCCTCGATCACGCCAGGCTTCGGGAACTCAGATTATTTCGATATGTCAAAAGGCGTTTTTGTCTGTATTAGGGATTTCCAAAGACAGAGTACAACGCGTTATCAAACGTCATTTAAACACCGGTTTAAGCGCTACGGAAAAGAGAGGCGGGGATACCCGTAGTAAGACCTTCCTCCCAAAGCGTCAAGCAGTGAAACTTTTATAGAAAAATTTGAAGCAGTAGATTCTCATTATGCTCGCGGCAAATCTGTAAGACAATATTTAGCGAGTCATTTGTCCATACGAAAACTGTGGAAAATGTATAATTCTGAAAATACTGGGAGCAATCACAAAGTTAACTATCACTATTTCCGAAAAGTCTTTGTGACAGACTACAATATTGGTTTTGTATGCCCGCTACCGATGCTTGTTCTAGATGCATCGAACTAAAGGAAACTATTAAAAGAAGCTCACCTGATGAAAAACACATAAGTTTATCATAGAACAAAGAGTTCATACACTTAAATACCAAGCATTTTTTAAGCTTTTACAAAGCAAAGATGAAGAAATATTGAAATTATCATTTGATTGCCAGAAGAATATGACTCACCTCGAATTCCGGACCAGGCTGCTTATTATAAGCGCCAACTCTATTACTACAATTTTACAATTTGCGAAGGACACTCAAAAGCACCCCAGAATAAGCAATAATACATTTATATATATACCTGGCTGTGAGACTGAGTTTGCAAAGGGATCTAATCAAATTGCATCCGCAGTATACCATCGCCTTCTAACACGAATTTGAACAATTATAAAACTATTCAACCTTCGCAGACGGTTGTGGGAGGGCAAAATAAGAATAGTACCATGATTGGAATGCTTGTACTCTATTTAAATTAGAGCGCCTCAGAATATTCAAGAAATACACGTAATATTCCCAATTGTCGGGCACTCATACATCCCCCCCTGATAGGTCTTCAGCCGTAGAAAAAGAGTAAGAAAGCGTGATACTATTATACAGTCAAGAGTACGACGCTATATTTGAGAATTTGGCTCGATTTTTCATTTTGGGAAAAGATGTGGACCGTGTCTGAATGGAAAAACGAACGGCCAGTACCATTAAGTTCCAGCCCAATGGCACTTTAAGTTTTCTTCAGTAAACGAGTGCTAATAAGAAGAAGTTTACAAGGAAATGTATTTATTCAAGGCGAAGCTCATTATAGAAGGAACTAGGGGCATTCAACGATTCTCAAAAGGGGAAAACTTTTAATTTATCTCCAGCTATAATACCTCCAACGTTGGGGTGCCAAGTTACCATCATTAAGTAGTTACAGGATTTGCGACTATTTATTAAAGAAGCATTTTGGAATGAATTGGCGTAAGCAACCAGAACTTGCATTCTACAAAGATGCTATAGATGGTTATCTAGAAACTCACGCAGCAGCTTATGAAGAAGTTCCTGAAGAAGTTGACCAAGATATGATTGATGAAGAAGACGATAATATGAATTTAGCTTTTACTATTTATTTTCCTGATGTTGTGTTTTAATTATATCCAAAATGTAAAAAGTTATTTTAAATACAAAATTTAACAACAAACTAGCCTTTTCCATTTGTGTGTATTTCCAAACTCCGCTTTATCCACATAGATCCTTCAAACTCGTCTTATCCAAAATTAAAACATGCATAAACCTGCAAATATTAGTAAATACATTTTTTATTCATACTATGTTATTTTCAGTTTCTCAGTTTAAACCGTCTGATACCTGTCAGCATTCTTGTATCTTTGAACATGAACTTAAAAACATATTTTAGTGAATTACGTAACTTGACTTCCATAGGATAACGCGGACTTTGGAAACAGACCTCAATTTTAAACTTTGACATAAAACATTTGCTTATACAATTTTGTTATTTTTTAAAATAAAGGTACTTTACTCTTGGTCTTTTGGAGAGCACATAATGTTCAAGATCATCACCTTAAAAAATAGCAATTATTTAGCTGTCGCAAAATATTTATTTTCTGACTTTAAAATATATGTTTATATTTTAAAAATTAAAACTGGTACAAATTTAAAGCAAGATATAAAAAATTAAACATATTGTTTTAATTTGATTTTGCTAGTCCAGCATAAGTGTTTAATAGAATCTAGTATTCATAACTGTATCTACATTACCATGCTTATCTTTTCTCGTAAAGGTTTTACCCGCGGAAAGCTCAACTTGCATGCAACTATATGACCCTCCGGGGATCCATACTAAACCTTTTAGAACCAGCTGAGTGTATGTGTATGATTAGAGTTTGTTTTCGCTGGTCAAATTTTCATATATTTGCTTAATTTCAAATGTCCAGTTACCCCAATATCACACCAATGTTTTAAAGAAAAGAATGGAATTGAAGTTATAATAAACATAAATTCACATGATTAGATGCAAGATGTTAATATCATAAATATGATCCCTAATTGTGATATAAACAGTTAGTGAAATTATAATTTTATGTTTGTGTGTTCCTACAGGAAGTTAATGTAAATTTTCCCATTCTAAATAAAATACTCTTTATATTATTATTTTTTTGATTGTACCTAAGCTAAGCTTATTTTATGTGTAATACCCTAAAAGTAGCTTTAATCTTTTTGGACTTATTTTTATAAATACCAAAAAGATGTTTGCAGGACATTTTTAAATGTGAAAGTTGGATTACAGGTATATACTGTATTCCAGGGAGGGTGTTACAAGGGAACAATAGAACAAAAATGTTTTAATTTTAAATCGGCATTTTGGAAAAACTGACGCCTGGTCCAAAACTAAGAAATGCAAAATTTTACTCCGATTGGTAACAACTTTGTTAGTAAAACAAAATTTCTAACCAATTTCTAATTTTCTAATGCGCATGCTTGGTTGGAAATAATATTCTGATTAGTTTTAAATTTTTAACTCTGCAAACGGCAACTTGGCAACGGCGAAAAATACCAACTGGACTCACGCCACCTACAGTCTTAGAGCTAGTAAACGTTGGGCCTGTAAGGCTAGAAAAGTTAAAAAAAAATAAAATAAAAAAAAACTTGGAGCTGTAAGCTAATTTTTCTAGGATTTAGTTCATTTATAGTAAAGGTATGAAAAAAATGACAGGCGTTTTCGATGAGCACAAGTACCTGCCAGGCGAACTAAAAGGTATGGCTGATTTGGATGGCCATATTTCTAAAACTAATAAAGTTAGATGAACCTAATGTGGTGTTTTGTTAAAGCTCTTTTAAAAATCTTTTTAACTGTGATACTGGTGATAATATACAGGGTAAAATTTTTCTTTTTTTTTTTAAATAAGGCTCTCTGTATAATATATTACCATAAAGAAAGTTTAAAAGCTCTTTAAAAAAGAAAATACCACACAAAATACCACATACAACATGCATCTAAATTTATTAATTTTGGAAATATGGCCATCCAAATAAGCTACACCTTTCAGTTCGCCTGGCAGGTACTTGTGCTCATTGAAAACGCCTATCAGGAGTTTTTTTCACATCTTACTATAAATGAACGAAATCCTAGAAAAACTTCAAGCTTACAGATCAAAGTTTTTTATTTTTTTGTTAAGTTTTAAAATTATAGAGGGTGATGATGTGCAGGCTGATGCTTGCCAGGTGATGATTATCATACTTAGCATGCTATGACACATCACTATACAAATTTTTAGCCTTACAGGCCCAACGTTACTCTAAGGGTTCACTAGCTCTCCTACTACTAGCCAAAATTTGGATGTGAAATTTAGTTTGCACAGCAACGACGGCTTAATTTTTAACAAAATTTTGATAAAATACTATTTAAAACTTTTTAAGCAACCAAAAATAATAACTACTAACACCAAAGACTAAAATCACACCAAACTGGCTAAACTGTTAAAATTGTAAGCAAATACAAACGATAAAACATGTAAAATCCACGTAAAATCTAATAAAACACAAAAGTAATGGCCATTGCGCATGTCTCCAATTAAGAATTTCTCCAAAATTAGCGGATTGTTTTGACGGGTGGAAACTAGTTCACAACGAAAAATTGGATGTTGGAATGAAAAAAACTAGTGATATCGGTAAAATTTTTGGTAAACTGTTTACCACATTTTTGAGACGCAAACATTAGCCCAGTTCCCGTCCTGGCGTCTTGTTGAGATTTTATTTTATTGGATTAAAATAATTTCGACCGAGAGCTTATAAACCTTTGTTTAGAGTATGAAACCTTTGTATCGTAGGTAACTTTATATTAAATATTTTTTAATTTTATATATTTTAAAGTAATCCTAATTTTTATTATATTGTGAAAGGACAGAATAGTTCTTCATATAAAATTTTTTAATTTTTTTTAATGTTTAATATATTCTTTTATCTTATTCTGGAGAAAAGCCAAATATTATTTTATTTAAACGTAATTTTCCAGAAAATAAAGCATAAAATATTATATTTCGATTTGTGGAAATCATTCGGATCGTATGGGATTATATATTATTCGTTATCCTTAAATTATTTTCTTCAAAATTTAAAAGTAGCCACGATCGAGAATGACAAAATGACGTCTTTTTTACAACTTTGCAGCCCTCCGCTTTTTATGTCACTCTTAAATTGTTAGATTATTGGAATACACACTGTTTGGCATTAATTAACTTACCCTATTTTAATTTGACGCACTCGAAAATTTCTTATGGATATGTTTTTTGTTTTTTACGATCGGCCCTGTATACGGGGCTCATATTTGGTGGAGGAATTAACCGGGTACAAGGTATCCTCCAGCATATTAATCCGCCACGCTGTAGTAAATCCCGTTATCCCTTTCTTGGGCTCTTCTACCATATAATCGGTAACGCTATAACAGTGAAAATATTTAGGCCGTTTCCTCCTACTTAGGGCCGTATTAACTGTTTGAGGCGCCCTAGGCTATAATTCCCGGAGCGCCTACTTTTCACCAAAAAATTTTTAAAGACCAAAAAAAAAAAGGTCATTCACTCCTTTTCACGCCTATTACATTCCCAATCACTTTATTCACAGAGAAATTTAAAAATCCCCACTCAGCATAAACTTTTTTAAAACCTCCCCTGTCTGGCGCCTATTTTTCATGGCGCCCCAGGCAGTAGCCTAGTCAGCCTAATGGATAATACGGCCCTACTCCTACTTACCTTTGAATGTTGTTAAATTCTCCAAATTTTTTAAAGTCTATTTTTTAAAAAATTAATCGACGTAGATCGTCCTAGGACCCCCTATGCATTAAATTATATAATAATAAAACGTCTGAAACTATATTTAATGAAAAAGTTATATTTTAATTATAGCTACTTAAAATTTTAATTTTAAAGTTATAAAAATATAACGTTCAATGTAGAAATGGCACTAACAAAATCGTATATTTTCGTCGTCACCTAATACGATTAAACTAACAGTGTTACAACGCAAGAAACCCCACAAGCAGGGGTCATTAAAATAAAAACCCACAATCAGACTGGAGGGTTTGATTTGAGCAATCTACCACCCTGTTCTAATGCCCCTTCCTTAAATTAGCATAGGATTTTAGGGTTGATTTTTTGATTGGATGGTCATTATGAGATTTAAAAGCACCGATAAAAGAACTGTAAGGTAATTTTAGTTGTTGTAGGAGTTTAATGGTAATTCTTTAAGACTTCTTGTCTTCCTGTTTAATAAAAAAGATAATTAGGCTTTTGAATAAGTAATGATAAGCGAACTACACTTTAGGTGAAGACTAATTGAATTTACTTAAACAAACTGTTAATTACCAAATACGTGTTTAGCCAAATAAGCAGATTCATAGGCAAATAAATAACAACAAAGCGGGACCAATGCGTCACTTTTTTAACATGCCAGCATCCTTTGTCTAATCTCTACATGTTAGTGTTCTACATGCGTAAGACTATCTCCTTTTCACGCATTGCGATAATTAGTTTTTCAGAAAGGGGTGCTTCTTGTTTTTCCTCAGTCATCAGTTTTTGGTATTTTAAATTTGCCTGATATATGTATGTAGTAGAAAATATATTACGATGTTTTTAGAAAAGCAATAAAAAACCGAAAACGATGCACAGTGCATTGAGACATTGGAATTTTAGGACAAAAATTGTATAAGTCTTATTGCACTAAAATAGTTCTGATATTAATAATTGATTTGGGACAAAGCTATGCTAGTACAGAAAGCAATACTAAAATATTATTCAAAATTAAAAAAATTACTTAACTTTGAAAACACCATGTACAATAACTTTGGCATTTTTGTTTCAATATTGACGTATTTTGCGGTGTATCATCTTGTTTACATGCCGGAATTATTTATTTAATCCAATGTTCGATTTACCAGTAGGCTGAGTGGAGCCTAGGGCGGCAGATTTTCTTCTTAAATCGTTTATTTTGATTTAGAAATTAAAAAATATATACGAAATGATTTATTACAATTAAAGATATTAGAAAACATGTTATTTTTTTCGGTTTTTTGCTCTCCAATTTTTTTTTACGTTCATATGGTATAGGAGGTAGTAAAGTTAGAAAAAAATTAGGTAAGCTGATTTTTTTATATGTTGTTCTCCTTCCTCTTTTGGATAGACCATGGGCTGTCTGGCTGGCGGTAGCGGTTGCGTTATTAGTTCGAATCATACTTGTACAATAATCCAAGGCTTAAAAAAATTAGAAACCTTATTTTCAATTTTTTGCCTTTAGATAGGTTTACCAAACCTATATTTATTCATTGCCTTCAGACACTCTTATCATTGCTAATTATGAAGTTGCCCCCTTCTAACTTTTGAACCGTTCGGTATATTTTGATGAACGATAATATATGACCAAGGTCTGCATTTTTTTGACATATAAGTGGCAGCTCTAAACGTCAAGGTCACAGCTCAGCTGGGCGCCAACGCAACCGTTACCGCCAGCCAGATACCTGACGATCTACCCGAAAGAGGAGGGAACAACATATTAAAAATCAGCCAACCTAAAATTTCTATTTTCCCGTCGTTGCTACTTTCTGGACTAATATGACATTGTGGAGTAAGGTATCAAAAATTAGGAACGGCAAAAATTAAAAGCCTACGGGCGGCAAATATGTTAATCCACCCGATTTAATCTCTACCTGGGTATTTAACTCGTGTTAGACCGTATTTTTCTCCACGCTTTGATTTAGCTGATGCGGTATAAATACGTTGTTCTCCACATGTGCCTACGCCTAGCTACGCCACTGTTATTATTCTGTGTAGGATCCCATTTTCCAAAAAGGAACTTATTATTAAAAAAAACGTTTATAGTTATTATCAACATTATAAACGTTTCATCCTGCTTTTCTATGCTATCCACCACGACTCTCTCCCCAGACCGGTTTCGCCTGCCTTACACGAACTCATCAGTGAGGCTGTATCGAGTCGTGGTGAATAGCATAGAAAACAAGTGTCTACTTATTAGACAAGTTTCATTGTCTAGCGGTAGGATATTAAATCCTGCTGCGATTTCAGTAGGGCATCAATGACAGGATTTAATATCCTACCGCTAGACAATGAAACTTTTATTTAACAATGGTGCGGGTGTGCCCACCCAATTGGCCATCACCAGCCGCCACTGCTTTACAGATTTAAATGGACAAAAATAAAATGTCAAGGAATTCCAAAACGTGCTTTTAAATGTGTAAACAAAAGTTTTACTTTCAAGGAAGCATTATTAACTATAGTAAATCTAAGTTAATTTTTTATTATTAAACAACACAAATTTAAAAAAATAAATATTTAAACCTGCAATAAAAAAGGGTAAAAACTAGAAGCTAAACCAAAAATCGTCCTATGATATGCAAGGTGGTTTAAAATCGTAAAAATATATCTTTAAAAAATATAAAATATTGTGAGAAATTTACTTAAAAAATGGAAAAGTAATAAAAATGCTACACTATAGCTACAATATACTAATATAGAATTCCTGTCAATGATTGTATTTCCGAAACTATGAAAAATTAAATATATCAAACTGTGGTGTTTTTTACGGCTTTTGTGTTAAAACTTTAAAAGAAAAGTTAAAAACATATATAGGTACGCAACTGAATTTAACGTGAAAATCCCCAAAACCTTTCTATTTACTTTTTTCTATCTATAACATCAAGCGAGTTACAAGTATCTGGATAATTGATAATTGAAATTGATAAAAAATTGAAAAATACTCTGTATTTCCAAAACGAATCAAGTTTGCCATGATTTGCTTTTACCACTGAATTTGTTTTCATAAATTGAGATTGTGCAATCAGATTTGTTTTATCTCTTCTATTTTTTGCTATACCATGCAAGGTCAACGAAAAGGCGCCACCATCTCCAAAATGAGATTATGAGTTATATTATTTTATAAAAAATAAACAAATAACCTTTACTTACATTGATTGTAATGCATTCTTTCTTAATTTTAAATACTCTGTTATGGATGTAGTTAGGGCAGCGCTGAAAAATACACCTGAGTACTAGAAATAAAATAGGCTTTAAGTACCCAAAACAAAATGTGGAGAAATTTGGGATTAAAATGATACGTATGATGTATGTTTATAAATATTTGTTTATTTTTAATTGGGGATCCCATTATCATATAAAAATCTTTAAATGTAAAAAAATAGTATTTTATTTATAATATCAATTTGTACAACAAACTAACATATTTATTATCAATCTAAAAAAGTCCAATTCTCATTAACTTATTAACTTATATTTTATATTAAGACCTACAAGGTCCAAACTTGTTTTCGTTTGGTATTGCCATTTTGCCCACCTAACCAGTGGCTTTCGTTCGAGAATTAAACCTATTAAAAAAGGGCTCTGTCGCGCACCCCAGCATTTTTACGGGGGTTTACACGATGCAAGTGACTTGAATAAGTTACTAAAATCCAGT
Source organism: Listronotus bonariensis (assembly GCA_014170235.1). Taxonomy (NCBI): domain Eukaryota; kingdom Metazoa; phylum Arthropoda; class Insecta; order Coleoptera; family Curculionidae; genus Listronotus; species Listronotus bonariensis. The sequence continues at coordinate 46,078 of JACEGR010000289.1, forward strand.
TCTAAAAGCAAATGTTTTGGAAGATAGTTCTTGTCTACATGGTGCCACTTATTGAATCAATATAACTTTTATACTAATTCAGATATTTTTAAAAATGTTGGGGACGCCTCCTATGCATCCAAAGACATTTTTTAGCATACCGAAAAAACATTACTTTGACCAGTGTCGTCCGTAAAGGCAAAATAAGTATTTTTTGGTTTACACAAAGAAAGTACTAAAATCCAGTGCCAAATTTTAGTAACTTGTTCAAGTCACTGGCAAAGTGTAAACCCCCTTTATAGATGTAAGTACGGAGGCAAAAACTACGCCAGACACTTAATGCATATTTAAAGCCATTGGCGATGGCATACAGAATGCATTTCTGGAACAAAATATTTTTCAAATTTTTTTACATTAGGGCCCATTTCTCTTATTGTTGTTTTAAATTAGATAGATGGAGATTGTTGACTTTAAAACTAGGACCCTAAATTATCACCTTAACTATTAAAAATCAGCAATAATGGCATTGATTTATTTATACTTTTTTGCAGAATTGCCGTTATATTATGAGAGATAGCTAAGCTACAATATATTATTGTTACATTTTCTGATAAGTTTTCAGCGTAAAGCGATATTTGATATCACTATAATCAAAGCTTTGTCGTTAAATCCTGAATAAGTAAATATCTTTTACTGTCTGGAGTGTAATATAAAAATTTGTTACGAAGTAAGATCAAAAACATACAAATTTAAAATACAATTTTAATGATTTCAGAATAGCTTTTTATTCCACGATAACACTTTTTTATTATTAATAATAATTACTGATTTTATTATACCAAACCCATTCATTTTACCCAATAACTGAGTGCAAATATATATTTTTTAATTTTAAACAATTTTCAATTCATTTTAATTATTTTTAGTACAATAACAATAAGAATGTTTAAATAAATAAAAAAATATTATACTAAAAACACCTGGTTAAACTAGGGTTTATAAAAAATCGACATAATTAAAAAATAATAACAATAATAATAAGGTGGATTGTGGTTACGTAATAATTTTATAAACTTTTCTTTTACATAATACAACAACAAGAGTTAACATCAGGAATTTTGGAGTTTCTATAATGTTCTATATTATGTACTTTTCAAAAACCCTGGTTATAAAAAAATACATACAGGTATGTAGATCGCACTGTTTATAATCATACCACACATGTTACACTTTTCGTTGTACAGGGTGTCCGGATTTCCTCATAACTAAGGTATATATAATGTTGAATTAATTAACTTTATTATTAATAATTTTTAATGTTTTATCCTTCATCATCAATTTTTAATACAGTGTGTATAGGTATGTAGGTAAGTTGGCGTCATAAGGGAAAAGTGGTTCTTTATAAGAAGTTCTGCATGGTCCAAAAACTTAATTGCAACCATTAGTCATCTACGAGGTGTTGCCAAAAACTAATTTTTGCTTAATAGTAAGCTACCTGTATTTTTGCTATTATCGAAAACTGTTATAAAGAAAAGATGTTTAGAATTAAAAAATACTTTAAAATATGTAATTTTGTTTTTGTACAAAAACATTTTTTTTACTATTTTTTTATAATTTTAAATTTTATCCGTGAATTTAAAATATATTTTTTAAATTTACTAAGAATGTATAATGCACCAATGGACACACTTAAATTTTCTCGATAATCGCATATATTTTTCTTGTAAATAAACAAAATTACATATTTAGAATTAAATTTTAAATTTAAACACATTTTCTTTCTAAACCTTGTATATGATCAACATAATTGGATATCTGATGATTGCATTTCAGGTTTTGGACCATGCAGAACTTTTTATAAAAATGACTTTTTGCCTAAAATAAATAATAAAAAAAAATTCATATGGTTCCAACTTTATCAGACACACTAAATTTTTAGTTATGGACACCATCGGACAGGTAAAGAAATAATCCCATTCAATGTAAACTACAAAATTCAGATACTTTTAGCACTAATGTCGGTAAAAAGAGACACTCTGTATAATGACGGTTGAAATTTAACCTTATTGCCGCCTCGCCTGTCGGAAAGTCTACTTCAATCAATTGTCTCAATAGCTATTTAACTAATAAAATTATTCTTTCCATTCAACACTTTTAATCTCAACCGGCGATCGTTGACTCGTAAATTTGCAAAGCCGACAAAAGTGCGGCAAACACGTAACATCAGAACGTGCACTTGGACGTAGTAAACATAAAAGTGCGCATCGACAATACGCGCACTTGGGAATCCATCGAGCGGGCTTTGAATGCAAGGGCTAAATGTGTGGCTCAAAGGACCATCAGTGTTTGTTATGAAACTACTAAGGATAGTGAGTGATTTTTAAATAGTGTTAAATGCACGTGCGTTTCGTGTGCGACGGAATCGTATGGGTAGTTTTTCCGCTCGCAGATTTTGACGGATACTAGATCGATAGACGGAAGTACACGGGGTAAGTTACCTATTTCTATCCACCATGTTTTCGCAAAAGCAGATGCGCGATAGCCGCAGTCCGTAGTTTCTGAATTTATAAAAATTAAAGTAATTAAAAAATAAATTTAAAAACATTTAATTTTTTATTAAAACACAAAATTAAATTTTAAAATGGGATTTTTGTGGTTTTTATTTTAAATTAGAAAAAATAGTTTTTATTTGTCCTGATCAATTTATCAAAAACTAAGTAAAAACCAATAAAAAATAAAAAATTAAATATTATTGTCTCTCTACAGGTTTAAGTTAATAGGTAAGAGAATATCAACGTTACCATCAGCTGTTTTAGTTGTTATGACAACAGTTGCCAACCCTCTTAGTTTGCAAAGAAAATCCTCTAAAATAACTGTCAAAAGCTTGCTTGATGGTAAACAAAAATGGGCTTTATTTACCCGTTTTAAGAAGGGAATAGTTAATTATGACTTGCTAAAATAGTTTAAAAAAATAAAAACAATTTTATATATCTATGCTATGCTATAACCGATGATGGAAAATTGCTTAGGCTAGTGAACTTGGATATTGACATATTTTATTTCTTTCATAAGTTTGTAAAAATTACGCTGGTCACTGTATAATATTTTAAATAGAGGCGGTATATTATGCAAAAAACGGCATGTTAAGTTACAGCAATGATATATTTATTTAAAAAGATTGTTCACCAAGCAAATTTGTATAACATACTGATATTTCGCCGTAAATCCCTTGCTGCCATATTTTAAACCTCAAAGTCTGAAAGGACAACGAAATATTCTAAACTTATATATAAAATTAGGTAATTCTAAAATTAAACCCTAGTGCCTAGGGCTAAATAGAGGTGTTCTTAAAGTTAAGTCATTTATTTTTCTAGTCTATAGAACTTGTCAAGAAATGCCAAAAATCGTTTATGTTAAAGATTTCATATCGTGCAGTTTATTTAAAAATAATAAAAAATAATCTTCTTACTGCGGCTTCATTTTGTTACCACTTCTTCACTTAATAATATGTTCACTGTTTCACTGTTTTTATAAACGCCTGCTACTATTTTTAATCAAAAACATTTGAAGATTCAAAATTTATCCCAAAAGTAATTCGCAGTCTAGTAGTAGTTACCACTGTGTAACGGAAGGTCGCGTCAAAAATAAAACAAAAATTTTTTTATAGGTATACTTAATCAACAGTAAACAAATAATAACATGTTTTTATCCACATTTATGCAGTGGTTGAAAATATCAGGAATCGGTAATATTTGTTTTTTTTTTTTTATAAAATGGTAAAAACATTTGTGCAGTGTATACAAAAAGTTCGGAAACGCTCAAATGTCTCAGATAATTTTGAACCACGCTGAATGAAATTCGGTAGTTCAGGGTAAAACCATACTCTGAATTCAGTGTTGATAAAGGCGATGTTGCTAAATTTTCAATTTTGCAGAAATCGATTCAAAGTTTTTAAATTAAAATAAGATACCTAAGTACCTATTTTTTATTATTTTATAATTGAATTCCCGCTCTTTTGTGCTATACAATGGTATTAAAGTTCAGTGTTTCTGTTTGGGTATTAATAGTAGAAAAAATAATTTAGTAAAAATAATAGGTGTAAAGTGCGAAGGTATTACCTTTAACACCTTGAAAATTTTAAACTGGTGGCTTGACAGTTCCAACATGAATAATTTTCTTAGATAAACAAAACAATAAAACTTATAATTAACAAATTTTAAAAGACCCACAAGAATAAAAACAGAAAAATACCACACTAAAATATACAGAAATATATATACTCATATTATTGAACTAGGTTCAATTTAAGTTCCTAATGTTTTTCTTTGATCTTTATGACATCTAACGAAGGCTTATGCCTGAATACCACTTTACCGTGAGTGCCGGGTTATTGGATGTTTAACCATTTTTTGAGTTCCGTCAACGTTATCCAAGTACTGATACATGCAGTTGCATTTCACAGCACCTTTTCCGTTCCGAGATTCGAATCCGAGTAGCTGTAGTAGAGGCTGGCACGTTAGCCCCTGTACCACGCTCGCCACCTCCTGTCAAAACTGACCAGGTACCAGTATAAATGTTGCAAGGTGTAAAGGGTAGTTAATACCTACGCAGTTTACACCTATTATTTTTACTAAATTGGACACCTTATCTGATAAAGAAAAATAAGACTTTCATACCATTCTATAGTAAAAAACAGCGGGAATCCAATATTAAAGTAAAAAATAGGTATCCTATTTAAATTTTAAAGCTTTATATTGATTTTTGGGAAACTAAAGGTCTGGCAATGTCGCCGATAATAACACTGAATTCATACTATGGTTTTACCCTGGAGTACCGAGTTTCCTCTAAGTTAGTTTCCCAACTTTTTGGACACACTGTATTAAAAACCCTTTGGTAAATTGTATTCTTTCTGTTAGTTCTACAAGCTCTTTAAATTAATGATCCAATTTTAAGAACACAAAATACATTTTTAGTTCCCTGGAGTAGCCCCATAAAAAAATTAATTATCTTGTCGACCTACCTCATAATACAGGTATTCTCTGGGGCTGATTAAAACAAGTACTTAAGTATTAAATAATAAAAGCAGTTTATCCGGTCATTATGTGTTTAAGATTCATCACCTACAATTTGTCGGCAGCTATTACCAATTAAAGTTATTAAAATAAGAGTGAGTTAAACAACTGCAGTGATAGATATTATAACCCATATAAATGCTACTTTATACAAATCCATTTGGATTATAGCACAATTTAAACATATGTGCTCACTTTGTGCAAACATTCGAGACAGACAGGTTTCAAATATCAGCAACACCAAATACGTTGTAATTCGCATCAGAATAATTCTAGTGTATAACGTTACAAAAATAAATTATAATAAAATCCAATAAGCATTAAGCTGCTTATACAAAAATAAATATTTAGTGTATTTGAAATTTAAAATAATTTAGGAGTTTTTATAACAAAAACGTGTCCTGTTACAAATATTTTAAACAAATCGCAAAAAACTCTTTACATTTAAATTCGTTAGAGTAAGTAGGCCCTTAGCCATGTACGCCTAAGGTAACAAGTTTTCGGTGAACATAGATTGGATTTTATTTCTTTTCTACACATTTTTTCACAAATTGCTAGATTTTTTGTAATAATGCCAAAATTTGCATTTTTGTGAAAATGGCCGCAAAATTATTTAAAACCGCATAGTCCGATGAAGTAGTTGGAGTGTGCCTACGTCACAAAAGATACAAGCTACGACATCCCTTTTCTATTGCTTGTTACTTTGCTGGCATATTCATTTAACGTAATGCTTTTCACATAAGCACTGGCAACATTGTGAAATTGACTGAATTGATGAAATTTTAATCAACTTTAAACATTATTAAAATAAACTATAGATAATTTTGTTAAAAAAATATTAATTTTCTCGGGTTGACGTATTTAACTATTGATTATAGTTTTTAACCATTGTAAAATTTTGGCTAAGAGCCTATTCCGTTATTCGTATACTTAAAAAAACCTGAAACACGTCGATATTTACTTGTTTAGAATTATCCCCTCCACACAAAACAAACTTCAAAAAGTTCAAATAAGAAAGGGGGTAAAGTAATACCTTATCTTAAAGGGTTACAAATTCTCTCTTTAGCAGACTTAAGTTTTTCAAAATCGGTTTAATGGAGTCTGCAACTTTTTTAAATTAATAAAATTAAATTTGGTAAGTAGGTATATCATCTAAATATGCAATATTTCATGGATTCCGATATTTTTTGTTACTTTTGGTTATTAATAAACGCACTTTAATATTTTGAATGGGACACCTGGTATATTGAGGTGGGTCCTTAATAGGGCCCGATAACGAAGAACAGTTGGACCTTTTCTTCACAGTATGTCTTTTATTACCTGTAAGTTCTGTGTGCCGAGTTGGGTCATTATAAATGGTCCGACAAGGTGTCATAAAACTGACCCTAATAAAGTGTGCCGAGATGGGATACACCCATTGTCACATCTTATAAAAAAATAGCACTTTTAGTTTTGTGATCCACTACAACATTTTTTATTGTTTTTAGTGCATTAAATGACATTTCGAGAAACCTCCAAATATTTTTTTTTTTTATTTAAAATGCCTCTGTTGCGATAAGCTTTACATTTTGGACCAAGGAGTCACGGAAAGATGGATGTAGACTAATCGTCAATATTAAAGATGCCACGGCGTCATCAGTTCTGCCTCACTTTCAATGATTCCCCTTTTGTTGCCCGCACACTATTTAAACGACGCGTTTAGACAGCAATAGTTAATTGCCGTCCATATTTGTATGAGGCTTGTAGCTTTTTTATTATTAAATAAATCTTTAACTATCTATTTTCCAGTGACTATTTGGTTAAAGACTTTTTGTTTACTCTAGATTAAAAATTAAAAATATTTAGAGGATATATGTTCAAAAATAGCAAATACAGTATCATTGTACTCGAAATGTCATTATTTATTTAAATGAATAAAAATATACCAGGTGTCCCATTTAACATATGAAAGTTAAGGTCGTTTTTGGCTAATCCGGAAGTGAAAAAAACTCTGTCAAGGAAATATTTACATCTAGGTGATTTACCACGCACCAAATTTTATTTAAAAAATAAAAGTAGTTGCAGGGGTTCACAACAGGTTTTTACGGTACATTTTTTCGGAAACAATATAACTGATATCGAAAAACTGAATTTTGCTGAAGAGAGACTTTAAAATCATTTAAGATAAAGTATTAAGTACTTGACTTCCTTTCCTATTTAAACCTTATGACGCTTCTTTTGATAGGGCAACGAGATAACCATGGATCAAGTAAATTTTGACACAAAAATGTGTCTCACAAAAAAACCCTTGCCTCAAGATTTTTGTAGAAGTGTACAAATAAAGGAAAGAAAAGCCCTTTTTCATTTAGATGCTCTGTAATTCGTAATAATTCGTTTTATTATTATTTATTTTTTCACGGAAAAAATCAAAATTTACTTTTGACATGTTCACTTTTTGAAAATTGGCTAATTTATTATGTGTTTTTAACGTTGTTTTATGTAAAAGTCTGTTTTACTTTTAAACTTTGTACCTTTAGTTAATTATGATATGTAGCTCGTGGAAAATAATAAGGTTGATCATTGGGATACATCAGGATTCAACTGTAGCTTCTGTTAAATCGATATAATAATTATAATTCTATAACCATAAATGATTCTTGAGCCTTGTTATAAATAACATTAATGAAAGTTCTTTGGGCATTAGGCTCCTTAATGATACCAAAAAATTAATGAATAAATAACCCGATAAAAAAATCTCCCCTGAGAAATTTAGTGTCAAATCATAAGTATGAATATGTAATCTGAAAGTATACACTTTATTTGTTATATAGATATACTAAAGCGTCAAGAAAAGAATTAAGTAAGCAATTGGTTTTTTCACCTGAAGACCTTTTTCTTGCTTTTTAACTTTTTGGGGTATTATTTTTTTCTGAAATTTCAGGATCCCGCCCCTCCGGGAATGTTAAGCTCCCCGGAAAATAAGAATCTGAATTTAACACTGGGTTCGTTGCTGAAAAATTACGAAGTCTCCAAAAATTGTAAAACTTCGGGTTTGATCAAAATGACGACATTGTAATATGATAAAAAAACTTTCTAAGGCTTTTTGTGAAAACAGCATATTGATATCTTTATTTGTTCTGAAGTTATTCGCGATTAAAATGGGTCAAAATATAGTCAGGCACCCTGTATTATGCCTATTTTACAAATAAAATTTAAATTAATTAACAGGTTGTCTTATTTTATGACCCTCAAGGGTGCTATTATACTTTACTGAGTTTATATCGGAGAATTTATCTTTTTGTATCACGGTTTTCGGTTTTAAAAATTATGCAACTGTTTGATGCATTCTTCATCAGAAAATATAAATAAACAAAAGCATACATAAACTTGGACCCGCAAATTTTTCGTTCTCAAAATACGGAGTGTTTAACTTTTCAAAACAATTAAAAAATCGAAAACTCTTATTTAAGTAAAAATTGTTAGACTAGATATAACCTTTATTTAAATAAGTATTTATTGTTGTGGATACATACCTAACTGCTTAACTGCCTTTTAAAAGAAATAATTCCCGCAATGCTTTTTTATTGCCTAAAAATACGCAATTATTTAAACAAGTTCTAATGGTTGACTTTTGAACCCATGTTTCTCAAGCAAACCTGTCTTTGTTTTGAACAATCACATCCTAAAATTTTTTGCATTTTTTAGAAACACCCTCTATATATACGTGCAAATGTGATTTTTAGTTAAAATTTAAAATAATCTTGTCTAAACATTTTTTTTTTAATATTAAATTAATTTAAATAGGCTACTTACTTATAAAGTATTTGAGAAACCTATACTGTTATACCCAAAAAAAAATATTTTTTCCTAGATATTTAATAATGCAAAAATTAGCCACCGAATTGGTAAAGTGGTAAAATATATTTTTTTATAGATAGCTTAAAAGAAACATAAAAAAGAAAAAGTTCTTTTTACCTATCTTATAAAATATAGGTTTTACTCTCGGTTTTATTTAATGGAACTGATTTAAACAAATTAATGTTGGGAATTTTGAAATTGAGCCATAAACTTTTATAAAGATCTAAAAATGTGGTTTATGCCTGGTTTCGGAAACAATAAGGTATTTTTATGGCTTAATTGTTAATGGAAATCGTAAAACGGCGCTAGACTAAACCATAAATTTCCTAAATGAGACCAATATAATTTATACATTACCTGAGTAAGCAAATATTTACTACGAATATTATTTTAAATTAATATTTTTTGCATTTATCTTATTTTACATAATATTTACAGGGTAGCCCACTCGGTGGCCCATCATATTTGACAAGGTCTATAGCTGCATAACCATAAAGATAAAAAAGTGAATTGGCATTTATAAAAAGGTCGGATCAGGCTACAGTATAAAAATTAGTTTAGCATATACAGGGTGTCTCAAAAAAGTGGGACGTATCGAAGTTATATATATTTTTTAAAAATGAGACACCCTATATTTTTTTACGGTTTTTGATTCTATATAAAATTATAAAGGAAGTTTGATTTTAGTAATGTCTATTTTTATTTGTTTGTGTAATATTAAATTTAAAAAAAGCAGTAAATTTAAAAAAAAAATGCAGAGATGCAATCAAATTGATTTTATTTTAACACTATTAAATCTTTAAACTTAAAAATTTGTTACAATAAAAAAGTCTGTTATATTATATTTACTTGGGTCATATTGAAATCAAATGTTGTACAGGGTGTTTAAAAACTTATTTTACTTTTTAGGAAATGAAATAACAACAACTCTCTTATTTTAAATTCAATACCCTCTATATTTCACCATAACGTGACCAATAAAATACCCCTACAAATAACGTATAGGTTGCCTTTAGCGATCTTTTGTTCTTTTGTAATAAATTCCGTATTTACAAATTTTTATTTCCAATAATTATTTAAATTAAAGTTGGTTGTGATATACTAGCCATTAATATTTTCCTTAAGGAAATAACAACAACCATCTATTGAGCACACGACTCCGGAGGTGCCACTTAGGCAAGAATTTTTTGACTTCTAGCCAACCCTTGGAAAAAAATATAAATTAAAGGAATTTATTTCATCAAAATTACCGAAAAAAGGAGCAAAAAAGTCTTCACCCTTTTTAAAAACGAAAGTACAACACTTAAACGGACGTTTCTACTATTTTTCCTTCTCTTCTACTCTTTAATGCCCCCTTTATGGTGCCCCCAGAATGTGATGCCCTAAGCAATTGATTTATTTGCCTATAGGGTTAATCCGGAACTTACAACAACAACATAATATAATACTGGTATGAAGTAAAAAAATGGTTACTTGAGTAAAGAGTTCAGAGCCTACTTAATATTTAAATACTTGTTAAGCAAATAGGTATTGGGATATTGGCCAGTAAAGCAGCAACAAAGGGTGTATGTGACTAATCCAATGAGAAGTTTACATGCAGGTATTCAACGTTAGATTATCTGTTTTCCTCACATTGCCTATGTGTTATGTTATTTAGCTGATACGGTATACATTTAAAATAAATATCTGTATTAGCGAAGTTAACTTAAAAAATATTAAAGATATGTATATGCAACCTATGCACCTTTTTCAATGGTATTTTATTTGTCATTAAATTGTGTAAAAAATACAATGTGTTCAATTTAAGTGTAATGAGTTATTGCTATTTGATTTCCTGAAAATGTTAAATTACTTTTTGAACACCCTGTGCAACATTTGATATCGATATGACCTACGTATGATATGGGAGACCTTTCCTAATATCGTAACAAATTTTGATTTTAAAGAGTTAATAGTGTTAAATTTAAATTAATTTAACTTCACCTCTGCATTAAAAAAATCAAATAGAACCAAAACGAATAAAATTAGACATTTAGTACTCTATTACCATACTTTTTTATGTAGAATCTAAAGCCGTCATAAAATATAAAGTGTTTTGTTTAAAAAATATACCCTTGACAATCAGATTGTTTTATCTTTTTTAGTTTTCATAATACCCTGCAAGGTCAACGAAAGTCCTCACCTGTACCGAAATACTCTATTTCTGTGGTTCAGCTTGAAATAGTACCCTTTTCTTTGAAATATTTTTTGCTGCCATTCTAATACCGATAAAAATATAGTAAAGTAGACTACGGCAAATTTTAATTCGTCCCATAAAATGTAAAAAAATGTTAAATTTCCATAATAACACGAAAGAATAATGTATAGGACAGCTATTTCCTACATTGTTATCGTCATGGTCAATTAACTTTATGACCATTGGTATGTATCAATCTAATTATAGGAACAGGATGTTTTCGGTAAATGTGTGGTTTTAAAATGTTGATGGGACATTATACCTAGTAAATTTAAAAAAATAATAATTTGGTTTAAAAATAGATTGTGACAGCTTGGGGTGAGCTAAAATTGTTTTAGCACATTTGGTGAGAGAGCTGCTCTAATTACAAGAATTTATGGGTTTAAAGCAATTAGGGATAACCTTTTTGTCATTAATGGAGTATATTTGTTTTATGTGCTACGGATCTGCTGCGTAATTGGTCTAAAATATTTTTTCTTAAAGTTCTTGAATGACTGAATATATTTTAACGGTTGAATTTATCAAAAAAGGTAACTTTTTTGTAGAGCGTCTATTTTTCTACAAAAACTATTCTACAGTTTTTTGTATGATTAGCAAATGGGGATATGATTTTTTTTGTATCGGACTAAGAAAGATATGCTGTAATGAGGCGGATCTTTCTATTAAATTAGGAGCTCATCGTTGTTAAGAATTCTGTGAAGGTGCATAGGAAACCAATTTTTTATTGTCAGAAGTCAAATTAACAAAAAGTCGATTTTTTTGACCCACCAACTGTTTTGTGAAAAATACATAATTTCAAGGTAAATCTGCTTATGTTCCTAGGTGAAAAGATGTAATTTTATGATATATTTAGATCTAGCTCAACCTTAGACAAAAATTAAACGTGAGCTGCTTCTGAAAGAGTCACATCATAAGGTTTAATACATAATAATGATAATTTAATTATGAATAAAAGGAACGTAGTTTTGTTTCACAATCAGTACTACAGGGTTTTTTATGGTTTTACAGGGTATCTCATAGGAAATATCAAAATTCTAATATAGGATTTTCGATCTTTTTGTTGAGAAAACAACTGTAGTGAAAACAGTACATGGCTATTACAATCCATCTTGGAGCTACAGGATAATTTTCAGGTTTTGCCTATTTTTTGTTTAAATGGTTTTCTATTAATGATATGAACAAATTTTAGATAGGTAAATTGTACAGTTTTTTTCTATAGAATATCGTAGTTTAAATAGTTGTTTTTAATGTTGGGCAGATTTGGAGAAAATTTCCCAACTTATATTATTTTTAATACAAAACCCTGTTAATTATTTTTCATATTTTTTTATTTAGGAGGTTTTTTTGGGTTTTTTAAAAATATATAATATTATGTATTTTTTATTTTATTTTTAACTAAAAATTACCATTTTCCATAAATTTGCTTTTCTTTCTATAGTAGGCCATGACAGAATAAACAAAAAACACATAAAGACGACCAACAAAACTTTTATTTAGCAAGCGTTTTGCTTCTCTATGCTTTTTGGTTTTTAAACGACCAACAAAAAAAAACGAGTTGAGGGGGTCATGAGAAAGCGTAAATTTTCATAAAGCGTTGGGGCCACGTATTGTGCAGGATTTTTTATTGTCTATTTTTTCCATTTTTTTCTGTGTTACTTTTTTAACACATAGGTACTCGTTGTACCACTTTAAAACTTTCATGGGTAATTTTTGCCAATGCGTAGCAAAAAGACTGTCTAAGGCAACAACAAAGCGAGACTAACGCGTTAATCGTGTCATGCGTTTTCTCTCTAATGTATACCTGCGAGTGTTCAACACATAAAAATTAAATAAAACGCAAAGAGCTGGCTTGATATTTACACATACTTTTTTATAAGCTTCTTTTAAATAGTAGGGCTACTACTAACAGTTATAGTATCAGCAGTAGTTATAAACAAATATAGTGTTAACTTCAACAACGGGACTTTAAATTATGTTGAGACATTTAATAAATGGTTGGGAAAGCACGAAATTGCACTTCAATAATTTGCCACAATGTGTCACATACATGCCTGAATTATTTCAATCAGTGAGTATGAGTAATAGACGGGGGTGAATACTTGGATCTAATAATGATAGTCAATAAATTATATTTTATTATTTAAGAAATGTTTTTTGTTTGTCTAACTGCTTTTGCGTGCGGGAAAGTATCACTTTGTGCACTTCTTAGGAAAATAACTATTTCATAGGTCTCCACGATAAGCACTAACAAAAATATTGAACACTTTGAAAATGTTTAAAAATTGGACAACATTTTATCCGTAAATGTTGTAGAATATTAAATTTTATGTCAAAATTTAAAGTTAAATAATTAAAGTAAAAAAATATATATTTTTGTTAATTTTTTGCATTATGCATTAGCAGTTTTTTAAATACTTGGCTTAAGGCATCGAATTTTTAAAAAATATTTAAAATTATTATATTTCCTTTTAAATTTTGCCACCTCTTACCCATTATTTAAGTTGTTATGCGTAGCGTAAAAATTGACATTTACATTTTTTTACTCTTATTCTTTAAATTCAAACTTTGACATTAAATTCAATTCTCTACAAAGAGTTTACCTATACAATTTTGTTCTATTTTAAAAAATAAAAGTGGTTAGTTCCTGAATATTTTTCCTATTTTTAGTTATAACTCGCCCTGTATAATACTAATTGGAGTAAAATTTTGTATTTATTAGTTTTGGACCATGCAACCAGTTTTCCCAAAATTTCGTTTTAAAATTCCAAAATTTTTGGTCCATTTGTCCTCTTGTAACACCTATCCTTGGACACACTCTATAAGAATTGGTAAAATCTTTAATTTACATTTATTAGTGAGGTAGGCCTATAATTTTAATCATATTAAAAAACAAAGCTACGCACTAACCTAAATTAATTTAATTAATGTAGTTTCCTTCTATGCTTAAATATGAAGTTTTCCACACACACCCTTTAACATGACCTCCACCGACTTTATGCTCACACCCACATACATATTAACACAAAAAAGTTTTTATTCATATTATTAAAATATTTGTTTTTAAATATATTATTTAAATTCAAAGATCTAAAAAGCCTTTAAACCATTAATAATTCTGCAAGTACAAAAGATAAAGTATTCAAAAATATTCAAGATTTAAAAATTGCTAAAACTAAAACTAGGTTCTTTATATCATTCATCGTAAAAAAAACTACTAATTATATAGTTTAAAACCATGCAACTTTTAAGAAAAATAATATTTTTTGACAAATAGAAATAGAAAAGTTTCCCATTTGTTGCACACTTAATGGACCTTACTGTATATTTCGTAACCCTGATGTGACTGTATCATATGGATATTAAATTTAGATTTAGCAACCCCAAAACCAAACAGTAGTCGTAACCAAAGAACCAGATCAGAACTATTTTTTTTTCTGTGTGGCTGTGTGGCTACGTTTAGTCTCTACAGTACCCTTCTGATATTTTTAAGCAACTGACTTAAATCCGAAAAACAAAATTTATCTCTGTAGAAATATTCGCATTGCCAACATAAACATGTTAGCTTGAATAGACTATATCTATAGATGGGTCCAAATTTAATTCATTCTGAAAGCGATGCCGCCAAGTACACAAAAATGATAAAGTAAAGAAACCCTTTTGTGAACAAGTCAACAATTCAAGCAGGTTTTTACAAAGCTTTTTCCTGCAAAAACATTTTAAAATAGAACTACACTAATACCTCAAATAAGCCATAAACCTCAAGCCTGCAAAGGCAAACCAAACTGCTTTTGACGTTTGTAAGGTCACTACCGGGAAACGTCGTAACGACAAATTAATACTAAACATTTTTATTTAGGCACAGGAGTCAACAACCACTCCGGCCTCTTTGGCTAGCTTGTTTTCATCACTATCCTGTACAAGGAAAATGAAAACTTAAAATGTACATATATTGTAAATAAAAATGAAATTGTAAATACCTAGTGAATCAATAAAGCACGATTTTGAGTTGAGTTGAGTTGAGTTTTGTGAACAATGATTTATTGCAGGAAAAATATTTACCCGACGAGTTTCTAGGAACCACGCCACGTGCCACCGGTTTTATAGTAGGCAGAGGCGAAATAAGAGAAAGTTTTGTAAGTAGGTGATACGTGTTTTAGCAATGTATTTTTTATTATTTATCTAAAAATATGTAATCAGGCTCTGTCCGAGGCTATGTGTATTCGAAAAGGTTTGTTAACTTTATCATTTTTTGTGTACTTGGCGGCATCGCTTTCAGAATGAATTAAATATGGGCCCATCTTATACTTCAAACTTTTTGTGATTTGGTGTTTATGGCGTGCGCAAAACACTGTGTCGCGTGCCATTGGTTCGCCATCCCTTGTGTAAAAGTTTATATGAACATTTGGTCTTAAAATTGAGTAAAAACTAATAAACTTTACTTTCTCCACATACTTTATTATTACCTTATACATATAAATCCACAAATAACTACGGTAATGAGTGGTATGATGCTAACATGTAGGTTATATAACCCTAGGATTATTTAACCATATAACCATGCGGTTACCAATCACACAAAATAAGCAGTTTTGAGGTTATAAATTATAAGCAAAATATTTCTTACTTAATTAATTTTTTTTACACATTACCTTACAGAATGATTGTAAAAACATTCATTTAATACTGCCTTTTCTTTTGTAAAAAAACTTGAAAGGTAAGAAATCTGTCAGAAATTGGCAAAAACCCGTTTTAAAGTCGTCTAGATATCCATGACATAACCTGCTTGTTTATTATTTTCAGTCAAATATTACCGCATACCGACACTATCCTCTTATATTTTACTGAAAAAATAATTAAGCAGGTTATTCAATGGACATCTAGACGACTTTTATAGTTATTTATTAGATAAGTGAGTTATATTACATATAAGTCACGCAAGAAAAGTTTAACTCTCGAGCCCGAAGGGCGAGAGAGGTAATTTTCTTAAGTGACTTATATGTAATAACTCACGTGTCTAATACAAAATTTTATCCAACACTTTCGTATAAATCGTTTTTAATATCGAAAATAATTTGAAAACGTTATCCATTATTTGTTACTTGTCATTGTCAACACCAGCAACAAAATTTTGTATTGTCTATAATTCACTAGTGAGCTAAAGGGTACTTTAGCTCACTAGTGACTTATAGTACACTTTATATCCTCAAAATCTGATCAATTATGTAGATATTATATGTAAATGTTGGATAAAATTATTTTTTAGTCAAATTCTGACGTATTTCTTACCTCTTAAGTTTTTTTTTAACAAAAAGAAAAGGCAGTAAACAGATATTTTCACGATAATTATGTAAGGTAATGTGTAATTAATATAAATTTATGAAGTAAGAAATATTCTGTTTATGATTTATAACCTCAAAACTGCTTATTTTCGGAAATATTCTTGTGTAATTGGTAAACTCAAGGTTTCGGTTAAATAACCCTAAAGTTATATAACCTACATGCATGCATTACACCACCAAATATAAAAAGTCTTTATTCCATTTACACAACGTTTCTAACAGCCATATTCACTATTTTTATATTTTCCCACGACAGTAATACCCTAACGAGTCATTTTAACCATGTTTGTTTACCTAGAACTTTTGCACATAATATAAAAATAAATATATCAAAACCAAAGCGATATATTTAGTATTGTAAGACCCATGGGTAGAATGTGTGTTTATTTATGAAACGGTTTTTGTCAACGCAACAGCATGATTCTGAGAGCTTTGTCCGCATCTGCTAAAGCGCTAAACAAAGTGATTTTGCATGCGTTGAAAATAAATAAATCGAAATATTTGGGTTGATAAATTTACACAATCCAACAACTATATTCCAGAAGGATAGAAAAAAACGTCCTATATAAAAGTTTCTTACTTTTTCATCTATTATGGTTTGAGCATAGAAAAGAAACAAACGAACATTAATTACTAAAGAAAAGTGAAGAGGTAAACCATTTTTAAACGAAACACTCTGTATAATATGTTATCATTTAAAGGTCTCTTAAAAAGCTTTACAAAAATACCACATTTAATATATCTATCTTTAATAGTTTTTGAAATATGACAACTTTAATCAGTAGATAACTAGTAAATATCATATACCTACTTACGGCATTAAGCTGAGACTGTAGGTGTAATGGAAGTTATATTCAGATTTAAATGGCCATATTTCCGAAACTGTTTAAAGATAGATATATATCAGATATGATATTTTTGTAAGGCCTTTAAAAGGTATTTTTATTGGTGACATAATATACAGGGTGTTCCATTTAAAAAAGTTTACCTTTTAATTTTTCTTGAGATTTTGATGTTTATTTGAAACTTTTTCATCTATTATCAACTTTTATACAAGACGTCTTTTTCTATCCTTCTGTTATAGTTAAAAGTGGGTGGAAAAATATAAATGAAAACCCTGTATATAGGTTTTGAAAATTACATGGTGACTCTAAAAGTTCTGAACAAAGTGTCACCACAAATTCCTTAGGACAAAATACGCAATTTACCTTAGTCGAAAAGTTGATCGTCTGTGACATACAGGGTCTCAAATTTTACGTTTTATCTTAACAGTTTTTAAACATTTTATTTATTATTATTAGACATTTTTACAAAAAATTGGTATTGGAGGTATAGAGGAGCCACCTGCAGTCCTTTGCCTATGTTTAAAATGTAATAACTTTTTTTCTCGGTATAATGTGGCTTTAGTAGAGAATTTTTCCTGCTGTCATATTTTTAGCAAAAAGATATACTTGGTAAATATCGCTACAAATAACTGTTTTAAAAATATTTTAGATTAAACGTTTTACTTCAAACAAAAATTTCTACAGCCCTTCGTCAAGCTCTATTTATTTCGGCAGTTTCAAAAAGGTCTGGTCAAAATACACTCATTCTTTGGGTCAAGATGAAACAATAAAAATACATTTACCTCTAGTTAAAAAGCTCGATTGCAGGATCGGATATTAAATTTTCCATTTAATTTTGTTACTTTGTTACGAGTTGAATCGTTAAATTTTGGCGTGAAAAATTGTAATACCGTTCTGTAAAGACCTTTTGGAGAAACAGGGTGGCCTAAATAAAGTGCGTAGGAATGCAAAGATTTTTTTTGTGCGGAGGGTGTTTTCCCGTTTGGTGCATTCCTGTTAGGGCACGATTAAAAATTTACCTGTTTTTTCCCGTTTGGGACACTACGATAAATTGTTCCTAAACGACCCGAATTAACTAACTTTATTATTTCCGTTCAGGCACTAGTCGAAACTAATAATGGCAGTGGTGGTATCGACCTAATAACTTAACGAATCTACGCCTTTGCCAAAAAATTTTCAAGAAGAGCTAACTAAAGCTCAGGACAAAGAACTGGATGTTATTACCGATTTCTGGTGTTAAGATTCTTAAATTAGTATAGATGGGTCCACATTTATTTAATTCTGAAAGCAATACCGCCAAGTACACAAAAAATGATAAAGTACAAAACCTTTTGGAAAGCACATAGCGCGAACAGAGCCTGATTTCATATTTTTTAGATAAATAAAAAAACACTGCCATAACACGTGTGACGTACTTAAAAAATATCCTCTTTTTTTGCCTCTGTCTTGCCATAAAATCGGTGACACGTAGCGTGGAACTAGAAACTCGTCGGGTTGAATATTTTTGCTGCAAAAAATCATTGTTCACAAAAGGGTATATTTACTTTATCATTTTTTGTGTACTTTGCGGTATTACTTTTAGAATGAATTAAAAGTGGACCCATCTATATCAGTCTTATTGTATTACAATAGTTGTGTTATTATTAGACAGTATACGTGAAGGGTCTGGTTAGTTCTGGTAAGCAAGTCTTTTTTTGGAATTCCTTTATTAAACTCAAGATTAATACACACTGGATAAAGTGTAAAGTTAACAAATTTATTTGCTAATTACAAAATCATAGACATTAGTGCTCCAAACGGGAATGCAAGTATATCTTCGCAGGTCAATTTTAGAATCGTGCCCCAAACGGAAGAAAAAAACAGGTACATGTTCAATTGTGCCCCACGGGAATAGACCTATAAATCGTTTTATCTAAAATTTCTTAAGGTGGTGGCTTGCAGTGATATTTATTAGTAATCCTGTTTAATTTAAAAGTAATTAGTGTATTCCTTTTACCTTGTAGAACCGTTCTGAACCGTTCTCTGAACTGTCAATAGTGTCAAGAACGGTTCTACAACATGAAAAAATGTCAAATAATTGTAAAAGGAACACTTATGGTGTCGTTCCGGGCGGTTCTGGAGCATAAAAGGAATATAGCAAATAATAGAATGGCAAAAAGAGTTTTTGCGTATTTCTCACTTTATGGTTACTTCCGGTTTAACTTGAAATTTTGAATATTTAAATAAAAGACCGTGTATTTTTTAGCATTTCTAGATTTCTGAAACAATTCTAAAAAGTAATTTACCAGTTTTTATGCCTACTTAATATTTTAAGAGCCATTTGTACTATTACATCTAGGTGACTATTGACTATGATCCTCTAGTTATGACTTTATCTTTAATCTGATCGCAAATAATTTAGTATCATTAAATTCGTAAAAAAATCTTTTTTAAAAAGTGCTTGTTTAAAAAGGGTTGCCATTTGGCCAATCATGGCCACCTAGATGCAATTGGCCAATCATTGCCACCTACATGCAATATTAAAAATGGCTCAAAAAATCAAGAAGGTTTGAAAGCTTTTTAAAAAGTCACATTCTGCCTTAAAATTGTCTCAGAAATCAAAAAATGATAAAATATACAGGGTATTTTATTTAAAAATTGAAAATTGGAGCCATTTCCGATTGAATCGAAAGTGACTGGAAAGTGAAAAATATGCGTAAATTCTCGCTTGCTTATTTATACCATTTACCTACCTATATTACGTCTTATCTTAGTATGTCCAATACTCTAGGAGCTATGGTTTGTCGAATAAATTTGTTGACACCCGGTATAAGTTGGTTTGTAGGTCATTGTATCTAAAATAAAATAAATTACTTTATCACAGTGAAAAATTGTGGTTGATCCAAAACTGAAACACCTACACGCATAAAGCGGGTACCTGACAATGACAATAGTTCTGTAACAATAAAATTTACCTGAACCTACGGGACATGACCTTTTTGTATTTAGTAGAATAACTACTGCAATATAATACTTACTTTTAAGGCTGGATTTACTTGTATCATATCTTTTCATTTTCACTATAACATTCGTTCTTGGTTTTTAGGTAGACATACAAAACGGGAAATTAAAAGCAAAACAGTTAAAATGTAATTGAGTGTTTTCATGTGTTCTGCTACAAACGACTTAAGTTAAATTTTGCGTATAAAGTACAAAAGTTCTATAAAAATTTTGGGGTTAAAATATATATTTTTTAAAGCGTTAAAAAATGCTGTTTTTAATCATTAACGGGAAGGTAAAGTACTTCTTTTTAGTACAGTACATGTTAAAAAGTATTTTTTTAACACTTCTACGATTTTTTACACTTTATATTAGTGTTTTGTTTCCATGCCTACTACAAACTACTTATATGATTTTATGCAATGTAACAGCAAACGTGACATCAACCTAACTAAAGGTAAGGTTACCTTTGATTTCGACGATTAAACATAAACATAACGAATAAATGAATAGAATGAATGCACCAAGGTTGACAAAACTTGGTTTCCAACGTGCGCTACGCGTACCTGCATAAAATCAAACAGGTTTTTCTTAACTTTTCCTGTGGACACTACAAACACAAACTACTATAGAGAAAACTTAAATAAACACATCTCTCACAAACCCCCAGGGGTACAATTAACTGCTTATGGCGTTTGTATGATTTCCTCGGGAAACGCCGGTACGAATATAACTAAAATCAGTTATATCTTACCACCTAGGAGCACTGATCTGAAAAATAATAAGGATAAATACAGCAAAAGTGACAATAACCCCTACGTGGGCACTGCGCAGTACACTTGTGGGCATGCGCACTAAAAATTTACAGACTAGCGGAAAACAAACAACAGGACCGGGTTTGGAAATTTGGTAAACGAGGGTTTTTGGGGCGTAATCACGACTTTTTTTTGGAAACGTTTCGTTCTCGAGATATTCATCATCAAAGTTGAAATTCAATTCTTAGTTTCACTCTATTCCGCCTTCCTTTTGCACAAAATTCTTGATATAACACCTAACAGGCACACAATATTATATAAACATCTTTAAAAAAAAACTTTTTTTAGTTATTTTACACGTTTTTTTCATTAAATTCCAAATCTTTTACCCCTAAAACGCTACAACCATGCATACACCTATGTGTATAATGGTTTCAGACATGGCGACTTGATTTAAAGCAAACTTTTATATTAATAAAGAAAGGCTAAAAACCAATAAGAAAAACATGTTTTAAAAAGGGTTTTTTATAGTTAAATAAAATATTGTGATGCTAATTTAGTGTTACATCAGTAACTTTGTGCAAAAAAAGGGAATTATAGTAAAAATAAGAACAGTTTGGCCATGATGACGAATATCTCAAGATCGAACCGTTTCCGAAAAAAAAATAGATTCGTGATCAACGCCCCAAAAAACCAAGGTATAGCAAATTTCGTCAAAATCGGAGTGGCCGCAACTTTCTAGACAATAACCTAATTTTGTTTCTGGGATATATACACATATTTAAATATTTTATTTTAAGTTTGTACTCGTCTTCCATAAAAGTCCCTAAAAATTAAACCGGTTTAGATATTGGGTACTTTTTTTTGTCTTGTATAATTTAGTATACGAGAGTGCTTTAAAGCACTAATCTCAACTTGAATTTTGTTTTTTGCTGGACCCTCTTTGACTAAACCTTAAAACTGCACGATATTTTTTGCGTTATTATCTTTCTTCTTAAAACTACTTTGACACAACAAAACTAAATCAATTGGTATTTGATTTATTTGATCATAAAACCAATTAATTTTGGTGTAACTAGTTTGAGGACTCAATTTACACACTGTTATTTCACTTTCGCTGCCGTAGCAGTTTTCGTTCAGTTAAACTTGGCGTGTTGTGCCATTTGTAAACGCCGTTGCCTCATTTGACTTGACCAAGTTATCACCTTTGCCTCTGGTCGTTTGCAAACGTTCGTGATCTTAGAAAATTTTATGCTGAAAATTTTTGACTGACCTCATATTTGCAATCAAAACCACAAGAAAAACCTTCCAATTTCTGCAAAACAACACTATACAATAACTCATTATTTAGTTTTGGTTTATCAAAACTAAAATAAACAAAAGTTAAAAACACCACTGAAAAACAGGAAGACTCGCTAAGCACAAATGTCCTTTCATTTGTGCTTAGCGAGAATACCAAATGACCAGTGGCGCCTTTACCAAAGGCTGAGTAGGCTGAAGCCTATGGCGGCATTTTTAGGGGGGCGGCCGACGTTTTTTGCTCTTCAAAAATATTTCTGAAGTAAAAGAAGAAGAAAGGGGCGGCGAAAATAAAATAGCCTACGGGCGGCAAACATGTAAGTGCGCCTCTGCAAATGACTAATAACGGTCGACCGTAGATGAGAGGTTGGTTTTTGGGCGGCTGACGGCGTCAATTTTACCTGGCGTTTACAATCGGAAAATCCCAAATTATCATGAGTGTGGCCCTGTTGCTATGTAGGTAAACATTTTCAGTGTTCCAACCACTATATTCATTAAAATACTGCAAATTTTGTCAATGTTGCCAACACTATATTGGATTTTAATTGAAAAACACTAACTTTTATGAGAACTGCGCATGCGCAAAGGTGTACAGCAACTCTCCCAGTGTGGGGTCAAAAATTCGTGCGCAGGTCTATTGAAAATATATGGGGAACATTTTCTATTAGCTATCCGCTTTATTTTTAGATCATTGCCTAGGAGCGACAATCAGCTCCGACCTTCCTGGCTGGTTACCGTTACCACTCCTGAATAAGGAAAGTGTAATGTACAAATAGTATGTGCATTGTAAGATATATCAAATGTAAACAATAAAGTCACAAATAAAGTTCTGTTCTGAGTCTGAGTCTGATTTCGACATTATTTTTCTATTAGTTCATGTGTCACGTTATTTAAAATTTAACAGTTTTTAAATAAATTTAATAAAAATTATTAAAAATAATTAGTGATAATGGATTTGGATGACTCAGAGATTGAAAAGAAATTTACAAGTACTGTTTTAACATTATTTCTACAAGTAAGTTCATACAATTCTTTAAATAATTTGTGTAAATACATAAGTGTATAGTTATAAAGAGGATAAATGTCTTAAATGTCTTAAAACACATGTCTTAACTCACTCATAAAGTTTTTTACTTATAAAATTGCCGCACCTGCCTAAACATGCACTTTCAATTACTATTTTTGCCAAATTTTACAAAAACTCATAATAATACTAGCCAAAAAATACTGATATATTACAAAATAAAATGTTTACTTACAATAAAATAATAATTGCATTTAAAACCTTAAAATAAATAAAAAATTACCTTTTTTGTATTACAGTTGCAACTAAAATGTAGCATAGTGTAATAGTAACTATTGGATCAAGTGAAATTTCCATTTAATATATCCAGGCAGGTGTTATACTATAGCTTGCTTCAACAAATTTTAAACAGATTTCCGTTCTAGCGATACTGTACTCGTATAGCGACGTCAATTCTGTCCTTAATATTAAATTAAGTGACGTAAACTTAGTCTTTCTAAGTTTAAATTAGTTTTGGTTGGAGTTCTTTTGTTACCTAAACAATAAACACTTAAAATTTATAATGACGTAATAATGCTGCCCACCCTAAAACACGAACGAAAGATTTGCAAAATTACTGCTTTTATAATGATACAAGAGTAGGTCCTAAAAAACCTTTTGAACTAAATTTTGGTGCGTGCTAAAGTAATAAAGTAAACTGGGATTAAGTTTACTTTAATACCACTGGTCTGTAACGAAATCTTCCTTTAAATAAAAAAATAAGATAAACCTGTAGCAGTAGGGTGCTTATTATTCATCTGCTTTTAGTTTTTGCAATTACATCAAAATTTTGTGTAAACGCATGAAGGCCAAATGTATTATACGTGTTTAGAAAATAAAAATTCCAGTGGATCTTAAAAACAGCTGATTGGATCTACCAAACCCATCCGATCAATATTTGAAAATGCCTTAAGTTTAATTAAAATGATCTTGTTTGACAATTAAATATCTCCAAATCGAAGGCTTAACTTCTGCCATCTAGATATTAAAACAGTGACATTTGTTACATAAGAATACGAGACAAAAATAAAAGATACTTAGGTATAGAAATATAAAGTTTGAATTGGTTATCATTGGTTCCAAGTAAAGAAAATGTTCTCCACTCCCTATAAAGCTAGGTCTTATAATTTCTTTTGAGTCAGTTATGTAAAAATATAAACCAAATTTATTATTGTAGGCTCGCAAATTCGCAAGCATACAAAAACACTTATTTTAAAATTAGGTTGGATTACGTTAAAAAAGACCATGAAATACTTTTCTATAACGATCTCACAATTTTTTCGAATATTCTAAAATGAATTAACGTGTTCCTTAAAATTCATTTTTTGACTTTTGAAAATTTTCTTTTCTTGTTCTGGATGCAGTATTAGATGAACATGGTTAAAGGTATAATGAAGACATATTGGATGATAGAGAAGCGGTAAAACGAGAAATGGAAGTTTTCATATTTTCTTGGTTGATTTGGTGTAAAACCCCTACAAAAAATATGAAAAGAAAGAAAAATACAAAGATAATTGCAATCAATAACAAGCTTATAAACACTATTTAATTTATTTTTAGGCCTTGGGACTAACCATGTCTTTAATTTCTTAAGTTTTTAAATTTAGGATTTAAATATAAAGCTAAAATACATTTTAAAACGAAAAAATATAACACAGAAACCAGACGTTATACATATTTTGTGAGTAAATATCTTTATTCAAAAGTATCAAAATTCCAAAAATCTATGTAAAAATTCTAATAATTTTTTGTTTTTGCCGACCAGTGTTATTTGAAGCACCAAATTCCGCGTGTCCACATGAAACTGGGTTAAATAATTCACAATCATTAAACTAAGGTATGCTACTTCAGCCCTCGATTTTAGTTAGTTTAATGTTAATTTCGTTTAGTTCTCGAACTAAAAAAAACCACTTAACATCGATCTGCGAAACTTTTACGCTACTGATGATAAAGACATATCGGATATATGGGACAATGGGCCTTAAAGTTATATCTGTTTAAATTCATGTAGCTGCAAGGATAACCATTTAATGCATGTTTTATTTATCTAAACTTATTAATTGTAAATTTGCAGGACAACCATTATATTGCAACAAAAAATCATAGCCTCCTTATTTTTTAAGAGACAATTATCATCCTCATAACTATGCATTTGTTATTTAATTTTAGAAAATTGTATGTACTTACTTTTTGTAGAAATAATACTTAAACAGTATCAATTCCTTTTCAATTTCTTAGTCATCCAAATTCAATATTACCTACTATTAATTTTCAATAATTTCTAATAATTTTATTTGCAACCTGTCAAATTTTAAAACTAGTGACACATGAACTAAAAGAAATAATGACGATATCAAAGGTAACTTGACCGTTTGGTACAGTTAATGTCCCATTTACTGTTACATTGCATAAATTGATATTTAAGTTTATTGTAGTAGGTGTTGAAACAAAAACCCTAATTCAAAGTGTGAAAAGAAGCTTCAAAGTGTTAAAAAAGTTACCTTTTTTAACACTTTATGTAGTAGTACTAAAATGGAGTACTTTAACTTCATGGAAACGATTAAAGAAACAGCATTTTTTTAACGGTCGTAGAAAAATATAATTAAGAACGATACTATTCTACTGAAGTAATGATAATAGATCACAACACTAAACAATTTGTAATAATATGTAGAATGTAATGTAAACATAATGTCTTAAAGATGCGAGTAATTCGATATTTCAGTGAGTCTTAAATTAGTGGAGATGAAGGTGTTATGTGGCATTCGCAGGTGTTATTTTGATATTTGAACCACAATAAGTTATTATTAACTTATTTTAACTTAAAAGATGTCTGCTTTTGATGTAATGTCCGTAAAACATAAAAAAATCTAGGTCCAAACATGTTAAAACCTAAAATACTCAAAACAAGTAATTCGCGACATAACACCTTCATTCACTGACCTCCTCAATTATGATTTACCTTGTATTTCTATAAAGTAAAATAATGCTAAATCATTAAATATATTTTTATTCACTTATGTCAAATTAAAAACATCTGGATTCCTTGAAAGCTTAAAGTATCACAACATTATTCTGTTCTTCACTTCAGCGTCGCGACGAGACAAAATTCACCGGAGGAGTTTGTGTACATGTACTTAAATGGAACCTCGCCAATATAGACGTGCTGTCTATTGGCGTGGTTCCGTTTAAATACATGTAAATTTTTCCGGCGAATTTTGACTCGTCGCGACGCGTCATCTAAGTGGGCGAGCGCCTTATATGTTTGACTTGAGTGGGCGTGAATATCCTATTAGGTTTAAAATCTTAAGTGTTAAAAGATTGCAAGAATATGATAATTAATTTTAATAATGACATAAAAGACAATTTTCTCCTAATTCCTGAAAACTTGTTATATTCTAAGAATATTATGTAGTACAGAATGCATCACTTTTGAAGTAAATAATTGGTGTTACCTACATATTTCCGTCATTAAACCAGTTTTCTTTTTGAAGGATGCTTTGTATTAAAAGATTGTTAAACCTTGCTACACAGCACAACGCTACTGTGGTTAAAATGTTTAAATAAATTATATATTTACAAACTTTTCTAAAAAATTGTAGTTTTAGAGAAAAAACAATTATTGCCTTAGAGCTCGCTCTAGCCTCTGAGGATATAGTACAGGCTAGTATTTAAAAAAATGCCAAAAAACTTGAGTTGTTGGTTGCTCGAGGTAGCAGGGAGAGTTTTTTGCAAACCTGTCGGAAAAATGTATATTATAAATAATTGGGATATGGGCCATTTAAATCAACTCCGTAACAGAACAGTAATTAAAAGTATTTTTAAATGATTTTGGATATGTCTAAAGACCTTCAGATTTAGCTAGAATGCTATACTTATTAGTATATTATTAGTTTCTTAAAAAATATTTTTATAAATTTTGCACTATAATTTTGCAACTAAGTTTTCTAAAAAAATTCTACAAACTAGATAGAGTACAGAATATGAACGTTTGGACATCATTTTACGCATATTGTAAATCTCCAGCCTTCAAATGTTTTTTTTTATAGAAAACATTTACGTTTAAATAAAAAAATAAAAAATAAAACATTTTTTTAGTAAAATATGAATAAAAATAAAACAATGTGCAAAAAGTGATATTTGCTATTGTTAGCAATAATTTAAATAGCTTAACTTTTGGCATTAAGAATATTAAATTATTCAAAAATTAGTAAAAAATAGGTAGTGATTGGAAAAGTTTTTTTGTAGAAATAATTTGTTAGTTACATTTATGACATTCATTGATCTTGATTGAAGTATTATGCATAAAAAAGATATCATATATATTAACTTCTTATTGTTCATCAAAACTTTTGTATAGAATCGTTGGTATTTTTTAAACCATACATGTTACTTGATGAGTTTTACCTTTAAACCGACGACATTTTGGACAGTATTCAACTTTCTTTTATCTTGTAAAAATAAATAATAAATATTGAAATGATTTAAACTATAATTCTTTTTTTTTCTTCGTTAACCTATGCAAAATTTTAAAAGACTAGACAAACACTTTCTCCTTTTGTTTATATAATAACGAGCCTGAACAAGAGGAAGAATATCTGAATTCTTGTAACACATGTTTTTCTAAAGGATTTTTAACAAAAATATACCTGCTATCTCGTTACTATCTGAATGAAAGGTGTACGGAATAATAAACCAATCTGAGGTTAAATAAGGAGTTTCCTTATAAAAACTTATCACTTACTTTAGTTGCAAGCCAATACTCTATAAATTTATAAAAGGAAACTAATATGCAGTTACATTTATTTAAAATGCAATCTAACTGTTTTTCTCATTACACTTTTTGTGCATATTAAATGTATATTAAAGCAATGTTTGGACGTGCATCCGTGAGTGCATGGCGCCGTGCATCGTTGAAAAGCTCTCTGGCCTTTACTTTTAATGTTATTACCATACTTATTCAATAATTTAGGCAGTTTATAACACTCTTTTGCATTCTCAAAATTTCTGTCGCTTTGTAGTGTTTTTTTGGTGTTTTGATATCCATTGAAATGTACAGGGTGAGCAAAATTGGACGTTCTTATGGGCTATCTCAGTTATTACTGGAATTACTAAAAATCCGATGTAAATACTATGGGCTTGATTTTGGAGAAACTTAAAATGGCGTAGTCGGAATTTTAATAAAATTATTTATCTAAGAGATAGGAGGGAAATTGAAAAATTGTTGTTTTTAATGTTACCCTCTATATCCTTTAATATAAGGAATAGCAAAAAACCATAAAGACATTTTTTGTACAACTGTTTACGTAGAATCTACAAGAAGTATTCGATTTTTATACAGGGTTGCGTCAAAAGTTACGATGCCAACTTTATAAACCTGAATAAAAAATCGAATACTTTCTGTAAATTCTAGGTTAAAAGTTAAAAAGTTTTACAAAAAATTGTTTTTATGATTTTTGCTATTTTTATATTAAAGGATATATAAGGTAAAATCAAAAATGACTATTTTTCAATTTCCCCTTGTATCTCTTAGATAAATAATTTTATTGACATTCTGACTACGCCAATTTAAGCTTCTCCAAAATCGAGCTCATAACACCTACATTGGTTTATTAATAACTCCAGTAATAACTGAGATAGCCTATAAAATGCCCAATGTTGCCCACCCTGTACTTAATTTAAATACATTGTGTCTTTGGGCGTCCGATGAATTTTTTTAAAATTAATTTGACAAAAAAAGTTTAATTTATAAAAAATTCTGCAAGGTCAAAAATCTGAAAAGAAATTATTAGATATCAAATTGTATCGACCATCTACGAGATTTAACAAAAAAATGTGCTTAAAAATGAAGTCCCTGGCTTCTTGATAATATCGATAATTGTTATAAAGAAAAGTTGTTAATGGGAATTAAAAATAACCTTAAAATATGCAAACTTGTAAAGCATATATTACTTATAAATTCTATAAGACAATTCTAATTAAACTTTTTATATCTACTGATATAGAGAAACATGACTCAATGTATTGCACTAAATCACTAATTTTTAATTTATCTCAAACATTTTTTGTAAATAAACAAATTTGCTTATTTAAAAGCTGCTTTTAATCCTTTCTGTATATTTTTTAATATTAGCAGAAATCCAGGTATTTTACTATGGAGCAAAAATTTCACTTTTTGGTAAACTTCGTAGATAACTAATACAATTTAATATCTAATGATTGGATCGTGAAAAATTTTATTAATCAGGATTACCTTTTTTTTTAAAATTAATACCAAAAAGTTTTCCATATAACTTGCAGGACACTAAAAAGTTACATTTTTTGTTTAAAAAAAAAACGTTAAATCTACAAGGAAAGTCAGTGGCCTTTTTTCTTAGTAATATTAACTCAGGTGCTTACTAAAATACCATTTAACCCGATAATTTGAATTTAGTTAGAGCCACATAAATACGCGTCTTATTACTTGGTAGTAAGTAATGTATCAAATTTTAATTATTAAATTTATTTAGAATATTTTTAAAATAAGTATTGACTTTTTTAAACATTAACGCCCTGTATCCGAGAAGCGAAAATTGTTCATAAGATCACATAAGAAACCACCCCATCGTACCGTAGACACCGTAGTTCTAGGGCCTCTAATTTTTATATCTTCTGTAGTGTTAAAAAACAAAAATATTAAAAACTAAAATTATGTTTTTTCCTACTACTTTAAATGAGTTAACCTTGTTACTAAAATAGATTTTTATTCCTATAATTGTACCATAATTTAGTATACTATGCATTTGCGCCGCATTGCACTTTTAATAAACTTATTTAAACCCTCCTACACGCTGCAATGGTTCGGACTACAAAGCAGAATAATTCCATAAATGCAGTCTGTTTTCAAATCGATGTATATTATTAAGATACATGGTGGCTAATATCTAAAAATTTGCAAATAAAAAGTTTTTTAAATGATGCAAAATATTTTATATTTTTAACCAACCTATAAAAAAGCCGTTATAGGTCGGTCGACCTCTATATGTATAAAGGGTGTTTCCTTATTGCGGTAAGAAAATTTAGGAGCAGATTTCTGAACTAATTTTATGATTTTGTTTTTATAAACATAGGTCCCAAAAGGCTTTGTTTTAAAAATGCAGGGTGTTAAACTTTAAAAAGAAAATCAGGTATATAATAATATATTAAATATGCTTTATCCGCTTTAAAAAAGAATGGACAGTGATATTTATTAAAGTAGTAAGTTAAGTTGTTGTGTTAATTCAACAAATTTTAAATAATTTAATTACGTCTTCATTGTGCATATGGTTTCATTAAAAGAAATTATTTAAAGAAAAATATCCCTCCTAGTTAACATTAATTTAGAAACACCAATAAACATATTTATAATCAGCGTATTGACTTTTATTAAAAACCCTTTATTCTTACAACTGTAGCATATTATTGCCCATCTTTGATAAAAAATAAATTATACGTGAAGACTTTTTATCCTTATTTCTTATCACTTAGGTTTGTTCTACAATTATTAGGATTCTATTTTAATTTTTTTTTGGAACCTAAATTATTTATATATTATATATTATTCTTACTTTTTAGCTTATAACTCTAGTTAAACAGATTTAAAAAGTATGAATAGTAAATATGTAGATACCTATTTGCTTAGTATACACTATAATTCTGTTCAGACATCAAGTTATCCTTTAAAGGATAATTTTTCCCTACAACGGTAATTTTTCTTACTATATTTTGTTATTGGTAATTATTGACTTAACTACCCTATTACAGTATGTACAACAATATTAAATTTGGGATGCAAACATAAAATATCCTCCAACATAAAATCCGTAATGATAATAGCTGTTATAAAGTCTTATTTTATAGCTAGGCGAAAGTACTTTTAAGGTTTATAATTATGAAATTGTCGATTGTAATAGCTTTCTGAAAATCTTAAGTTCAAAATAAAATTAAATTTATGTAAGAAAATTGTACTTCTTTTATTTCAGATCATTTAAAAGCCTTATTTAACGGTTAATTATGATGTATTTTGTTAGGGATACAAAAAAATATTAAAAAATTACGGAATTGTGACACTAAATGAATAATGGAAATATTTAGCCAATCTTGTTTACGCCAGACAGGCCAGACTGACAGGGCCGGATTATCACTTTTGGGGCCTATAGGCAATTTGGCTGTCGGAGCCCCTTATTGTTGGAAATTGGAAGAACAGTTGAGGAGCAAAAAAAAGGGCACCTTCTTTTTTGGGGTCCTTCCTAATTGAACGTTGAAGGTCAAAAGAGAACGAAAATCGTTCAGGGTCCCCTGCACAAAACTAAAAGAGCAAAAAAGGTTATTCTCCTTTGTAGTACCCTTCAATACCAAAATTTTCACTTCACCACTAGATTTATTTCCGGAAATTTTTCGCCTGCGGGTCGGGATAATTTTCAAAATATTCGTGGCCAAGTAAAGATTTATGAACGTGTGGTATTCGGTAAGAAAATTTCACACCAAGTTTGTTTTAAATATTATTCTTTTAAATTTAATGTTTGTAAATTTTACACGAGCTTTAATATTTTACCATAAAATAAATATTTTCCATTTTACCAATTGTAGTTGCAACTATATGTAATGTAATTTTAGAGTTCATCATTAATTATTCTCTTATATTATATACATATACCTAATATTACTACAGTTGGTGAAAATAGTTTATTTAACTAATAAACAAAGAATAAGATGTATTATTTATTATTTCTTTATAAAAATTCCCAATAGTTTTGGTATTTTACTCTACTGTTTTTTTTTTGGGTAAAAAGGCAAAAGTTTGTTTTTACTTCAGTTACGCATATTTACAAATACCAATAGGGTACGGGACATAAAAATGAATGGAATGCACCGAAGGCAAAAATCGAATTAAATTTACGTATGAAAAGAACTTTATATGAATAGAGCAGATGTTAGCTCCCATACAAACCCTCCGATCATGTACTATGCGATAAGCTGTGCTTTTATTTTCGGGGTCGGATTTTGCCGCTTTTGAATTTTTTACGATGTACCATGATGCCGAAATACTTATAGATTTACGATAATCTTATTATTGATGTTTTCGAACAGGTATAACTTTAGGGTATCTATTCTCTTGACAAACTAAATTAACAATGAAGGTATTAAATATAATACCAAAAATTTTTTTATTAATCAGTTGCTTAAAAAACCATACATCAATTTTAGGTGGTTAACCAATTATAGCCGCGGTAATAATTGGTGACATTTTGACGTATAATACATTGTTTAAACGTCAACATAACCGATTGGTAAATACCGTTTAAGAATTGGTTCTTTGCCTAAAATTGATAAAAATTATACCGACTTTTTTATGTGCAGTACAGTTAATTTAGGCTTTACGTAAAATATCCCTTTAGCTACATTTTAAGCAGACTTTAGACTGTATAGGGTGTCTTTAAAAGGTGCGAAAAAATTAAAACATAAATTCCTGAGGATAAAATATGACACTTTAACCCAACTTACTTTAGTCCAATAGATTGGATGGTTTCGGAGATAGAGGGTGTCAAAATTTTATTTTGGATTCAGTTGTTCTTTATTAATTTTGGCAATAGTGTAGTGTCACAATATTTGGCTAGGTGAGGTCTTGGACGGTTAGAAATTAGACTCTACCATTAATTTTGTTGTTGTTGCTTTAAGCAGCCATTTTTAGAATATCTGGATTTAAAAAAAGCAATTTCTGTATGGCCAGGTCTAAGCTATACAGGGTTTTTCAGAATAAGTTGCTAATCTTTAAAAGTGTAAATTTTAAAGGTGATTTTAAAAGAAAATCTATGTCCCAAATGGCTTAACTTTTAGGAAACAGAGTGGTAACTCAAAAGTTAAGTCATTTGAGACATAGATTTATTTGAATATTTCTTCTTAAAATCACTTTTTAAATTTACATTTTAAAAATTAGCAGATTATTCTGATACACCCTGTATAGCTCAGACTTGGCCATACAGGAATTGCTTTTTAAATCTTAAAAATGACTTGGTAAATAAACTATTACCAAGTGTACCTTATTTATGTAAAATATGTTAAAGAATAAGAAATTTAAAGGTTATATACAGGATAGTTTAAAAGGCTATTGTGTCTTTAATTTGTGCAAAATACCAAAGGTGGCGCCCACTAGAGTTTACAACAAAACTTTTAGCATTATTTTTTACCTTCCAGAACCTTTTATCCCTCCCTCTAGCCTATTACGACAATACAACAATACACTTATTATTAACAAAATTATTTATGAAATACTAAATCCAGAATAAATTTTTGACACCCTGTAGTAATAAATTTAAAAATGGTATTTCGTTTTTAATTTGTGCAAGATACCGCAGGTGGCGCCCACTTTAATTAATAACAAAATGGCGGCCTTTAATTTTTGATTTCTAAACCCCACCCCCTCCGTACATTGTGACAATATACTTATTAATAAAAAAATTATTATAAATGTTTAACACCCTGTATCCCAAAACTATTCACTTTTGGACTAAGGTCCCTTGAGTTAAATCGTTATAGTTAACATATAAAAACAAATATATAATAGAAACTGCCGTGTATCCGCTTGATATAGTGTTGATTGCGCCATCCCTCGGATATGCTCCTAAGCTATGCAGCTAAACAAAGACAAATAACGTAGGATTCTAACCACTAAACCCAATTTTTGTGCCAGTGGCGCCATCTACACAATTATTAAGAAAATAGTATTTACCGCGAAATTTAAATTAATTTTATTGAAAAGTATTACAAGGTGTTTCAACTCTATACACGAAACAACTGTGTCCCTGTACAAGCTAGAAAAAACTTAAAAAAAAATACGTTTTTGTAACGCCAATTTTATTGACAGTGTTGGTAAATATATTAAGTGTCTCAAAAACTAAATTTTTATTCTCAAGTAAGTGTTTTTAAATGGAACGCCCTGAATGTTTTGACCAGTTCAGACTTGCTATTAAATTCTTCATTAAAAATGCACTATACGTAAATTCTAAGGATTTTTAGAATAAGTACCTAAAATATTAAATAATTAATTTCATGTTTTAACGTTACCTGCCACTCCAAACTATTTTTAATTATTTAGAGCGGATATACTATTTTTTACTTTACTTTTTACCTTTAATAATTATATCGATATGCTAGTGATATAGTAAAGATCAGCAATACAATTAAATACTCATGATTTATAAAAATACAGTAAGTTGAACTTAATTATTTAATAGTAAACACATTTTTAACACCTTGTACAAGTACCTATACTGTCAATAAAATAAATAAATTTTCCAAACAAAAACATTTTTTATTCAAAGCTTTTTTTATTAGGTATAGGGGTGAAGTTATTTTGTGTATGAATAGAATGTTGATATCGTAATAGAAATATACTATTCTTCTGAATGACCAATTTTTTTAGTTAATGAAGAGTGCATATTTGTTAAAGTATCAATGAAATTGTATGTGTTTTGCATAATTTCTTTAAGTAACTTTAAATTACAAATTTAAAGTTATTAAGTTATAAGGGATGAAAGGAAATAAAGGATAAAAGAAAGTCCGGGTTATCTATAGACTGTCAACGGATGGGGTTTACAAGAGGACAAACGGATAAAAAAATCATTTTTTGGAAAAAGATTTTTCCAAAGAAAATTTTTGCTTGTATACAAAAACTTAAAAAACATTATTTTTTCCAAGAGTAAACCTACCTTTATTTTTCATTTTTAGGCAAAATATCGTTTAGAAAATTTATAAAGAATAGCATTTTAAATTACTTTATTTATTTTACAAAAGCTTTATGAAATTGATTTTGCTGTTATCAAAAGTGAATTATTTTAAATTTTTATAATAAAATAGACTAAAAAACTGTCATAACTTGCTTTTTAAATACCCGCCTCCCCACAAATTCATATACAACACAAGTTTCCAACTGTAAATGAATGTGATCAAGTCATTTTCGCCAAATTATGGAGGAAATGTTATATTTGTTTTTATTGATAATAACTTTATTCTAAAGAAATTTTCCAAATAACATTTTACCTAAAAATTAAAAAAAAGTATTTACTCTTAGAGAAAAATCATGCTTTTCAAGTTTTCGCGCACCCTGTATACAAAATCACAAGCAGACATTTTTATTAGGAATAATTTTTTTGCCGAAAAATTAAATTTTTTATCTATTTGTCCTATTGTAAACCTCATCCGTGGACAGTCTGTATAATGTATGAAAAAATATTTCAGCCCCTATATTATTTTTTATTTATCAAACAAATAAAAAGCCAAATAAAATTTTATTTTTTATATTTTATTACATACTAAACACTTTACGTAGTTATCTACTACACAAAAACACATTAATTGACTTACGTGTTGCAAAAGTATTGCTTTGGGAGATTTGTGGTTCAGGAACATTTACATTTATGTACATTAGATGGGCCAGGTAATGGTACATTAACTAAAAGCAAAAACATTTTAATTGCATAATCATTTTACAAATATGTATTAGGTATAAATATACAGGGTGGCCATTTGATAATGAAACAATTTTGGGCACTCGTGTCATTTAAGGAAAAAGCTCGGACACATCAATTTTTAATTTTAAAGGGGAACATTTTTTGTCCCTTTTACCACCCCCATCTGCAACCCTCTAGCAGGGGTGGCACTCGCCCCCATAGCCAGAATGATTATTATTTTATTTTGAACATTATATAACTCTTATCATATCCCCTTAGTTTAAAGTAGCTTGCTCTTACAAGTAATTTAATATTATACATAAAAAAATTAAAGTAAAAATTTTGACACGGTGTCATATCAACGGGAAAAATAGCAGAAACTTTAAACTTGCCAGTGGTAATTGGGGTCGAGACACCTTCAAAATCAGGTGTTGCTCGATACCTCTTTCTACTTAAGGTTTGGGGGTGTGTCTCATTTCTGCTAGAGGGTTGCAGTTCAGGAGGGAAAAGTGGAAAAGAAATGTTTCTCTCTAAAATAAAAAATTGCCATGCATGTCCAAACGTTTTTCCTTAAATGACCTGGAGTGTCAAAATAAGCTCTGTTTCGTTTTTAAATGGCCACTCTGTTTATAATTTTATTATAGCAAGATTTACTTGAAAAATGTATAGAAAAAAAAAATAAAAATAAATAAAATAGTTCTGGTTTAACTTATGCCATAGTTAAATGATAATTGTTTTGCTACGATCTGCAGTTGTAAGCAAATCTTAGTTTTCTTTACATAGCAAAAACATAATTATTATAAAACAAAAATGATAAAAAATACTTATATGTAAGTATAATTATTATTGATATTATTATTTATATACATTGCATTTTATATTAAATTAAAGGCTACTTTTTAGGATAATGGTTTATAGGTGCATATTTTTAAAATGCCCAGCGAGCCTTAACTGGAATATTTATTAAAATATAGACAATGAAAGTACATGTAAAAAGAGCATGTTTTAGTAATATCTTAAAAACAGTGTCTCTGTAAGGAATTCATATATGTATGCCACTAGATTCTATGTAATATGGCACTTTTATAAAAAGTTACACACTATTGCAAAAACCACATTTTCTATCTTTTAAAAGAATATGCTATCATAGATACCTTACAAAAGTTAACATGATGTATATACTTACCAAAAAATTAATCTTAATTTCTTTGACAGTAAACGGATTGCTGTTATTAAAGAATCTTGGGTGTCAAAATTTGTTTTCGATGACTTCGGTGTAGCAACTAATGGAACATTTCTCTTCTTATACCTGAAATATTACATAAAAGAATAAACCCAAATGATAAATTAACTCTGTTTTAACAATAAATGTTAAAAAAAAACATGATTATAAAATTTGTTTATTAACCTAATTGAGACTTCAAATTTAATTTAATGTATCAGTATAATTACCCATACATGAAAATATTCTGGAAAATTACATGAAGATACTCCGTAATTTAATAAATTAAAACACTGAGAAATACTTACTTGTGGTAAATATTTTGTAGGATCATCCTATTTTTCGTGACCCTCTCTTTGTTCCTGCTAGGTGCTAGCTTCACAAAAATGCCTGTCATATACTACAAATGTTTTACAAACTTGCTGAAAGGTTTTTGTTTTTGAAATTAGGATTTCCAACTTGATTAAGCTTCAGAACGTTTTGTCACGTTTCGGAAAAGTATGTCTTTTTACTAGTTGTATTCTGACAATAAGGCACTACTGGCACTACATATCATTCACATTATTGTTTTTTAACAAAATTAACTATTTTTAATAAAAAACACACTTAAAACTACAAAATATATCAGTACGCAAAAACTGCGGCAACTACAAATGAATAACCTAACCTTTTGTATTTTGTGGAATAACCCACGCAATGCAAAAAACCCAGAAGTGTCTGGTTCATCTGCGTTGACCGAAAAAAATGTATATGCAGTTAGCGCCCTCCCTTGGGTATGCTCCTAACTAAAATTATAGTGTATTGTTGGTTGCGTCGAACTTGTATTCATTGGCTCTCATAACACTTTCTTTTATGTATTTGTTTTTATATGATAGTTAAGCAATGGCAATGTTGAAAGATTGTAAGTTAACTCACTTTTAATAATTCAATGGCTTAATATCCTATTTCTCTTGATTATATGACAAACGCTTTTGGAATATAGCCGGTCATTTTCTTATTGCTTAATATGTAATGGTAGACTCTAAATATAATACTCGTTTTAGAACATTTATAAGGTAAACCTTAAATATAAATTGAATACATTTAATATTTTTACAAAGCCACGGGTAAAAAATTATAATTGCTTTTAATAACCGGAAGAGACGTGTTATACATTTGGCAGCAGCACACCTATGTATACATAAAGTGTCAGTATATTTTTATAATGCACACTGGTGCACTTGTGTTTAGGTAATAACTTTATTAAAATTCTTGATACCATTTGAAGGACCATATGTATGCCTTACTTTCTATGCATGCGTCATTTGTTATTACTGTTATAAAATTTTAGAAAAATCTGTTTTGTCTCAAGAAACATCACACTTCTAGCTTTACCGTTTTTGGATATATTGTTAATAAAATAAATATTTAAGTCTTAAAGCGATAATGTGTACTGATATGTGAAACAGACATACTACATGCATTCTATGTTTTATAACTAAAAAAAATGGTTGTTATATTATAAGACGTTAGGTTCTTTATGTAACTTTTGTTTTTTTACGAAAAGATGTTTAATGTTATAAGATTTCTTTTAAATATCCTAAAAATAAATTATTATTATACCGAGTGCCCCCGAATTTACTATCAAGCCTATCATTTTCTTAAAAAATGTTTGAAATTTTGGTCGGATATATGGTTAGCTATGATGCAGATTTCTGATGTTTCAGATTCTATGTGGCACATCCGGTTTAATCGGAAGTGCTCCGATTTTTGCTACTTTAAATTAAACATTGTCTGTAGAATTAATTTTTAGAAAAATATACAGGGTGTTTCATTAAAATATCAAATGTGAGAGCACTTCAGGTCAAACCGGATGTGCCACATAAACCTGCATCCTATCAAACCATACATCCGACCAAAATTTTAGAATCGTGTAACACTTCTCAAGAAAAGAACAAGCTTGCTAGTTATCTTGTGGGCACCCAGTATACGGAACAAATAACTAGTATATTTTTCTTACTTTTACAATTAAACTACTTTGGAGAAACAAGTTATTTAAAAATCTTGTTTAAAATTAAAAGTTGTTAAAAAATTTAGGCAGGGCCTTCTATTTAAAAATAGATAATAACTGAGCAACTTACACTATACAGGGTGATCATTTTTTAGTCGGCACTATTGCTAACTTCCTTGGTATTAGAGATACGAAGTCGGTTAAATTAGCAAAGTAGTAGCATTTTTCCGCTGATTAACGTGCTGCCAACAAAAAATTTCGATTTATTGCGAAAAATATATGTTTTTAAATGGAACACCCTCTATATTATATTACTATTCTAAAGATCTATCAAATACCATTAATAAAAGTCTTCATGTGTTATAGCCAATTTTTAATAGTTTCGGAAATATGGCCATCTTTGGGAATTTCATAGAAAACTGGCATTTTTAAATAGAACACCCTGTATATTGCATCACTATTAAATAAATATTTAAAGGAG
Source organism: Listronotus bonariensis (assembly GCA_014170235.1). NCBI lineage: Eukaryota > Metazoa > Arthropoda > Insecta > Coleoptera > Curculionidae > Listronotus > Listronotus bonariensis. The sequence continues at coordinate 85,642 of JACEGR010000289.1, forward strand.
CTTTAAGAACATACCACCTTTAATATATCTATCTATTATAGTTTTAAAAATATGGCCATCCAAATCTGAAAATTAAGTTAAATTTTCATTATCTTTACAGCTCCAAACTATAGGCACTAATTTAAGTGTCAAGGATAAAAAAGACATTATATCGTCTATTTTTTTAAAATTTGAATGGCCATATTTCCAAAACTATAAGAGATAGACATTTATTATCAAATTTCCAAGGATCGCCATATTTCCAAAACTATTAAAAATTGGATATAACAAATAGCAACTTTTTTAATGGTCTTTAACAGATCTTTAGAATAGTGATATAATATACAGGGTGTTCCATATAAAAAAGTATATTTTTGCAATAAATCAAAAACTCGATGTTTAATTGTTTTTGGTTGGCAGCACCTTAATCTGTGGAAAAAATGCTACTACTTTTCTAATTTAACCGATTTTGTATATCCAATAATAAAGAAGTTAGAAATAGGGCCGACCTAAAAATGACCCTGTATAGCGGTTAGACCAAACAAAATTAACTAGTTTGTTATTTCCAAAGCATTTTAATTAATTTTCATCATATAAAGAAATCACCTAAATTTATGCTTTATTTTGGACCAGATACCCTAAAATGCAAAAGTCATTTTTGGCATTGTCCAATATCCTGCTGAATTATAGAGTTTCAAAACTTTAGATAATTTTTAACAGATGGCGCCTTGCATATTCCTTGCCTAAAAATCTATACAGGGTGTTTCAAAATTTAAGAAAATTTAAGAGCAGATTTTATTATTGATAATCTAAAAAAAATCATTTAAACATTGGTCAGGCATTGCTTCGCAGATACAGGGTGTTAAAATTTAAAAAAACATTGGCTTTTTATTAATATCTTAAATATTCTCTATTAACTTTTATGTTAATTTAAAAGTGGTTATTTTACTATTTGGAAGCTAATTAGGCTTAATTTAATTAAATTTATTTAGTCCAGTGACGTCTTAAGCGATATTTAAACGAATATTTTAATGTACGCCACTGACTCTTGTAAAAATTTTAGTTTTTATTTAGATTAAGAAAGTAAAAGCTTTTAGGCTATTTTTTGTTTGATTTTTAAGAAAAAATAAAATTCATTTGTTTACATACGCCTGGTAAATGTACAAGGTTTTTATTTATATTTTACCACCCTCTTTCAATGATATGGAAAAAGAATAAAAAGAAAAAATTCTTAAATAAAAGTTTCATATATATTTACCTGCTATCTTTTAAGTATAACAAAAAAAACAGATAAACATGAAAAAGTCAAGAAAACTGAAGAGGTAAACTTTTTTGAATGAAACACCTTGTATGTTACGTTACATTTAAAAATGTTTTTTAAAGAACTTTTAAAAGATCATATATAATATATCTATCTTTAATCGTTTCGGAAATATGACCATTTAAATCTAAATAACATCAATTCAAAGAGGGTCAGATAAGGACATGTACATTTTCGTGAAGGGATGTACGAGCCATAGAATATTTTTAATAAGATTTACCCTTTTATTAAATTGTAAACCTACCTTACGGTACTATGGTACGGCGCCTGACAGGGTAATTAAAACAGTTTTAGTTCTTGTAAGCATCTCTAGTTTTTAAATTCCTTAATTAAACCCAAGAATGGTTAGTTCTGGTAAACAAGTCCTTTTTTATTCCTTAATTAAACTAAGACTATTCCCACCTTTATCATTAAAATTACACACTTTATAAAAATCATTGATTTGTGCCAAAATCATGGAAAATTGCTTAAATTTCTACAAAAGCAAACTTTCATAAAAAGGAATATATATTCCTTAGTTTTGACGTAGGAGAAACTTAAATTTAATATATAAAAGTCAGACCCAGAAATCGTGTTGACCGGAGTTTTCTTTCATATTAAATAATACCTGCATCCTTTTGGTCGAAAATACATATAAGATAACCCGCACCCTTTTACTTCTGGTCGAAATTACATGTGTTTTTAAGTACCTGCTCTAAACTTGGTCAAAATTACATCCGCCCATACAATTTTCGTTAGGTATGCAGTCACAGCTTAGTGCCGTAGGTAGGTATAATTGAAATTATATCTATTAGTTTTCAGATTTTAGTGGTCATATTTAAAAAACTATTAAAAATAGACTTATTAAATGAGGCATTTCTGTAAAGCTCTTTAAAAAATGTTTTTAACGGTTACCTCTACATTTTTCTTGAATTTTTGGTGTGTGTGTGGCTTTCGAACAAGATCTGTATTGAATTTATTTGAAGAAAAAATAGTACGCCACTGCTATTTCTTTACATCAATTTTATTTTTAGAATACCTATTTTCTTTGGGGTAATTTGGTTTCTTGATATTTTTTCGTAGGACAAACGGTTTTCGTTTAACAAAAAAAAAAAAGAAAAAGCAATTTAATGCAATGCAAAATTGCTAAAATCTGATAAGTTGTTTTATTTCCAAGTAAGATTTTTGACTTTGTAATAGCTTCCTAAAAGCAACAACTTTTAAATGACATAAAAATTGAAGTAATGTAAGTATTTGATCTTACTTTAATACAAATTAAACAAAATAAGATTTTATTGATTTTGCCATGTTGCCAAAATGTCGTTTATTTTTTTAAATAAAAATCGTTCGTCGTACAGAAAAATATCAAAAAATTAAATTAATCCCGAAGTAATAAGGTCGAACATAAGAAGAAAAGAAAAAGTTGCTAGCAGTAAAAGCACACCAGTTGATTTTTTTTTATTGGTGAGGACCTTTTTTTGATCTTCAAAATTATTGCGGGCTAGGAAGTATCATTAAAGTGGATTAAGGTTTTTATTGGTGCGGACCTTTTTTTGCTCTTCAAAAATTTGATAATTTCAAAATTTTGGCCACCCCTAAAAATGTTCGGCCATACCTAAACAAAAAGCTGGCGTCGCCACTGAGAAAAACCATAGGCGTACTATTTTTCTTAAAAAAAAAATATAAAAATTTTGTTTTAACGCAAATGGTCAAATTTCTCTAAAAACTTTTACTGCGAAAATGGTAATGTAATGTAATGGTCAAAAGACGTGTGTATCAAGTTCTGTTAAAATATCTAAAGTAGTAGGAAAGTTATAATATCAAAGGTTATTTTTCCCTAAAATTTTAATACACTGTATCTCGGAAAGAACGCATTTTCGAATATAATTTTATTTAAAAAATGTTCTTATCTTTTTGCGTTTTATACAGTGGTAAGAGAAAAGTACCAACCTAAAAATATCCTTGTATAATATATTTTTGCAATGATTTTTTGACCATTTTTGAACTGAATTTTTTTCATATAACAAAAAATCCTTTTACCAAAAAAGTTATGAGGGATTAATAAAAAATAGGCTGTAGCGAGTAAACTATGTAATATAGCCAATTGAAGTTTTACCAATAGGTTTCGCTTGAAATTTTAGTCTTGCAAACGCAAGTTAGCGTTTGTGTAAACCATACAGAAACATAAGTTTTACATAAAAATCTCGTATTTGGCCGGTTCTGTATGTAAATTTTGTCTATAAACAGCCGTTTCAATAATTCCAGCATTCCCAATAAGCGAGCTTTCAAGCCACCAATAAGTTAGTATTATTCAATGCGTTTCAATTGGTATCATTAAATGAACTGACCATATCGGTTATTCCAGGTTATTCCATACGCAATATTCAGGTTTCAAATCCGGTTACCATAAAATACTATTACCAGAAAACATACACGATATAAAATAACAAATGTTATACCTCAGGACCAGCATAAATCTATTTTAATCCTTTTCCTGTTATTGACCCTTTAAAATGTTGTAACCTTAGAAGAAACTAAGTATGCATAAGGGTAGTAGATACTCGTATTTCACAACATCCGATCAATGAAATAATAGCTGTTGTAGCATCGTCTATTTTCGGAATATAAAATTTTTACTGGAAAAAGCTTTTACGGGTAATGCATTTTCGTTCCATTTATTGTGTGCTAGTCATATTAGATTATATTACATTATAGTTATGTTCGCGTCTATATTTTTAAATTTATTATTATAAAAAGCAGGTGTGACAAAAGAAATGTGAAGTAAGGGAAAAATTGGACATTATTTATATTTTTTATGTAATATAAAATATCTTTGTAGATGCCTTTTTTAGATGCCGTATTTGCCAAGAAAGATCCTAATTCCTTTTAGTACTGTCTAACCTAAAACTAAAGTAAACTTTTTATTAATATACAGTATGTCTACTTAAGTTGGCGTCATATGGGAAGTTTTTATTTATTTTACTAAAATGAGGTTTTTAAAAAAGTTCCACATAGTCGAAAACCTAAATAGCAACCATAAAATATTAAATTGAAGTAATCATCTACAAAGAGTGACGTACTTCTATTTTTAAAAGAAAGGTTTCCAATTAGACTAAAGGATCTTGGTCTTTTTATTGGGAACCTTTTCTTCAAATTTATATTTAATGACCGGGAACTAATACCATACTTGTATTTTTGTTGCTATCAAAAATTAATATAAAGAATATATGTACAGAATTAAAACTAAATTTAAATATGAAAACTTATTTATTTTTAAGGGCAATCGCAAATATATAAAATTGCATATTTGAAACTTATTACCAAAACTACAGGTAATTAATTTACTCTGGAGCAAAAATCACATCTTATGCCAAACCCCTTATAGGCAATTGATTCTGTATTTTAAAAAGGAACTGCAATGTTAAAGGGGTTTTATTATTTCATATGGTCAATGGACCCCCAACCATTAAAAACATGCTACCATTTACAAAGGGTCCTTTTTTGAGAACGGAGGTGAAAACAGCCCCTTTTAGTTTTTGAGTCAAAACCTACGCATTTTCCAGGTAGTAATCAACAGAAAAGTTGTAGGAAATTAAATTTCTTATCGACTAGCTTTTACCGAATTAAAAAAAGTAATTTTTAACAAAAATATGCTCAAAAACCAAGCAAAAAAACACGAAAAAACGAGTTTTTATATTTTTTGTATTTTGCCCTATAACTTTGGCATTGGTTCATAGAAAAAAAACTGCGTCCCTTTTTACAAAATGACGTTAGGTAGAAGTCTTCAAAGTTTATAGTATTCGAGAAACGATTTTTTAATGTTTTCCACTTACATCATTTTTCTGCAGTTTTACCTATTTTTTGCAAACAATGTTCTGTAACCCTTTTTTACGCAGATTTAGGTATAGGCAATACGATATTTAGTTGAAAGAGAAAACAATTACCTTTAAAACGGTCTATTGTAAGAGGCTCTAAGACTAATTATAAGTAAGATATGGTTACATGGAAATACAAATTAAAAATTAACAAAAATCATTGCAGTATGACACTTTGACTAACGACTTTGACTAACCATATTTTGCTTAAAATTAACTTCAGCAAATCATTCTATTTGACTCCCACTAATTTGGAAGAAATTAGGGATGTAATATTTGAAATAAGGAACAAAAATGCAGCGGGGTGGGACGGAGTTTCAGTGAGAGTTTTTCAACATATACCAGAACCTGCTCTCGATGCATTGGTGAATGCTATTAATAACTCGTTTGTGAATGGTACTTTTCCCAATCACTCAAAATGTCTATTGTTACGCCTATACCAAAGAGTGATGACATTGAAGCTCCTTCAGAATCCAGGCCTATATCTCAGACCCCCACTCTTTCCAAGGTAATTGAGAAACTAGTATAAAAAAAGAATGATATCATTTCTGAAAAGAAATTCAATTTTAAATATTTGTCAATTTGCTTTTCAACAAGACAAAAGTACAGCTGATGCTATATTCTCATTCTTGAGAGGTTATACTTTGAGATAAATGAGGGAGAGGCAGCTGCGGCGGTGTTCTGCGATCTGTCAGAAGCTTTTGACTGCGTTGACCATGGAATACTGCTGCAGAAACTGGAAAGGTATGGTTTTAGAGGTGTAGCTCTGAAATATTTATTGACTTCAGTATTTAGACTTCAGAAGCGTGCACTAAGATATATGTGTAAGGCAAAAATCAGAGATTCCTGCAAACCCTTATTTATATCACATAAGATTTTAACACTTATTGGTCTTTATATTCTTGAAATTGTTTGTCTTATGTACAAAAAGTATGAACACACTGAAATTATAGGTAACTCTTACAACACCAGGCAAACGGGAAATTTACCATTGCCGATACCTCATTCGGATCAAATTAAAAATTCAATATTTTATAACGCTAGAAAGATGTTTAACCATTTGCCTGGTGAAGTGAGGTTAATACGACCATATAAAAAATTTAGGAGAGCAGTTAAGTCTTTGTTGCTACCAAGGGCCTACTATTCATTGACAGAATATTTTAATGACAGTTTTTAATGTTTATATGATGTACTTAGTTCTGTGCTTGTTTGCCATTTTAATTGATATTGTTTTTAACTTTTTAAACTGTTTTTATATTTTGTAATTCTATTTCTGTGATAATGTTTTATAGTATACGGTCTTATAACTGAATGTCTGATCCTAGTTATATTGCAATTTTAATCTTATTTATAAGTTTATATTATTTTATTCATATATTTTATATTAGTTTTTAAATTGTATAGTGTTTATTTTAAATTGTTGTTTGTTTGTAAGTTTTTTTATGAAGTTGTTTGTTTTTATTAATATTATTATTATTATTATTATTATTATTATTATTATCAAAATGACGTACTGATTTTAAGCTTTTAGATACCTACTAGAAATTAGATTTTATTGATTAAAGCTTTGTTAACAAGAATTTTTTCTTAACAACAATAAAGCGTATTTTTGACTTTGGACTCCATTTTTAAGATAAAGAAATAGGCTTTCTTTTTACTTTGCATTATATATACATGGACGCACAAATAAAAAGGTTATTACGAGAAATTAAAAAGATATACGTAAAGATTGGAAAAAATTGTTAAAAGTAGAAAAACTTGAAGAACCATATCTTACCTATAAATACTCTTAGAGAGCCTTTTACAATAGGCCGTTTTAAAGGTAATTGTTTACTCTTTTAACTAAAGGTCCCATTGCCCAGTGTCGTATTAACCATTAGGCTGACTAGGCTACAGCCTAGGGCGCCATAAAAAAATAGGTGCCAGACAGGGGAGTAATAGGCGCTAGACAGGGGAGTTTTTAAAAAGTTTAGGTCGGGTGGGGATTTTTGGTGACTAATTTGTCTGTGAATAAGGTGCTTTGGAATGAAATAGGCGCAAAAAGAAGGGAATGGCCTTTTTTTTGCTCTTGTGTGTGCGCAGTTTTCGATCTAACCTCAAAAACTAAAAAGGGGCTCTGTTCACCCCGTTCTCAAAAACGCACCCCTCTAAATGGTAGCACTCCGCGGTGTTTTAAGACTTGGGGGTCCACTGACCATATTAAATAATAAAACCCCTTTAACGTTGTAGTTCCTTTTTACCCTCTTTTTTTATCATAAGCAATAGCCTATTAGATGACTAATACAATTTAATATTTAAGGATTGCATTTTAAATTCTGAGCAATGCAAATTTTTTTAAAGGAGATAATTTTTTTGGTAAATTTAAAAATAAAAAGTTTTCTATATGACGCTAACTTACGTAGACGCGTGGTGGATATTTTAGTCCATGTTGGGGTTTCTATAATCTAAGTTACAGTCTATCTATTTGAAGCTTTTTTATTATATTACCTGCAAAAAGTTAGTTTATTTATTGTATTTGTTAGTTTTTTCTGGAAATATTTTTAACTATTTTTTTTCTTAATTGTTTCTTATTTTTAATTTAATTAGAAGCAAAAAACATGTAATGATAATGCTACTAACTACTAATTTTTGTAACATTATTATGTCTAACAGTTTTAAGCACATTTTTAAAATACTAAAAAGCAATGCTATTAAAAAAAAAGCGAAATGGAATATCTTAAGCCACTTTATTTTTAAAATTTAATTTTGGTTAGTTCTATCCACTAAGAATAAATTGCAAGCAACATAAAATATATTTCTTTATAATAAACATAAACTGTAAATATGTACGTATGTATTTATGTTAGAAATATAACCCTTTACACAAAAATTCTTAATCAATTTGATTAAGTACCTAACACTAAAGTGTTATGGTATGGTATGTAACAATATTTACTTAGTCAATTTTACAAAGCTTTATTTAAATTTAATTTCAAATAATATATTATCATTTAAATTTTAGAGAAACGTATATAACGTAATACACCTTTTTTGATAAAATTTATTTATTTTTTAAATCGTTTAAGAGGGTGAAATTAACATACGATAACAAAATAAGCAAAATAAATTTTTATTTTCTGTATTGGTGTTGATTCCTTTTTTTTTGGTAAAAATCATTAGCAAGATTTTAAAGATTTCTTTTAGATTTTCCAAAAGCTTTGCCATGATTTCCAGCATTTTCCAATATCCTGCTGTAATATAGGGTTTTAAAACTTAGGACCGTTTTTAACAGATGGCGCCTTGCATATCCTTGTTAAATATAAAAATGTTGGAATGCTACGTTGATGCGGCCGAAAAACAAAACATATTAAAATATACAGGGTGTAAGAATTTGTTAGGGAATGAATTGGTATACTCAAAACTATTAATTTCTAAAAATTAAAATCTAAACACAGAAATGCATTGCTCTTAACAATTTGTTTTAATAACGTTTTTATAAATTCCAAAAATAATTTTACATATAAAAGTTACAGCACATTTTCAAACATGCACATTTTCAGTTTGTTTAAACTAACTGAAAAACCACATAGGATTTAAACGTCATCAAAACGGCATTAGACTATCGGTTAAATGGACTAAAACTTTTCCCATTTAACCATATTTCTCTCTCTTATAGTTTCCAATATCCAAATACATTCGCTGCCAATTTTGGACAAACTGTATACTGTATAAGGCTGCCTGGGTCGCGCTGCGCCTTGTCGTGTGTTATGTTGTTGGAAGAAAAGCTTGTGTATTTTAGACCCTACCAATGGGCAGATATACTCAATAGGTTGGATAACGCCGGTCACCTAAAGTGGACAAGCTGCCCACCAATTAAGATATGTTTTACTATAAACTAAAGTATTTTTAAATAAACTGAACCATATAACTCGATATCTACTATTTATTATAAGTCATAGACATTCAGATCCTTCTAGATAATAAAATGATGGGCATAAAACTAAACCAAAACCAAACATTAAAAAAATATAATTATTATGGTTTTTAAAATAATATAGATAAATTAAAATGATGTAACTTTTAACAAAATGTTCTTATCTACACAGCTATATGCAAATATATGGTTTGGTCACCTTGAAGAGACAAATTTTCCTTGGGCGGTCCTACCCGATAACTCATTTTTTCATTAAAATTGTAATTTTCTTTAAAAACCTTACAAAACATATAGACTAGTGCAGCAGCCCTAAAAAACGTAAAAAGTTAAAAAAGAAATTGAAAAAGGTAGAGAAAATTACAAAAATTAAAGAAAAAATAAATTTCAGGCGATTTAAGGTCGGTAAGGGGGAGAGAGGTGAGGATTAAGTAAAAATAAGGTTTTTCTCGATTTCCGGCAAAACTACAAGTCCCATTAAAAAAGTTTAATGTTTAAGATGTAGGCAATAAAAAGATCTACAACTTTTGTGATTATGCTCTTTTTACATAAACCCAAAATTTATGTGAAAAATTCAAATATCCAAGTTTTTGGTTTTTCATATTTATCCTTTACAAAAATAAATAATTTTAACAAAATTTGGTTAAAACGTACTCTTGCATGTCTCTAAATACAATGGAATTTTTTGGGTTTAAAATATTATTTTTTTCACATTATTTTGACTACAAAACCAAAAAGTATGTAAAAATGTTTTTTCCCGATTTCCGGTAAAATTACTCGAACTACGGAAATCCATTTTTTCATTTTTTACACTATCGAAAAGTAGAGATTTTAATGAACAAACCGACTACCGACTTTTTGAAAAAGCCAATATTTTGTCACGTGAATTTTCGATTGAAAATAAGGGTGCTTTTTTGATGTTAAGTCAAAATAAGCTTGAAAAATAATTAATTTAATAAAAAAAATAAAGTGAGTTTAGAACATACCAAGGCAAGTTCACACCAAATTTTGTGTTTTTTCTTTTCCTTTTATAAAAACTAAATATAAAGAATAAAAAACTTCTTCTTATAATTTTTGACGTTATGTAAGAAAAGTGTAAATACAAAAGTAATAGATCTTTTTACTACCTACAACATTGCCATTTAACTTTTTAATCAGGACTTGTAGTTTTGCAGGAAATTGATAAAAACATTTTTCCCCTTTAACTCCCGCCCCCCTCCCGACCTTAGATCGCCTGGAATTTATTTTTCCTTTTATTTTTGTTATATTTTTCACCATTTAAACTGACTTTTATTATACTAATTTTCTTCGTTTCCATAGTCATCTACCCTGGGGCTCTATTCCACTATTCATAAGCGCCTTTTTGTTTGCGTTTTATTAGTTTTTTTCTTTATTTCCTCTAGGCTCTTATGAAAACAAAAAGGACTTCGTTCGTGCATAGCCAACTTCACAAATTGGCGCACAACACCGCATTAAAATTTAAAATATGACAGATTTGTCAAAGTCAAGCATACTTTTCATCCTATGCAAACTCATAAATACTACAGTTTGATACCCAATTTTGATTTTATTACTAAAGTTAAAACTCATTTAAAAGAATCCAAAGATCTTTGCGGTGTAAACTAGGCTATCAGTCAGTAGGTAGCTAACCCACAATACACCAAAGATATAGGTTAGAAAATTTTATTACCGTTTTATGAAAAATATTAAATTTGTTGAAAATGATGTTTTCCACTGTAAACAACGTATTGAAAATGCTTTGGTTTATTACCTAGTGATAGTTTTCTTTGTCTAAATATGAGGCATCAAGTAAGGTAGAAAAAAGGTGAGTTTAAAGGTCTTATATTTATATTTGTTTCCCTTTAAAAATTTTGATATTTTTAGCTTCTAAAAGAGATTGCAAGAAACATATAGTCCTTTAATGACAAGGCAACTAACCCAGGAACCCCATGAAATGCATCAAAACTTAAGACCATGTTTAGATAACAGACAAAGAAGGTCCTACAAAAATACCCCATAAAATTTTGCCTAAACACTGACTAATAACTTGTCTATTGTTAATTTTAAAATGAGTGCACTTGAATATGGAAAGGTATTATTTCATTGCTCTTTTAAATGGAAGAACAAAAGCAACTGTGAGTAAAATTTGCATTAAAAGTAAACTAATATTTTCATAAAATTATTTCAATTATCCATGAGATACCGTCCCAGTTTCTTTAAAAAGATATTCAATTTTACTTTTTGTATTCGTGTCTCTTCTTCCTTTTACCAGTTCACAGCTCGAAAACCCTTACGTAACTAAACCTAACCTAAACCAATGATCTTTTCATAGGAGCAATATTCTCTTTTACTTAATGGCTTTTAATCTTTCTTTTATAATTTATATACTCTACAATGTCCTAAGTTAACCCTGCTAATGCTAAAAGTTAAAATAATGCTCATTAAACTCGTATTAATGTTTAGAGAAAAACCTACGTTTGCTTATTTAAACCTGAAATTTGTATTTTTTTATTTGTAGGTTACTGCCAGATTGTAAAATTATTTGTACTATACGGAAAACACTAGAAAGTGTCTGGATTTAATTGGTTTTTCAAGCTGGTGTATTATTTAGGAAATATATTTTACATAAACTGGGAGTATTTTCAAGAGCTTATCTGCAAAAATATTCCAGGACAAAAACTTAGTGTTTATAAAAACAACGTTTATATACTCTAATGTACTTTTTTATTGTAAACCTAAGAATTAAAATAAAGGCAAAAAAATAATATTGATTGTTTTAATTATTTTTTACAAATTACAAAAGCTTGGTAATTTATGTTTGAGTCATGTTGGGCATTATTATTTTGATTATTATCGATCATTTGATATGATTCTTGAACTATTATGCAATTTTGTCTTCTGGAATGGTCCTAAGGGATATTCATAGTCTTCTAGAGTCCTACAAATAAAATTATTATTATTAAATGAAAAAAGAAAACAACTAGCAATAAAAGGTTTTGATAATTTAGGTACTCTTTGTTTAAAATCATGCAAGTAACAAATGTGTTTTGCTATCTTTGGGTACCTATTTATTTCAACTAATAATAATTACCGATATGTACTGACAATTTATAGTAATTCTCTTGAAAGGGAGCAACTATGATTTTGCCCAATATCAAAAACATTCCTATTCTCACTATATTCCCCCGTCTTTTTGCACAAAATTCTTAATATAACAGTAAATTAGAACATACTATTTAATTAAGCAGCAAAAAAAAAAAATAACCAGCCCCTTTTTTATTAGTTCTGTGCCCCTGTATATCAAATTTGGTCAAAATGGGGGTTGCTCCAACTTTCGAGACGATTACCCAATTTGCATAAATAAGACAAATATTTTTAAAATATTACCTTTTTGAACTAAAAAGAAATTTACCATAAATGTTTTTTTCTAAATAGGTATGAGTTTACTTTAGTTTACTTACCTTAAGTGATATTTTAATGTAGTTTGCTAATCTCCATTTCCAGTCTTTGTCCTAATCTAACATTCCGTACAAGTACCTAACACTCAATAAAGGCCTTCTTTTAGAAAGTATAAATGGAAGATGGTAAAAAGTTATATGCAATAACTTGTTAGTTACTTTTCCAAAGCAATAAGTAATTTTTGATAGTTTTTCTTTTCAATCTATATTTTGACAACTCACATATTCATTTTACTCCAAATGAGCTTCAGGCTAACGCTTTCACGCACTTTTTCGCTTTTGCGCCGACGGAGCTGCAGGAGACGGTTTGACGAACCCTTTTTGGTTATAGGTTATGTGATTTAGAAACTATTTTGCTTACAAATGATTATTCTGGCTGCGGAGGACAATGTTAATTATTTATTTGCTTCTTGTATTTCAATTAAAGTGTATACTTTGTTTTTAATAGCTTAGTTAACTGATTTTTTCAACTTTAATTTCACATTAAAGGAATTTTAGGTTATGTTATGACTTTGAATTTTGTCAGATGTCAGATGGTAATACAGATTTCTGTTTTATGACCGCCTGTTTTAAAAAACAAGTGAAGGTTATTCGTTCGTTAAAAAAACAGATGAAGGTTATACGCTCCCGGAACGAATACGTTCAGCGAACGAATGAGTTCAATTTAGCAGAATTGAGCCCCTGGTCTAATAATATATTAATAATGCATAATAAAATAAAATTAATTACCTTTATTTGCCATATTAATAATGCAAGTTAATACTTATGCATCGTAGTAAGGTTTAAATTTTCACAAAAGAAAAATACATCAACTTGCATCCAAACCGTTTTTTGACGTCTAAAGCATTAAACGCGATTTCGCGGAGCGAAAATCAGCTAATTTAGCATTCTAGCTTTAATGGTTATATTAAGCGATAGATATCCGACTGATTAGATGTTGTGTTTAGAAATTATAACGGTGGACGGCGTTATCGGCTGAGCGGAGCTTCCCGGACCTCCCTTATTGGTTTGGGGGAAAAGTTTATTTTATTATTTTTAGTGCATATTAAGCTTGTTTTGAAAATAACAAATTACTTTCAATTTATTTTAATAAATAAAAATGTACATTAAAAAATATTAGAGTAAACCATAAGTTTCATTTTACATAATTTTCGATGTTTTAAAAAGCAAATGTTTGCCTACGATTTTAAGCAAACTGACAGCATTGTTTCTAATAATTAAATTTGCTCAAAACCAACAAGTAGTGATGTGGGCTTTAATTAAACATCTAAATTGGGTGAAATATTGAAAACTGTATATTTTAAACGATGTTTGGTTTTAAATGACATGATTTGGTTATAAGTTTTATAAAAATAATATAAATAAAACTTCCTAAGTAAAGTTAACCATACGCACCTATACTCTGTTCACTATATACCTGAACAGAAAAAGTCAGTAACCTTAGTTACCACAATAAAAAATGTATTTTATTGGTTTCAAATAACAGTAACCGAAGTTACTTACTAGGTATTCATTATCAATTTATAGTGGCCAAAGAATAAATGAGTTGAAAAATACCATTTTCTTTTGGATATTATTGGGTCACTGACTCAGTTTGAGTCTGTGATCTGAAGACACATTAATTCTAGCCCATTAATTTTAAGTAGTCACTCATAAAAACTGCTCCAATCTGTGACCTAATAGTTCTTTACTACTTTTCATAAGTTTTTTAGGCTTTACAGGGGAAAAGAAAATTTACAACCTTACATTAGAATTAGTTTAATATCTTTATTAATATTATCATGACTTTTCTTCTTATCATCTTAAAAAGCAAGTCTTGCCGTTAATGACTACTAGGCATTTAATTTCGCATCAATTTAAGAGGAAGCCTTGAAGCCTTAAAGAAAAAAAAAACGTTTTATTTTCTTTGTTGTCACACGGTCCCACACTCTAATTGATAAATAGAGCAAAAATGAGTTTTGTTGCCTAACGATCGTTTTTCGTTTTCAACGCTTTGTGGCATTTTCGATTAAGACGTGATAAACTTTTTTGCGGCTGATGGATTGCTTCCAAATAATTGAGATGTAACTACGATTTAAGAAAAAAAGAATCATTTTGGAAACCCTTTGTTAATGGTCGTTTAGTAGATGTTTACGAATTAACTGTCTTGGTTTGTGCATATCCAAATATCCACGAATAAAAGTCATGTTATACTAGGTGTTAAACTACGTTGACCTAGACCAAATAAGAAATAAAAATACAGGTTGTTAAATGTTGTTAAAAAATTTAAGGACATATTCTATCTATAAGAATATTGAAAAAGTTTTTATTAACATGGGTCCGTCAATTCCTTGTTCTCAAGATACAAACTTGTAAAAAGTGTACCTAATACTATACACATTTAGTAAGTCCAGTGGCTTCTTAAGCGGCAACGGAAGGAATATTTCTAGTGTCCGACCAAAATTTCGGTTTCGGCCAATTTCGGCAAAAATATTAAGTTTAGTCGGCAGTTTCGGTTTCGGCCGAAACTTTTGCCGAAACCAAACCTGATTTTGGAAGTTGTCGTGCGCGCTCGCCTAACTTTGTTTCTCGCGGCATCGGTATCTTAATTAGAAAATAATTAAGATATATATATATATATATATATATATATATATATATATATATATATATATATATATATATATATACATATATATATATATATATATATATATATATATATATATATATATATATATATATATATATTTATATATATATATACCGGGTGATGCATCGCCGGGTGGGAAATAGGAAATCCCGTGTAATTTTTAATGGAGTCAATTATTGGCTCCCTAATTATTTTACAGAAAAATTCTATTGAAGTTTATTGAAGAGCATGCAAATCTACGTCCATGGTAAAAATTTAGATTTTTCGGTTAACCCGTTTGCTAGTTAGATGCTAATATATTTTTAAAAATTGTTACAATATTATCGCCTCATATTTATGAACAACAATAAAAATACCAGTTAGCGTGACATAGCGTTGTCATTTAAAAATTTAGTGCTTTATTATTATCAAAAATCGTAGATCAAAAAGATTAACCATGAGTTATACTACTGAAGAAAAAGTATTGATAATTAAATGGTACTATCAAGGAAATAGTTACCAAAAGGTGTCAGACATGTTTGCTGCTTAGTATCCGAATAGACCGATACCCGGAAAATCAACAGTCGATAGGACTATCAAAAAATTTGGGACCAAAGTCACAATGATAAACAACTGCGAATTTAAAGCTAGGGAGTATCAAAGAAAATGTAAGAGATAATAGAGACTTGGAAATTTTATTGCAAAAAAATGAAGGGAAGGTGAGTACAAGGAAACTTCAGGATATCACAGGAAAAAATCAATCAACAGTGCTCTGGATTTTGAAAAGGCATGAATATATTTCATACAAATATGAAAGACTTCAAGAGCTAAGGGATGGGGATGAAATACGATGGCAAGAATTTTGTTTTGACATAATGGAAAGGGCAAACATGGACAGAGAATTTTAAAGAAATATTTGTTTTACTGATGAGTGCACATTTACGTTAAACAATGAACCCAATCCACCGAAAGGAAACCAACAAAGATTTGTCGAAACGAGGACGAAATATCCACAGAAAGTAAATGTTTGGGCGGGGATTTTTGGAAAACATATTATTGGACCATTTTTTCTCAAGCAAAATTTGAATTCAGAAACACAATGCTTTTAATGGAAATGTTATTTGGCTACATCACACCATAAATTGGCCAGCCAGGTCTCCTGATATTTCGCCAAATGACTTCTTTCTCTGGGACCATTTAAAAAGCATGATATACGATGATGAGTTAAAAAATGCTGTTTCTGCAGAATGCAATAAAATTTAGTTAGCCAATGTAAAAAGACAATTTTATGAACGTCTGGGTTATTGTCTGGCAGTCAATGGAGGAATATTTGAAAATTTTCTTAAATCTTAAGTTTATTTCCAACATATTAATTATTGTAATAATATTAATAATTTATTGAAGCATGTAAATATTATAAATTTCATAAGTTCTTGAAATTTGTTACTCTAGTTTAGTTTAACTTAATTTAATTCGTTTGTATAAATACAACTTTATTCTTTTCACTATACGATTTTTTGATAATAATAAAGCACTAAATTTCCAAATGACAACGTAATGTCACGCTAACTGGTATTTTTATTGTTGTTCATAAATATGAGGCGATAATATTGTAACAATTTTTAAAAATATGTTAGCATCTAACTAGCAAACGGGTTAACCGGAAAATCTAAAGTTTTTACCATGGACGTAGATTTGCATGCTCTTCAATAAATGTATGTCCCGCCCAGCGATGCATCACCCGGTATATATAATAAATTATTAATATTAAAAAACAAATAAGCATACGGTTTTTTTAATCCATGTCCCTAATTAATGCAGAATTTAGGCAAAACGCCCCAAATTTTAGTATTTTGAGAACGAAACATTTGCGGACTCATGTAGACATAAACTTTTCTTTATATTTTCCAATGTAAAATCTGTCCTTAAATTTTCTAAACAACATTCTTTGAAATCCCGTATATTAGGCCTTGTGAACAGGGTAAGCAAAATCTAGTACTATAGCTTTGTCTTTTTTTTGGCAAATTTGTAAATTTTAACTTTTAGTAGTTTAATTAAACTAAGCTGTATTTCCATGACCAATTACTATTCGTTTAAAACAAAAAAGCTTCTTTTTTTTAATACAAACAGAAACTTATCCAATATTTTCGTTTGTGGCTGTCCTGTCGATTTCAAAAGCAATTCAACCGCTGTGACAGCATGGTATTTAATATTGTGCTAGTTCAAGAGGGTGACCCTGTAAAAACGCTTTTCTTTTTTGTTGTCAGATGCAGCCCTTCACAATTATATTTTATCTTGTGGTAAATAGAGCAATATTGCAATATTACGGTTTTTACGTAATGATCGTCCTTTGTTTTGGATGTTTTCTGGGCGTGATAACTCCAAAAGCAAACAAAAATGTTATTCTTTAGATGTCACTCTGTTATAGGTTTTTATCCTTTTTCAATGTTTGGAAAAAGTACCAAATTAACAAAAAATTGTTAGCCATAGTTTAATGTATAAGTATTGTTTGTTCAAAATGCTAAACAACAAAGATAGTCGTCAAAACGTTTAAATGCTAAGCTAGTGCTCGAAAACTTTAAAAAATGATAAAATTAATAATACTATATAAGTTGTGTTTGATTAAGTGTGCAAAAATTTAAAATATATCGTTAATTAAGGCTGGTGCATGGTTTAGAACTATAGTAGCAGTAGTCAAATGAAATTCAGGGTAAATTAAATAGTTATAGATTTTAAAGTGCCAAATACCCTTATCTTAAAAATATAAATGTTAAATAGAAAAGTTATCTAGAACCAAAAAATAAGTTTTAATGCCCATGACCTTCTAATAAGTTTTTGTTGTATATATTTAAAATTGTAATTTACTTACTGTACTTTTATTATTCTGATTTATTTCTTTTTTAAAGAATGCTATAACTAACTTGGTTCTAAATAATTTTATCAAAATATGTGAGCATATTTAAAAGTTTACTTAAGTTAATTATAGATTTGTTACGGAAAGATTTTACAGAACCCAAGAATTTCACAAATAATTTTTAGGGAGACAAATGTTTGATCAATAATTTGCGCCTGTAAAACTTATTAAACGTAATAAATTTATATTTTGAATTCCCAGAAAATTAGAAAACAAGTGATTTAAAATTTTGCAAATACATTTAGTCGTAAAAGCCTTTTTTTTGACAGTGGGTAAAAAAATGGGTATTTTTTAATGGTTAACCTAAAGATATATAGAGTACTTTTTTAGTACACTAAATAAAGTGTTAAAATACATTTTTTAACAGTTTAAAGCTTTTTTTACATTTTAAATTGGTGTTTTTTCTAATGCCTTCTACATATAATGTATTTGAATATGAATTTATACAATCAATTAACAGTAAACGCGACATTAACTGAACTGTTTGTACCACCAATACGAACCGAGATACTAGCTTGTTAATGCTTAGGTTTTTTCGTTAAATATAAAGTTTGACAGATTCCTGAAGTTCAGGTTACCTTAGAATTCGCCATTATTTCTTTTAGTTTATGGGTCACTAAATTTAAAATTTGACAGTGTCCGAGAAATTGAATAGAGCGTATCGAAAATTAATAAAGTACGAACGCTGTAAGTTCAACACAGCTACGTCATCAACCAGTGGCGGATTAAGAGTTTCCGAGGCCCTAAGCACAGAGGCTGTGTAGGCCCTCTATTGCTGGAAGGTGGAAGGAAATATAAAATGAAAGTTCATTAAAATAGGAAATGTAGTAGGTATAATTTAAAAATTAAAACATTTTTTTCTTTGCCTTATTCAGAATTACATCGTCGAAATTCATCTGACGGAGTATGTCTACATCATACACATAAATGCTAAAGAATTAAGCTTGTCTTGACAAATTTTTGTGATTCGTGGGTTTTTTAATCTTTTCAGTTGTGAGATGGATCGTTCAGCAGAGCAGTTAGTAATCATTAAGCTGTGAAAGATTCTAAATGCCACTTCTAGGTTTGGGAAAACGCGGCGGGGCGGGGCGGGAGACGCGGGCAGAGAATGGAGACCCCTGAAGAACAGGGGCCTCAAGCACGTGCTTGTAGTGCCTATACGTTAATCCGCCACTGTCATCAACAACCAAATGTTTACATACAAATGCACCGACTTGCCATGCATTCTTTACCATACGCATCGCTTAATTCTTGCACAGAATAAGTAGCTACCGCAAATTGTGGATATAGGGTTTATGTAGTTAATGAGATGTGTGTTTTGGGCATTTTGATACTATCAAGTATACAGGGCTGTGCCTACCGGGTGGTGCAAGGTACCAGGGCGCAACACTACAGGGGCGGAAAATTGTTAAATAAAGGGCAGAAAGTCCGGCAGTATTTAGGAAATATGCGTGATTGGAAAAGTTTTTCTTGTTGCTCTTTAAAAATTATGAAAAATTAAAAGAAGAAAAGAGAGAATAAAGAGAAACAAGGTGATATTGTTTAATAAGGAACGGATAATGAAAGTAAGGACCTTTGATTTTTGTTTTACAAAATTTTTTATACCTTAATTTGTTTTTCCTTGTAGGGTCGACAAAAAATTTCATGTACCACGGTGCAAGGCCCCCACGAACGGCCCTGAAAGTATGACGTAGCCGTGTTAAAATTAACACATATAAATAAATAAACAAAACCTCCCCAAAATGTCAAGAATGTCGTAGAAAAATGTCGTATGCAACACATGCATAAAGTGCCTTTTTTCACTTATTTAAACAGCACTCTCCTGGATTTCAAACTTCCCATTTGTAAAAAATGGTTTTTCATTATGCACTTGTTACATAAATTACTATTTATTTCACATTTCGTTATTTTTTTCATAAGGATACTTTATTTCTTAGTAGCTTTATTTTACTTACACTGTATACCCTAAACCTCAACCTTTTGGTCCATCTATTTCTTTATGACCAATGGTAATTTAATATCCCCTTTACTATAATCTGTAAAGCTAATAAAAAGGCCACTTTCTTGCCTTGTACTTTTATCAACAATTTCCTTTACCTTGTAAGTTTTTTTCCTTTTCCAGCAGATTAAAAGTTTCTTTTACCCTAAATACAGGCATACTTTCATTGGTTATACTTTAGTTTTGGTTTTATAAAACGATCAGTTTTTTCTCTAAAATACTCCTGACTTCTCATTTTTAAAAAGCTACATTTTTGATAATACCTATTAAAAGCTTCGACAAAAATATTCGTAGGTGTCAAGCGTGTCCCCCAGTTTTATTTTTGGTTATTTATCAAAAAAGAAATATAATATTTAACAATTAAACCATAAGAAAACTAACCCTTACGGCAGAGAAAAATGAATAATTATCAATGTAAGTTTAACTATTATTCGGCGAATTTTATTGCTTTTACTAAGCATAGCCACCGGACGGCGGCAGTACCGACAAAATAAGCAAAAACCGCCGGTTAAAAAATTAATTTAGATTTTCGGCGGTTTTCTTAGACGTACATAGACAAAAAACCGATGGATGGCGGTTTTCTTCTTATAATTGGGCAAAGCCGCCGGCAGTCGTTTAGCCAGTACTTTAAATTAATTAAAGTTAAAAAAAATGGAAGAGTATAACGGGTCGGGGGCATCACTCCGCTAGACTGCTGTTACTAGTTTCTAAAAAGAGAGACCATAAATATATCATCCGTCAAAGAATATGAACATTTGGTTAATAAGAAGGAAGAATAAAATTTTCCTTGTTTTAAAAAGACTGGATAAAAATTACTCAAAAACAGACTCATAACAGAATAGTTTACCGTAAAGTTTTTGCCAGTTGCGGATTAACATTTAGGTAAATTAACCAATTGCTTAGGGCATCACGTTGTGGGGGCACCATGAAAAGTACAAAAGAAAGAAAATGCATTTTGTGTGCATTTTAAAGGGGTAAATACTTTTTTTCTGCTTCTCAAAATGTTTTAACGCAAAAGGAAAATCTGTAAGTTTTATAAACGTGAGCGCCTTTTTTATCCTTAAAAATTTTTAACCCACAATTTTTTTTGTAGTCAAAAATATAAGGTATCAGATTAGTCTTAATGCGGAACTGGTTTTTGCTGCTTTTTCAGTTAGTAATTGATGGGAAATTAGCGGCAATATTTTAAATTTGTTTTACCCTAAAGTAACATATTTCATCTGAAATACTTTTGGCATAACGTGTTAACATCTGATTTCTCCCGTAAATCCCTGTAGCGTCAATTAACCGATTATCCATGAAACAAGCTGCCATGATTGATGGGGTGGCGATGCATCGATGTTTCCGTTTTAAACCCATGGGGTTGTTTCAAATTGAACAATGGTTCATTGCGGAGGGAATATCAGTAAAACGCACATATTTTACCCAATTTCCAGTAATCAATTATAGTAACAAAATTACATTATTACGATAGTCAAAATGTTTCCCACGATTCCCGAGTTTTCATTGATCTAGGTTAAGATTTTCGTATTGCAAAATAGAAAAATATATTTTGATACCCACTTAAAGTGTGCTTTTCATTTACAAGTTGGTTAAAAATACTAATCATATTTCGCTTAATTTACACTGAGACATCACCGCCAATCCAAAACCGGTAAAACCAGAACTGACCGAAAAAAATAAAAAAAAAAATATGCAAACTTTCTTTTTATCATACCTACCTATTGAGGTGATTTATTTCCGCAAAATGTTTTCTTTTTTCAGAGGTCAAGCAAAATTTTAATCGACCTGTAGAAACAAAAATTTTACCACGTTTTATTTTTTATTAGTAAGTTACTTATCATTTAAATTCAAAGTTTTAGCCACTTTTTACTATATTGTAAATCCTTTTGATGGAATTTACACCATATTTCACGCTATTTGAAATTGTTTTGTGTAAATCAAACTGGTTCGCCGGTAGGAGTCGTCAAAATATTTTTTTTTTGAAAAAATTTCAAATTTTTAAGAAAACCGAACAAATAAGAAAAAGCCTTATATATACCGCAAGGTGGATTAAAACGATTAACAGTATAGTAAAAAAATTGCCATGCATTAGAAATTTTAAAAAATCGTGCATTTTAAATGGGAAAATTTTAATTTTAAATGGTAGGTACATAAAATTAATATTAAGAGCTCAAAGTTGCTGGGATTTTTTTTCTACATGTAGATTGAAATTTCTTTTAATACAATTTGTGTGGCAAAAACTTTTTTAAAAACCTTTGGAACTAGGCCTTAAATAATAATGTAAGAAAAGACCATCTTCTCAATACTGTTAACTTATCTAGTTCCAAGGCAGAAAAAATACCATTATTAAACGGTGTGTATTATACAGTGTTTCCTAATAGCGGTAAAAAAACAGGGGCTTATTTTTGAGCTAATTTTATTTAAAAAATATATACATATATACAAACATGGGTCTGCAAAGTTTTCGTGCTTCAGACACAGGATGTTAAAATTTCAAAAATTCTTAAAATTTTAAAGACACATATTTAAGTATTATTTGTTATTCTATACAGGGTGGGCCAAATTAAACTTGCTTACTTTTTAAGTAACAATAACTTTTTATCCATTGCGCCTATCTTTTTTATTTTACAGGACCAATAGGTAAATATCATTTTTCTAGGTTTGTCAATTTTGGTTAAATAGATTTAGTCAGGAAGGACTTACGGGACTATTTTTAAAATAATGCATTTAACCTCATTGCAAAATAAATCGGATTTAGCTACAATTAGGCTAATACGTTTTTCTTGTAGACAAACTATGGGAAATGATTCAGTAAAAGCAAATCTATGAATAATTTGAGGGTACAGGAATTATGATTATTCTTAATAAATGATGCGCCCCAAAAAGCATGCATTTCTCTTGATTTTAACAGCGAACCTTTTTTAGTGTGCCTTGAAAATCCCAAATGTAAGATTACTATGGTTCTTGAGTTAAATGCTGACACAAATTAACAGCAGATTAATTAAAATTTAACGTATTACCTTAATTGTAGGTAAATTCGATTCATTTTGCAACTAAGTTAAATGCATCATTTTGGAAAAAGTCCCGTAAGTCCGGTCCTGACTAAATCTACTTGACCAAAATTGACAAACCTAGAGAAAACATATTTGTTAAAAAGTGTGCAAGTTTAATTTGGCCCACACTGTATATATTAAGGCTATAAAATTAAATTTTTGTTGTTGTTGTTGCATTTTCGCTAATAAAAAAATATACTTACTTTTTAATTTTTAAAAGAAAAAAATATCCTTATGTTTTTTCTATGGTCCGCAAATGCAATTTAGCGATTCATATTTTTTCTGATAAACTAAGCAAAATATTTAAAACACTATTCGAGTACAAAAAAGCTTAGTTGTTTAATTTAGGGAAAATTTAAAAATGCACTAAAATAAGTAGCGTAAATTATTTTTCTCAGAAATACTTCTTCATGTACCGCTCGAGGCAACAGAATTAAAATTAAATTAAATTGAATTAGATGAGACTTAAATAAGCCCCTTACTGTTAATGTCATCGGATGAGGAGTATTTAAGATATTATTAAAAAACCGATTTAAAAAAATGTTTACCCTGTATCTTGAAAACAATGCATTTTCAAACCTATGTCCATGGAAACTTTTTTCATAAAATTTGGTCAGGTATAAGCCCTTATTCTTTTTTAGTCAATTTGTTTTAACATAACATTTTTGCGTTAAACCTAAATCCGATCTATTTTTTTTAAATCACAGAACAATAATAAGTAGTATTAGTAGGGGAGCCCAAAGCCCAGGATGCTAAATGAGGATTTACTTGAGAGCTATAGAGACCCCATTGAGTTGCAAAGCTTAAATGATAAGAAGAATTTTTTTATATATTGTGTACCTTTTATCGGTGGGGGAAGCAGCTATAGGTTTTTAATATGTTAAAAAATACCATACTATATAAATAAAAACACTTTACTATATACTATATTTCAGTTTCTATAATAAAATTTTACAAATATCTAAGCCGACCTATATTTCACTATTCTTAACAAAATAAACAGATTGTTTTCAAAAAATTTCAAACGTTACAAAAAGTTAAATAACTGGATAAATTAGGGTATTTCTATAAAATATTTTTAAGGGCCAAATTAGAGAAAAGCTACTTTAAAGCAAGCTAACTCAATTTGAATTACAGAGAAATACAATACCATGGGTAGTTGGTTAAAAATTCTGATGTATCCTGCAAAAATATTTTTGAAGTGTCTTTTATTTTACATATTTTAGTTTAAAAACCCAAGGGACTTTATTTAAGATTTCTGCACGTTACATTATTAAAAAGCCAAGAGAATCCGAGAGCGAGGGTACAAAATTGTATTCGAAGGGTTGCATGCTCCACTGATTTATAAATTATTTATTTAAGGTAAAACGATAAAGAATAATTCTCCGCAGGAAATAAGGTTAGCTGGTTACAGTGAAAGTTAAGTTTCAAACGTGCTTTTTTTTGTTATGTATAGTATACAAGGTGTCCGGGAAATTTTGGAATACAAAGAAATCAAAGATTCCCATAATGCCAATATATTATGATTTACTTACTCACTACATAGCTATATTTAAAAATGTATATTAATTAAGGAAGATATAGGGTGTCAAAGTGAAAAACAATTTTATTAATACGGTTTATTCAGATACAATATTAATTTAATGAGGCCGTAACTTAACGTACTTTAAATGTCTCTAAAACTTTTTGTACTATCCTATATGTACTACTCAAGTAAACAATAGTAAACCCTTCTATGTTTTTAAGAGAAAAAGTTATATTTTATGAAAAGCGCTTTTAGCAACTGTTTTCGAGATATAAGGGGACATTCCAAACCACTTCTAGCCTACTTTAACAAAATGTTTAAAAATCGGTAAAAATCGTTTGTTTCAAGTAGAATTATATTTAATGTAAAGTTTAAATTTTTTAGAATAGAGTTTAACTTACAGAATTGTAAATTATTTAAGCTTTGTTCGTGCTAAAAATATAAAAAATTAATTTGGATAATCATCGAGTTGAAAAAAAACAGGTAAGGTGTATTTAGGAAAAAAACTTTATATTAAGGGAAATATTGTATGTATAAAAAATGATGCCAATAAAAACAAATGTTTTTCCAAATTCAACAAGAAAAACAGACATTAAAGATAAATAAGATTTTTTTAAATCAATACATTAAACTCTTAGATCGTTGGATTTCACAGAAGCTTTACAAATAACTTCACCGCCTTTCATAGGGGATGTATATTTGAGGTAGCAGTAGGTGTTTTAAAAAGCTGCATTTATGCTTATTCTTTCACTGTAATCTAAAATAAAATTTTAACAAAGCTTAAACAGTTTCAATTCCTAAAGTTTTAACGGGAGATTTTTTTGCGAATATTAGAAAAAACATATTTCTAATCTTTTTACCACCCTTTCAGATAGAAAAAGACTTTTCGGAATGATTTCTATAATATTCTTCTCTTCCCATTTTAAAAGGGAAACCAATTTTGAAACAATATATACTTATTAAGTTAAAAAGAAGTCATCACCTCCAAACGGGTACCTTTCTCACTATATTATATCCATTCTGTGCTCGGGGCCCCTATTTCTTTACTTTTTTTCTCCTCAAAATTTCAGGTACTAACCACGAAAAAAAACTAATCCTTTTTTCCTTAAAATCTTCTAAATGGATTAGACTAGTGTCTAACCAGAACTAACCAGAACTTTCGGTTTGGGCCGAAACTTTTGCGGAAACCGAAACTGATGTAGTAGTGGTAGAGCCAATTTTAAAATAGATTAACTCTTTATTGAAAGTGCCGAGCTTTTCTCCCATCATCAGGACAATCTAAAATAAAAGAAAATGAGCTCTGTCAGTAAGACTAACAAAGTTTACCCTCTACTATTTAAGTTCTTACCAATAAGTGAGTTGAAACATGAAACAGGCTTACACTAATGAAGAAACAAGACATTTACATTTTATTGTTCATTTGCGGACTAACTTTGCTTAAAATTACACCACCAAATTCTCAACCCCTTTACAACATGGCGTTTCTTTATAAAATGTCAGTTGAGATTTAAAGATCTTTAAAATTTTATACATCAATTTCAGTAACAGCAGGTATTTTTTGAAATTAATGATTCTGATATTAGGAATCGTAACAACACAATAATGACAACGCCATCTGTGGTGCTGCCTTTGAATTGATTATACACTGCTCATAAAATGAGGGTTTATCGATAGGTCATATTGCTAACGATTTTTAGTGATTTTTAAATAATATCCTAACAAATAGAAAAGAAAAGAAAAATTAAAAATAAACTTACTAGTGTTTCCACTAGAAGTATTTACAATGGTTTTAAAATTTAAGAAACATAACTCTACGATATGTAACTAGAAAATGCAAAAAATTATACTCAATTTCAGAGTTTATTGAAAAATTGGTATTATTTTTTGGTATGAAAAGAATATAATTGTAAAATAATATGTTTAATATTTTAATAATATAATAAAATTATAATTCTATTTAAATTGACATTGTAACTGGGGCCGGGGCCGAAAATTTATTGTTTTTCAGATCCAGGGTGATGATAAAGTTTTTTTTTATTGTTTTTTTGCTAATATCTTCAATACTCTCATTCGATTTTAATAAAATTCGGCAGTGGTATTTTTCAATTTAAAAGGTATATTTAGACGGAATTTAAATAAATTCAGTTAATCTAGTGACGTCTCAAACGAATGGCTCAAAGAATATTTGTGACAAAAGAATGTACGCCACTATCTTTCGTGAAAGTTTTTTTTGTTTTTATATAAAGCAAGTAAAAATTCATCGTTTTAAGCCTTTAATCTTTTTCCTATTTGGCGTAGTTTTTTAGAAATTAAACATAAATTATTTAATTTAAATTCCCTGGTCCATCAAAAAAACAAACATGGTAAAAATTCAAAAAACACCTAATTTGGGAAAATTTATAAATTCAAATGGAAATGGTATTTAAATAAGTGTTTGTGTTTAATGTTAGGTGTTTGTTTATAAAATATATAAAAAAATCTAAAAAAACATGCTTCCTATGTTTGTTGTGTAGCCCAATGGTATATAATTAAGTGGATTGTTTTTTTTTCTGAACAAGCTAGGTAAGAAAATTAAAGGTTTTAAAGTTTTATTTTTATTTTTTGTCACAAATATTTGTTTGAGTACCGCATGAGACACAACTGAATTAAATGAATGTAACCATAATTAGCCTCGTAATACTTAAAGTTTAACACCCTGTATCTGAAAAGCAGTGAATTTTAGGACACATATGATAACGAATTTGTTTTATATTTTACATAGTTAAATCTGCCCTTAAGTTTTGTTATCAATATTCTGTAACCCCCTGTATTTAATAAATTTAATAACTCGCTGTGATACAATCTGTATAGTCTGTTACATAATTCACATGCAAGTGCGTAAAAAAATAAATTTCTCACAGGGATGTGGTATTCCATCTTTTGCAAACTAAACAAAGATGAGTTCATATCTACATTATAATCGTAAGTAGCTTGAAGCAATTTTGTTGATGGCACGGCGTGTTAACTTTGCCGAAACTTGCGTAGCTTTACTTCATACTCACTTGATTTTGTGAGCGGATGTATGCCAAAATGCAAATTTTACTTAGGGAAATGTTTATTTTCATCTTAAATTATAAAAGCTTTGTCTAAATATTACGTATTAAATAAAAATATATTTAAACAGCCAGTGTAAAAGTATACAATACTATGTTGTGTAGATCTTGGTAATACAATATTGTAAAAACAAAATATCGATGGGTTTTTGACAAAACATCCTAAGCGACTTACGTCAAATTTTACAGGAAATGATTTTTTCTTATTGGGTTATTTTTAAAATAAAAACCGAGGACTAAAATTAAGCAGTGCACTAATGTATATACAAAAAATCACTGACATTGTTTTAAAAATAACGCAATGAGAAGAAAAAATTGTTCTCTGTAAAATTTGATGGAAGTTGCTTACGATGTTTTTCAAAAACCCATCGATACATTTAAAATCGTAGCAGTATAGTCTATTTAAAATTCTATGATATGTCGGTATGATCTAGTAATAAAATAAACCCCTAAAGATTAAAAATATCCTTTGCAATAAAATGATTATGACAATTTACAGAAGTCAAAGGAACAGTCTCATTATTACTTTCACAATAAGACCCTGCTCTCCCGACTACTGTTAATCATTTTATTGATCTTTTAGGGTTATTTTTATTAGTACATTATGCCAATGGAGCTTATTTCTCTAAAAAGTCTATACGTACGATCCCTTTTTATAGGTGACCTCATAGGGGTGTTTTATTTGAATAACAAAATTTATAACAAATATTTTGAGGGCTAATTTAAGGCCTAAAGAATACTTTTTTCTTTAAAGATATGTTCTTAAATGCACTTTTTCTGAGGAAAAGCTACTTAATTTCCGTATCTTAAAAAAATGAATAAAACAATATGAAAATAATGTGACAAATCTTATGTCGTTTTTAAAACTACATTTTTAACTATACCAATTGCTATTTTGCCATTTAAAGGCAATTTTAAAAAAACCATTTTCAGTGGCGAACTTGCTGGTATCCATAGAATAAATTTAGAAAAATTTGGCGTTCACACAAAATTTTGCTCATCATCAGTGTTTACCTATCTCAACACTATACAACCTTAAAATACTTGTAATAAATTTTAAAACACTTTGTATAAAAATCTGCAAAATTGGCTAATCAAAATACTGATGGGTATACTGACAATTATGTTGTGCAATAATTTAAAATTGAGTTAAAAAAACGAGAGTTAAACTACTTCTGGTACTCTTGACCTCTAGAAATTTTGTAGTAACTTTATTAATTTAGTTTACTTTTTTTTATTTGCTTTTCATACAGTGTGTCTAAGTAAGTTGACGTCATATGGAAAACTTTTTTATTATTAATTTTACGGAAAAAGTTCCGCGCATGGTCCAAAACCTAAAAAGCAACCATTAGAAACCAAAATGAACTTTGACACCCTGTATCTCCAAAATGATCCATTTTGGACTTAAGTAAGTTAAAATAGATCGTCATACTTTAACCTTAAATAATTTTTTTGTACCTTTTAGAGACACCCTTGATGTGTCATCATCGCAAAAAGAGATGACAATTTGGCAACGACAAATCATATACTGTGCTGAATTTGTTTGTTAGTTACCATAGATTGCAGAGCTAGCAGTTTGCGTTCTATCTATGGGTTATTTTTTTGCTCTACCTTAAGTAAAAATGGACCGCAGCGCAAGGCAAGGGATGGGCAGCTGCCCTTTCATGGTTGTGTGTGGTAATATTGTTTATAAGTGGATATGTGTAATATTTATTTCTGTCTAGATTTAAGTACTCGGCAATATTTATAACTTTATAAATTTATTATTATTATTTTTTATTTACACAGATAACTCGAAAAATATACTTTTTTCTAAATACATTTTTTTGCTTTTATTAATTCTATCTTGCCTACCCCTTATAAATTAAATTCTGTGTACGGACTTGTGCAGTGGACCATTTGAGAAATCCGCCTAAGGAGCAAAACAAAAAAATCATCTGGCTTCCGTTCCTAGATGACGCGCTTCTAATGAATGCACTCTGACTTGTTTACAAGCCACGCAAAAAATTAATAGGTTTAGATGCGGCCCACCTGGCCAACGCTAGCCGAGCCAGGCGCATTTCTTAAAACAGAAATACTATGCCATCGGTTGCGCTTCTAATGGACGCATTCTAACTTGTTTACAAGTCAGGCAAATCGCTAGCGGTCTGGCCCGTCCATCTCTTGTGAACGCCTTCTTTTTATGCTTTTTCTTCGTATCTAATTAAAAGCATTTCTTTATTAAAAACCCAAAAAAACTTTCCTGTTCTAAAACTATCGATATAATAAACTATTTTAAAATTAATTTTCTTTTTAACTGTTTGCTCCTAAAGGCACCAAAATAAGTTGAAGAGGCTAAGCACTTGAACTTCTTTGATGTGCTTATTAAGATATCTGTATATTTAAATTTTATCTTTTTAAAACGCATGGCATGGCAGTGCAAAAATAAGTAAAAGCATAAGTTGCCATCAAGTGTAAGAAAACAAAATTCGATAAACTATATGATGAGTTTACTTAGAAGATATGCTACTTATCTTAGTATAAGATTCAAATTGAAAGCCATCTGTTTACAGAATAACTGTTTTATAAAAAGTATTGTCGCAGGGTCGCCTAAAAATATTTGCTTATTGTATATTAAGGCTATGATCAATTATTATTATAAAAAAAAATGAGTCACCCTGTGTAATGTGAATTTTATTTTTTTATTTTAAATTACAGTCCTAATGTACATATATCATCTTTTTTCCAATTTTGTAATTAAAGTCTTTGGATCTTTTTAAATTTTAAACTTCAAACGATTATTGCATTTTGTAATAATTAAAAATTCATACAGCGCAGCGTGTCTTAGGATAAGTGTTACAAAATGAAAAATATACCAAACATTTTTTAATCTAAAAACAAACATTTGGGAAAACTATTCGCTTTGTACAAAACTTAAAAATACAAAATCTTACTTCGATTGGTATTATACAGAGCGTGTTATAAAAATATCCAAGAATGAACTACTGTTATTTTCAAAAGTAGAATAATTATTAATAATTTAAAGCGTAATAGTAAAAAAGGTATTGTCAATTTTTTTCAATTATGCATTAAAATCTAAATCATTGACAGGGCAAAAGGAAAATTTATAAGAAAATTATATTATTTTAAATATATTTTGTTAAAATTTGCTTTCTTACGCTAAGTATTTTACAAAGTGCTATTGCGTAATGGAAAAATTAACAAAAATATATGTTTTTTTTAACTTAAATTCCTAAACTTTAAATCTTGACCTAAAATTAAATTCTCTATAACATTTACATATACATTTTTTTCTATTTTAAAAATAAGTTCTTTGTCATATTTTTAGTTATAACTTGCCCTGCTGGTTTGCTGAAAATAGTGTGCAAATACCAGACATTTGGAAACCACTCTTAAAGCGCACCGATGCTGGCGTCCTAGGTGAACAACCTAACGCTTGACCGTACCCAACTCCATTACGGGTGAATGGTCTTTCCCCTGTATATAAACTCAGTTACTGTAGGAATTAGATTAGTTTACACTTGAAAATGGACAGATATTGTACTGCCCGGAACGTTGTGTGAATAAATGTAATAAAGACAATGGAAGTTCGAGAATCTTTTTTAATTTCAATGATAAAGCATTGTCTACCACATTCTGATATACAATGTATTTATTTAATTTGATTTAATAAATATTTTTTTTATATAAAATAGTGCTTTTCTATTATAAAGCCATATTCTCTAGAGTCGTTAACAAATCCAACCCAAAATTAAAAATATTATATATATATAAACTAAGCGAATTTACTGTTGAATCGAAGCGGGTTAAGTTCCTGATGAAAATGGAATATATAATATTAATATTATACAGGGTGTTCATCTAAAAACTTACCATTCAAGTTATCTGCTTGAAGAGACAGATTTGAAAAATCGCCATAACACGCCAAGATATAATAAACTATTTTAAAATTAATTTTCTTTTTAATTGTTTGCTTCTGATGGCACCAAAATAAGTTAAAGAGGCTAAGCACTTGAACTTCTTTGATGTGCTTATTAAGATATCTGTATATTTAAATTTTATCTTTTTAAAACGCATGGCAGTGCCAGTGAGGGGGAACGTATTTTACAAAAAATTGGACGGCGCCCCTTCAACCCCTTAACCCCCAGGGCTACCAGCTCAAAATTCTTAAATAAAAAGCTGGGTCGAGTAATATATTATTTTAAAGCTCCCAACGAGTACTTTATAAACATAGAATATAAAGTCAATATTTTCACCCACTACAAAATGGTGGTACTTTAAAAAATTATCCTAATGTATACCTGACTGGAAGGGCCGTATTTCCGAAACTATTAAAGATATGTACTTAACATGGTATATTTTTAAAGCTCTTTTAAAAATCTTTTAAGTGGTGATATTAACAATAATATACGGGGTAGGATAAAAAGTGATTGTTTTTTTTTATAAGATCACCCTGTATAATATATTACGACTAATAGGATTTTTAAAAGAGCTTTAAGAAAATACCTCATTAGATACATCCTACTTTATTAGCTTCGAAAATATTGCCATCTGATTCAGGTTTTTGGGTAATTTTAAAGTACCGCCATTTTATAGTAGATAAAGATATTAACTTTATATTCTATAAAATAGTCGTCAGAAGCTTTAAAATAATATGTTACTTGACCCCACTTCTCATTTAAGATATTGAGTGTAGTGGCCCTAGGGGTTAAGGGGCGCCATCGATTTTTTGTAAAAACGTTCCCTCTCAATAAATATCCTGACGTGTTTCGGCGATTTTCTTAAATCTGTCTCTTTTTGCAGATTACCTGAGTGGTAAGTTCTTAAATGAACACCCTGTATAATATATTTATACTAAAACAATAAATTTTGGGAAAAGCTTTATAAAAATTTATTTTTATTGAATATGTCGAATGTTTGAAAAATTAAAAAAAAATGGCATCAAAAATATTTTTTAGAATATGCAGTCTTGTGTATGTATAAGACTTTTTTTTAAATTTTTATTGTGATAATGGTTACAATTTAGGTTTGTACATAGTGCATACATTTTTTTAATGTAAAGTGTAAAGAAAATTTTAGAACTGGCAAAACAGGAAAATATCACAGAAAGCTTTGAACAAAAAAATCTTTTAAATAAACAAATTTGCATATTTAAATTGTATTTTTAAGTCAAAACACGTTTTTTATATAAAAATGTTCGATATTATAAAAATAATAGTACTTTTCTCTTGAGCAAAATTTACATTTTTTGAGATACCTCGTATACGAGTACTGCTCGTATGTGTTTTTTTTTAAACGTTTGTTATATCCCCGATAATTGATTCTTAGTTTTTGGTAGAGATTCTAAGAAAAGTTAGAAAGATATTTAATTAACTTCCATGTTAAATATGCAAATTTTAAAATTTTATATCTCGAAATTTAGTGCCGCAAGGCCTATTAAAAGTAAGTATGTGTATACAAAGTTTTTAAAAAATCCTAAGAGTAATTTTTTTGGTGACGTCCTTAAGTAACTTAATTAAAATTAGTTATTTTTTTTTTTAAATAAAATCGCCAGTTGCGGTAGTTAAACCAACGGAAATAGTTATTGAAAAATAATATTTTGGTATTTTCCGTCATGGCCTTCTATTTAAAAGTCTAATTTATGAAAAATGCCAATTTTAGGTAAAATTTAAAATAAAATATACATACTGGTACATATTTGGAAAAAGCCCAAGGAGAGCTTAATATACCGGATGACAACGAAATGTCTATCCAGCAGCAATTTATTTTCTTCAGTGCAACCGTATAGTTTTCAAATTTAGAGACGTTATACTGTATCACCGGATGCCAATTTTAGATCTAATTGCACCGATGTATTACTTTTGGTTTAACCGGAAGTAATATAAACTTTGATATTTTAAATGTATATTTTTAGGATTTCAATTCTACAAGATATTCCTGTTATATAACCTTTAATATATCCATAACCTAACTTTTTTGGTATTGGAGAAAATGTCGTTTTAAAATGTCTAAACGACAGCACAATATGCAGTTTTATGAAAATCACAAAAATTTTAAATGCTTAACAGTTTTTTAAAAGCCTGTACCTTTGGAGACCATTATACACTTCCTGTTTAAATGGAAGTGCTCTAAAAATTAAACTTTCAAGTATAATTACCCTGGTAATTTTAGAAAGTACACCCTATATATTTTTAAGATTTAATTTTTTTTAAGCTATTCCTAATATAAAACCTATAATATACCCATAACCTAACTCTTTTATTTTTAGAGAAAACAGAGTTTAAAAGGTCCTAACGACCTCACAATAAACAGTTTCATGAATTTTGTGTCGCCGTCTGAACCTTTTCAAACTTCCGTTCTCTCTAAAACTAAAAGAGATAGGTTATGGGTATACTCATAGATTTGATATCAAGAATAGCTTAAAGAATTTAAATCCTAAAAATATATAGGGTATTTCATTAAAATTACCAGGGTTATCATAGTTGGAAGTTTAATTTTACAGCACTTCCGGTTAAACAGGAAGTAGCATTATAAAGGTCTCCAAAGGTAGAGTCTTTAAAAGAACTATTTTAAACATTTTAAATTTTTGTGATATTTATTTATTTTCCCATAAAACTACAA
Organism: Listronotus bonariensis; assembly: GCA_014170235.1. Lineage (NCBI taxonomy): Eukaryota > Metazoa > Arthropoda > Insecta > Coleoptera > Curculionidae > Listronotus > Listronotus bonariensis. Next base: position 119,982 of record JACEGR010000289.1, read on the forward strand.
CTACGGTTAAACCGGAAGTAATAAACAAATGTTATTATATCTAAAATTGCCATCTGGTGATACAATACAACGTCTTTAAATTTGAAAACTATACGGTTTCACTGAAGAAAATAAATTTGAATATACAAGGTGTTCCATTAGAAAAAAATAAGTTAGGCAATTTCCTCAAAACTGCAAAACATTAAAAAACAACTAAAATCATCACAATATTCTATGGAAAAAAACTACACAAATAACGTATCTAAAGTTTTTTTCATAGCTTTAGTAGCAAACAAGTTAAAGGAAGTTACAAAAATGGACAAAATCTAAACATCACCCTGCAGCAAATGGATTGCAATAGTTATGAACTGTTTTTACTAGAGCTGTTTAAAAAAAAAAGAGATCAAAAGTTCTCCTATATTGGAATTTTGATATTCCTTACGGTTTTCGAGAGATCTTGTAAAACCATCAAAAATAAAACTACCAGTATTTAAAAAACAGGGGTTGTCATTTTACTTAGTGGGCCAAAAATTTAAAGGTTACTTTTTAAAACTACGCTTGCGTCCTATTTGGAACTTCTACTATTAAAGTCACATAAAGTATTAATTTTTTTGAATAAATAGGTGGATTTCCTTATAAGAAAGGAAAAATTAGTAATATTTTCAATTGTATTAATACTTTTATCATAAATCTGTGTATTTTGTTTATCATTCTAATTATTTTAGATATTATAGTTTTCATTAAATAAGAAAAGTGCACATTTAATTTTTTGTGCTTAGGCATTAGATTTCTTAGTGACCTAAATTAAAAGACGACGAGCAAAAATTGTTTGTTTTTAAGAACTTACGCCAAAAATAAGGGCAGTAATATTTTAACCGCGTCGAAAATGTAAGCCTACAATAAAATAAAGTACTGTCATTTCTCAAAATCCTTCCAAAATTGCGCTGCTCTTGAGATAGGGCCACGCAGGAATTTTTATTTTAAAGAACGTTTTTATCAATATTCCAAGACGCGGAATGGCTCAAGTAAGCTGATATAGATCACTTGAAAAATGTAAAATATAAAGAAATGAATACCGTGCTGCTTTTTAAAACATTATGAATTTTAAATTTAAATAATTCCGTATTTTCTTTACTTTGTATCGGGTAAATCTTTAAAAAAGTAGTAGCAAATAAACTACACTAGTGGAAAAAATTAAGGGATACAAAAAAATCCAAATTTTTTGATAATTTTTTAAATTTGAAAATAAAGCATTTTTAAAGCTTGAAGTTTCTAGTTTTAGGGTTTTATATTGGAAAAAAATTCAAGCAATGTGTATCGCGCAAACATAATGAACCGATTTTTTCCAAATTTTGTAGGTTCTTTTTTTGTCGAAGAACTTAGCAAAAATGTTTCTAACTTGACCACTTTATGTATTGAATAACTTGTTAATTCGGCTTTAATTGCTTTTTTTTACCTTTGATACGATCACTTTTCGCTGGGATATTGAACTTTGAATGAAAAAGGATCATTTTGTCTTTAACCATTAATATCTCTGCAACTGCTAAATGCACAAGAAAATTAGGAAGTGTTTTTAAAACCTAAATAAATTCTTCATTTGAATTAGCTATGGTTTTATTTTTTTAATTTTACGTAAATTCAAAAAATAAAAAAAGGGCTTTTGTGGCTTTTGGGATAATTAGGCGCAGAATTAAAAATGTCAGGAAAATCAGTTCCTTTTACAGGTAAATATGCCTACAAAAACTCCACAGTCTAGAATTAAATGAACTTGTCGTTTTTTTGTTTTTCGATCTAATTTTTGAAAAAGAATTAAATGATAACGATTTTTACTTTAAATGATCATAATCTTTAACAAAATTTAAACCAATGTTTTTAAGGTTTTTTTATGCAATATTAAAAGTTTTTAATGGTAAGAAATAATAAAAAATTAAAACTAAAAAAATGCAACATTTTATTTTTTTCTTTTAATTTTTCCCTAAATTTAAGTGCATTGTGTTAAAGATTATGATGCTATAAAGTCAAAATCATGTTACTTTAAATTCATTTTCAAAAATTCGATCCAATAAAAAAATATTTTTTTGTATCCTTTAATTTTTTCCACTAATGTATCTGCTGTTGTTCTTTATAAAACCAAGTTAATAGGGTGGAACATATAAAACTATGCTTCCAGGCAAGCAGGTTTTATGTCTAGTTTGCCGGAAGAAAATAACGCATATTTATTGTTAAGCATGCAAACTTTAGTTTTATGTGACAAAACTTTAAATTGTTTAAAATTATAAAGCTGCGTGTTTAATTAGCGAACGTATACGGCCAAATTTTAACAAACGTAGCATTCGGCTAGTGAAGACGTAAACAAATTCGTCGACGAACGCATCTAATTGGTTTCGGAAAGGTTCGCTTGCTTTTCGGTAGTTAATAAGAAAATTTGCTTCTTACTGTTTTTAGATAAATTAAAGGTATGCGTTCGGTTAGTGTAAACGTAAATACTTAAAATAATTTACTTCCACACTAACCGAACGCATACGTTTGTTGCCTATTTGGCCGTGTACGTTCACTAAGTAAAGACACACCTTAACTGCACGCATAATCAGCGCATTAGCGACCGAATTTTTTAAACCACCAATTTTCTACCTGATGGGTCTAGAATACATTAAATTTAAGACGCACTGTTGCCAAAATGTTGGTGGAGTATTAGAAGTATTTCTTAGAATCAGAAAAGGGTACTAAGGGTAGGTACTTAATTAAACCCAAGACAAATACACACTTACAAATGGTTAGTTCTAGTACGCAACGCCTTTTTTAAAATTCTTTAACTAAACCCAACACGAATACACACATACATACATATATTGCAATACATATAATTCTTGTATTTTATATTTACTTAAATTTGTAGGCCTCTATATGCAATTAATAATGAATATTATAAATGTATGTACAATTTCTTTACTTTTTAAAATTGTTCACTAAAAGAAAACAACTGGATGGAAAGAGTTTATGAACAACTTGGCAACAATGCTTATGCCCCATTGGGGTTCAGTATTATTTAGCCTATTTCGTCAGTACATATACCGAGCAGAATGTACGCATATTTTCGGCGTATGCGTTCGTTGCCTTGAGGCCAATAAGTAAATACTGTGTAATATATTTCGTGCATAAAACTTATTAAATTATTTTCCTGAGCATAGTAATAGATAACAGTAGATAATAAGTTATAGACCTTTCTAGGACCAAAATCCGAACATATTTTCTAAACTAAATTATAATACCGGGTGTCAATTTGAAAACTTCCCACCCTTAATATCTTTCTTGGAGTTAAAAATATGACAAATCGGAAAGACCCGTCAATTTTATTTGTAAGGGGGACACTTAAAATGAATATTTTTAGCCTTCTTGTTTCAACCCCTAGGAGGGGTAGATGTCACCCTTAGAATATTAAATGGGAATGGGGTCAAGTGATACATCATTTTAAAGCTCCTGACGAGTACTTTATAACCCTAGAATATGAAGTCAATATCTTCACCTATTACAAAATGGCGGTACTTTAAAAATTACCCAAATACCTGATTTGGATGGCCATATTTCCGAAACTAATAAAGTTAGATGTACCTAATGTGGTGTTTTCTTAAAGCTCTTTTAAAGGTCTTTTTAATGGTGATACTGGTAGTAATATACAGGGTAGAAGAAAAAGTACATATTTTTTATTTAAGAACCCTGTATATTATTTTACCATTAAAAAGACCTTTAAAGAGCTTTAAGAAAACACCACATTAGGTACATCTAACTTTATTAGTTTCGGAAATATGGCCATCCAAATCAGGTATTTAGGTAATTTTTAAAGTACCGCCATTTTGTTATAGGTGAAGATATTGACTTCATATTCTAGGGTTATAAAGTACTCGTCAGGAGCTTTAAAATGATGTATCACTCGACCCGCCTTCTCATTTAAGAATTTTGGGGTGGTGGCCCTGGTGGTTAAGGGGTTAAAGGGGCGCCGTCCAATTTTTGTAAAAAACGTTCCCCCTCAATAAATATCTTGACGTGTTTCGGCGATTTTCTCAAATCTGTCTCGTTTCGAAGATAACTTGAGTGGAAAGTTTTTAAATGGACACCCTGTATATATTTTCCACGACCGTTAAAAAATGCTGTTTTTTTAATCGTTAACATGAAGTAAAAGTACTCTATTCTAGTCGATACACTACATAAAGAGTTAAAAAAGGTAACTTTTTTTAACACTTTGAAGCTTTTTTACACTTTGAATTAGTGTGTTGTTTCAATGACTACTACAATAAACCTAAATACTAATTTATACAATGTAACAGTAAAGGCGATATCAGCTGAACCAGCGTCAAGTTACCTTTGGTTTCGTCATTATTTATTTTAGTTCATGTTTCACGAGCTTTAAAATTTTACATTTTGCAAATAAATTTAATAGAAATTATTAAAAATTAATAGTAGAATAAAATTTGGATAACTAAGAAATTAAAAAGAATTTATACTGTTTTAGTATTATTTCTACAAAAGCAAGTACATACATTTTTTTAAATTAAATAATAAATGCAATAGTAATGAAGAGGATAATGGTCTCTTAAAAAGTAAGGAGGCTATGACTTTATGTTGCAATATAATGGCTGTGCTGCAAAAATTAAAATTAATAAGTTTAGATAAATAGAACATGTATAAAATGGTATTTTGGGAAATTTTTATACGGCCGTGGAAAAAATATAGTATACATACTATATTGTGTGTGTCTTTTTTCCTCCTGGGATTGCCGCACTCGCTAACGGCTCGTGCCCATTTGTAAAAAATCACTTTATGCACTTGTTACATGAATTACTATTTTATTAGAAATGCCCTAATAAGGGCAATTTGATGTTTTAATCCATCATTAGTGGATGTATTAAAAAATAAATCCTCTACGTTTTTACTCCATATTTCCTATTTAAAAGACATGTAAAAAAAACTTGGTACAAGTAAATACAATACCTACTATACAAAATTTAACAATAAATAAATAATTTCTTGTAATTATAAACATTTCTACACCCGATAAAATTATTTTTAAGAGTAGTAGTATCTGTTTTTTTTAACACGCTTTTATTAACTTGGGTTGTAACTATCTATCTGGCTGCCTATGTAACGGAATCTTTGAGCCTAATTTTAACCAACTTCCAGCTATTCGATTTCTTTGAAACTTTGCACACGTATTAAGGACCCATGACAATGCAATAATCTGCAAACAGTATCCCTTTATCTTTTTTTTAATCGCCAGGAAAAAAATTCCATTATATTATAAAAACAACACCTAGGATGCCATCTGTTGGAAAAATTTCAAACTTTGCTATTAAATGAAGAAGAAATTTTTTAGTGGATTGCAAAATGTTGGCAACGGTCCAAACATTGCCTGGATTGCCATCTGTTGGCAAAATTTGAAACTTTGCCACTTAATGAAGAAGAAATTTTTTAGTGAGTTGCAATCTTTTGCAAATTTTAAAATTTGCTACCATTGTCATTTCATAGGGGGCTGGTTATTTTCTTTTTGCCGCTTAATTAAATAGTATGTTCTAATTTACTGTTATATTAAGAATTTTGTGCAATATAACGAACTAAAAAATGAAAAATAATTAATAGTTTAAAAAAACTAAAAAACACGCTTTTATATGCAACCGAACTAAAAATTAAAAAATAATTTTTCATTAAAAAAATATTTTCACTTCATAGTAAAAAGCGTGGGGTGCATTTTACTATTTTTCATAACTTTTCCATCATAGATATTTTGGCAAATATAATAATTATAACATTTAATATATTAAGCACCCCACGCTTTTTACTATGAAGTGAAAATATTTTTTTAATGAAAAATTATTTTTAATTTTTAGTTCGGTTGCATATAAAAGCGTGTTTTTTAGTTTTTAAACTATTAATTATTTGTTATTTGTATTTTACAAACATTCGTTTTAAAACCAAAATAACTTTAAAAAAAATTTTAATGGTTTTTATTTTGTAGTATCTGTTTTTTTATTATTTGAATTTTACAAACATTAGTTTTAAAGCCAAAACAAGTTTAAAAGAATATTTTAATGGTTTTTATTTTGTACTTACTTTAACTTTTTATTGTTTTAGGAAAGTGCTATTTCAAGCCCTTAAAGTTAAAGGTGAGTTGGTTGCTGGGTTAGTTGTATAAATTACATTAGATAGGTCTATGCCATATAAAAAACCTAATTACCAGTTCGTTTGTTTAAATTACCGACCCTTTTGTATAACTGAAAATTAATAGAGGACTTAAGTTTTTAGATATGTTTCTTTGGTCAAATGTGTAAATAAATAGTGACAATAATTTTTATAGGCAATGTGAGGAAAACAGACAGTCTAACGTGAATACCGGCAAATAAATATTTCGTTTTAGATGATTCACGTACATCCTTTGTTGTTGCTTTACTGGCCGATATACCTTTTTCTATTGCTTATTTAGTATGTATTTATCACAGCTTCAATTCTGTTTTTAATGTAAATAAATATCCTATTAATTTTTACAAAATATCTTTATACAGGTTAGATGGCATATTTCTTATTTCATTTTATAAGAAAAACTTCCAGTGAACATATGTCTGGAGTTGCTTTGTTTCTAAGATACACGGCGTTAAAGTTAAAAAAGAGAAATTTTTAAAATATTTTAATTAGTTATCTTTACATTGATTTGACTGAAATTTGGTATACACAAATTTAAATAAGTTAAAGAGAATATTTTAAAATTTAAGTGGATTTGTATTACCGCCTACTTCAGGTTTCTTGAGAGACTATTTAACAGGATTCCAGAATTTTACAAATATACCATAAGAATTACGTGCATACAAATTTCTTATTTAACTTTGATTTTTTTGTTTTAAAATCTTATAAGAAGTTTTAAAAAACGAAAAAATTAATTTATAAAAAATTAAATAAGAAGGAATGGCTTGGTATTTGGGCATTACAGTTGATTCTAAATAATTTTATTTTAATATTTTATTAAATTTCTTGAAATAAGGGTACTTTACTCTTAAGCAGTTTTTAATCTTTTTGGCCACTATTTTAACCTACACTTTATACTTTTATTTAATTAGCTAACTTTAAATACAATGCATTATTTTTATTAAAAATAATATATTCTGGCAAATTGCCAATCCAATTTGTTGCAAACTTAATAAACCACACTGTAATTTAACAGTATAAGTATGTTAGAAACATGCTTTTGAACCAAATTTTAGCAAACTTATTTATTATATGTAAACCACAATACAAAATACATTTATCATATTCGGACATGCACCAAAATACTTGAAAACAAGAATGTTTAGTGAGATATACCACTGCAAAACAAAACATTAACATCCCCATTACTTAAATTCATAAAGTGCCAAAGCATAGTGTAATCAAGGGAAAAGCTCATAGATTAAAGTCAGAGTGTTCTACAAATTAATCTTATTAATAGAGGAAGAGGAATACACTCTATACATTTAATTTATTGTTTACCAAGATTGTGCTTTACATTTCTGATACATACAGTGTGGTCTAAATTAAAAACTGTTTAAGAGTGATTAACCTTTGTTTTTAAAAAATTAACAAAATACAAAAACGAAAAGTTATTTTAAATTTAAAAGTTGTAAATATCGCACGGAAAAAAAAGTAAGTGAGAGTACAAAATGTACAAAATTCCACAATTATTTGTAGTGAAATCGACGCTTGCTGCACATTGTAACAAATATAAATAAAGTTATTTAGGAAACCTTTTGCAACAGCCACTACTTGATGTTGTGCGAAAATTATATTACAAGCAATAGTAAATTACAGAATGCAATATTATAATGGTTATTACAATTTAATGTTTCTATTAATCTTTTTAGTCCCATACCAAAAAAATCTTCCCACCATTCTTTAATTGTACAATAAAACTTAAGAAAAAATGTAGAAAATTGAACGCTCTACAACAAGCTCTTCTGTACTTTTTAATAGATCTAGCTATCTACATTATTATTAAAATTAAAATGCCCTGCATTTTCTGGAGGTCTCTAGGACCAATTTTTCAGGTAATTTCTTTATTAAATAATAATCTTAATGAAAGAACTTACCACTGCACAAAAAGATATTCAAAATCGGTTAAAAAACCAAATAGATATTTAAGATTGAATTTTAACGACAATTTTTTTGTCCGTTTTTTTGTCCAGGAGTGTATTTTTTTAACAATTACGTTTTTTAATTTATAATTTATAGCCTTAAAAGTCAAAATTTACAAATACAATATCGATAAATGTATTAAAAATTAATCACCAAATATTGCGGTCAAATGAACCAGTAGATTACTACAGTGCTTGTTTAAATTCAGGTCCCCCTTCTAACTTCTAAACTGTTTGGTATTTTTTCATGAAAATTTAAGGACTTTACTGAGACAACATAAACCAAATTTTAGACAGGAAGGTGACAGATAAATATTAAACTGACAGCTGGGCGCTATTTTGAAAAGAAAAATTAAATGGAAAAAGCAGTCTTGTGGCAGCTTTAAAATGATGTGCCACAAAACCCCTCTTTGATTTAATTTTTATTTTGAAAATGGCGCCCAGCTGTCATTTTGACATTTATATCTGTCATTTTTGTCTAAAATTTCGTTTATGTTGACTTACTAAAGTTCTCAAATTTTTATGAAAAACTACCTAAAAATTTAAATGTTAGGTGAGGGGGTTCTGACTTTAGACAAGCATTGTATACAAAAAGCTTCATCTATGTAAATGGCTGCAACACCTATTAAATATTAAAAATTAATACAGGACCTTTGCTCCAGCTGAATTAACATTTTACAAACATTTTTCTGCAATTTATGTCTTTCTGAGATCGCAATTCTCTCCTAGGGTCAAAGATTAAAAAAAAACAAAAGTTGTTGTCGGAACTTATTTACTTGTTAATATTAATTTGATTTTGGCTTTAATAAAATTTGTATTTTATATCTTAAACGTAAAAATTAACTTGAAATGAAAAATTAGTAAACGGAAAATGTGGATTTTGATTTATATTAACTTGATTTTTGCTGTCTTATTTTTTTACAAATAATTTGTTTGTTTAAAAAATCATTTTTGTATGTACACACCTTAAACCAGAAGGTAATACAATATTTTTATTACGGAGGGTGTCACTCGGTAAACGAAACAAAAGTCTAATATTTACAAGGAAATGGGTACCTACCTATTTAGTTTCCCATAAGTATTAGATATCATTTAAATTATTTGCTTGTGTCTCTTGTAATAACATGATATTATGATTTGGAATTCTGCGGTCGCATTGCCTTTTAACCACATCGTAATAAATAAGTAAATTAAGTAAGGATAATTGATCGTTTATATGTAAAGGGCGGGATATACGCAAAGTGCATATTATGGTATATGCACTTCTTGCATATTTTGTTAATTTTGTTTTAAAATGCATATTTGTTCCAAATAATTCTTTAAATGTTTTTGGGGTTATTAAAAAAATTATTTCCTTTTTTATCAGCCTTTGTAAAAATAAATGCGTAAACAACTCTTTAAAAGCAAATCTATCATAGCTTTGAAGATCTGATTGTGTTTTTATTTTTGTTTTTGTCCCGGCAGTAAACTAAAATTTAAGCTGTAGTATTTGGATTAAAAATCTATTCGTTTCATGATGTTACCCAATATTAAGTTATACGTGCTTAACGAACTGTTTTTATACCGATTTTTTTCGGAAAATTTCAGTATTGTGTTAAACTAGTAATGAAGGTATCTTTAAATACCTTTATGGCGACCTCTGGATAAAAATTCTCGAAGTTTTGCAAATTAGAAGATGAATATTTTTGAAACAAAATAATAAACGCGTTTTACACAATTTAAAGTAAGATAATTGTTTACTTTTGTTTTTGTTTTTTTTAAATATTTTATAATAACTAAAAACCCCTTTTAGGACATTTAAGTAGACTTCTGTACCTCATTTTACTATAATAATAAATATTAAGAAATGTTGCAGATCAGCATTCACATTTGGTTTAAAAAATACATTTTTAAAACCACACAGAGCATATGGCTTAAAATCACCAAGGTGGGAAAGTTGCTTCGGAAACAAATAAATTATATTAAACGTATTTTTATTGATCAAGCAAATATAGTAAAATAATAAAATGAATTAGTTTTAATACGACACTATACAATATACTTTAAATATTTGTTATATTTTATAATATTTAAAATAATATACACAAAAAATCATTTTGTGTACGCGTCCCAAAGTACAATCTGTAAAGACAAAGAATAAAAATAGTAAAAATTTATGTAACAAGTGCATAGAGTGATACTTATTTTTACGAATAGAAAGTTTGACAGCACGAGCCGTTAGGCGATTGCGGCAATCCCATGAGTAAAAAAAAGACATTTTATGCATGTGTGTTACATACTATATTTTTTCCAGCACCGTATAAAAATTAGCCAAAATACCTTTTTATACATGTTTAATTTATCTACACTTATTAATTTTAATTTTTGCAGCACAGCCATTATATTGCAACATTAAATCATAGCCTTCTTATTTTTAAGAACACAATTATCCTCTATAACTATGCATTTATTATTTAATTTTAGAAAATTGTATGTACTTACTTTTTATAGAAATCATACTTCAGCAGTAAAAATTCCTTTTGATTTCTTAGTCAGCCAAATTCATTATTACTATTAATTTTCAGTAATTTCTATTAAATTTGTATGCAAACTGTCAAAATTTAAAACTAATGACACATGAACTAAAAGATATATTGACGAAATCAAAGGTAACTTGACCGTTTGGTTCAGTGGATGGCGCGTTTACTGTTACATTGCATAAATTGATATTTAAGTTCATTGTAGTAGGCATTGAAACAAAACACTAATTCAAAGTGTGAAAAAAGCTTCGAAGTGTTGGAAAATGTTATTTTTTCTAACACTTTATGTAGTAAAAGTAGAACGAAGTACTTTAACTTCATGTTAACGGTTAAAAAGCAGCATTTTTTTAACGGTCGTGGAAGAAATATATAAATTTATCAAAATTTAACATTTTCTATTACTTATCACTAGCACATTTTTATTATTTACTAGATTTTAGACAAATTATTTTTTAAAAATTTAATTTTTACGCACGCACTGATTGTGATTGGGCCTAAAGAATATATAGTGACCGCAAGTATTGGGTCCTATGGCTTAATAGAAAAGAAAACCAAAATAAAATCAGCTGTTAAGAGTGCTGTACACCTTATAAATTTTAAGTAGGTGATATTTATTTTTTTATTCGTTATTTACCAATAAGCCAGCGTAAATTAATACATCATAAACCGAACATGATAGTCCTAATATCCTAAACAAACCCATCTAACTTCTTTATAAAAACAATAAATTCAAATAAATTATAATATCTACTCGGTCTTGTAGTGATGGTAAATGTCCCCTGGATGGCACAGGAGGATGTGTTAGGAGGTCGGTTTGACAATATCGTGTAAATGGAAAAATGTATCTTGTTTTAACAAACTGTTTACATACTTTATTGACAAATAAAAGCAATTCTTACAAAACATGTTAAAAACGTAAAAATATTTTTCAAATACCTACATTTAAGTTTAATACTTTCTTCAAAATTTATTGAATATATTATTCCGAGAACACGGGTCATTTTGGTACCAGTATTAAAATGTCCTGAAACATATACATTTTTAGATATTTTTGCTTAAACATCATTGTCCCATAAAAATATTCTAATTTAGTGCATGTAAAGCTAATTTAATTATAAATGTTTTTCCTTCTTTTTCTGGTATAATATGCTTTTAAAGAATTTCAAATGTATAATTTATAAAATTTTAAATTTATTATTAAATTATATTGACCCATTCTACGGCCTAAATGAAAAAAAAAAACCAAAAGAAAAATAATATATGAAAAAATATTTTTAAACATTTTAATTAATTTAGAAAAACGTTTCCGAAGTAACTGCTTATGGCGAAAGTTCTGTTAAAAAGATATTACTAGAAAAGTACTAAATACTATGCTTGCTTATGCAGTTTACTTTTTAATTACAAGCTAATTGATAGTTTAAACTACTTATTATAATCAATGGCGCATTAACGTATAAGCACTTCAAGCACGTGCTTGGCGGCCCTGTTCTCCAAAGGCCTCCATTCTCTGCTGGCCTTTCATTTTATACCTACATTTTATTGAGATTCACCCACATGTCTGAGATCACAAGGCGCGGGCAGTCCGGGAATGACCCCTCATACTGTTACTGAATATGATAATTACGTTTTGATATTACCTTTTTGGTTTGTCAAAATTGTTTACTTCATTATAAAAATTGCCACGTAAACACCACTTTAGTATTTTTTATTTAGCTTCCAATATAGCGATACTCCCCTTCTCATACAACCACGCACGGCTCGGCCCGCCGCGTGCCCTCACGTGACGTCGCGCCGCGACCGACCGAGTGCGCAACCAGCCTGCGGGTACAGGCGAGGCGGGAGACGCGGTCCACGGTCTTGGCGGAGGTGAGCGGATTTGGCGGGCGGGCAAGTGAGCTCGCCACGTGCCTGTTTAAGTTTTAAATTATACCTACTACATTTTCTATTTTGATAAACTTTCATTTTATACTTCCAGCAATAGAGGGCCTACACAGCCTCTGTGCTTAGGGCCTCGAGCCCTAATCCGCCACTGATTATAATATAGCTTGCAATTTTTTTGCTACAAAATCTGTATTAAAATTTCCCACCTTGGTGATTTTAAGCCATATACAGGTTGTCTGGAAAGGTAAGGTCATAAATAATAAGGGTGAAAGAGTGAGCAAAAATAATGATAGTACTTCATATAAAAAAGGTCTATCGCGTACGTTGGGGAGACATTGACCTTTAACATTAGAATACGAAAACTTATTTTAATTATAACTTTGGAACTGTTGCCACAATACCAATGATATTTGGGTAACTAAATTACCTTATATTAATGCTTCTTTCCATAACACGACTTTTTTATTTAACACATGCATTTTTAACACAGGTGACAGATTTGACATTTTGCTATGACCGTTTGATTATTTCATTATTTTTGTAAAAGAAAGATATATATTATTTTAATTAATATCCTGGATCGTTTTTCATTAAATCGCATTTTAAATGCAGACATACCCATATTTTGTAGGTAATAAAATATTTAATTTTTTGGAAAATAAAATAAAATGTGGTAAAATTATACAAAAGAGTATCTGTATAATAAAGTTTAAGAGGCTCACAAACACTATTTTTAATAACTTTACCACATATTAATAATTGTCTAGAAAAAAATATTAGATACAAAATGCTGGCTTGTCTGGATTTCAAATCCGATTTTATGACAAAGGTTCCAGGATATTGAATTAAATAATTTTTGTAGAAAAAATATTAAGGAAATAAACGGTCAAAGCAAAATGTCAAATTTGTCACCTGTTTCAAAAATGCATAGATTAAATGATAAAAAAATCAACTCACCCTGTATAATCCCGAATTACAGCCTTTTACCTATGAAAAGAAACATTAGTGCAAGGTTATTTAGTTGCCCAAATATCATTGGTTTTGTGGAAGCTTGAAAGTTATATTTAAAATATGTTTTTATCATTATAACTTTAAAGGCCAATATCTCCCAACGAAGAGTGACAGAACTTTTTATATGTACTAATAACAATATTATGGCTCACTTTATCACCACTATCTTAGCCTTCCGGACACCCTGTATATGTGCATAATTTGTTAAATTTAAGTGCATTTATTTCCACCTTCATTTATAAGTTTCCAGTCGTTTTATTTTTAATGTGTTGCTGCTCATACAGCTCTCCAATTAATCAAGACCAATCCAAATTCAAGCAAAGGAACTGGCTACAGCGCCGCGTGCATATGGTGCCACTTTTGACCCCTCCATAACTCCTAATTCATTTAACGTAAACATACGAAACTAGGTGTGTTTATTTATACCCATAACGACAACTGGTAGCCCAAATTTTATGAAGCTAGCTCAAACGGTTATAAAGATATAAAGGACCAAAAGTAGTCAATTTTCCACTGACTGACTGACTGATTCACTGACTAGATCAAAAACCTAACCCACTTCCAGATATCCTAGAAAGATAAAGGAATTCAGCTCGGTAATTGCGTAGAAAAATTAAACAAGGTTTAAAACTAGGGGGATCCTTATACAAAAAAGTTTTTTTTGTTTTAAATTTCTAGTGTTTGAATTGTTACTACATGTAGATATTCGATATTAAAATTTGGTGTGGTAGTGGTTATCACATCCGTCTAACACGCGGGAGGTTCCAGGTTCGATATCGAGCGGAAACAACTTTTTTATTTTCTTTTTAATTATCAATAATATATTGACAACAAAAGCAATATTATATATGTTCCTTGTTTTGTTGTCCCCAATAAACAAGCTGAATACACAAAGCATAGGTGGTAATTTTATTTATTTATATTTATTTTCTTTAAAAAAAAATAACGATATCCCACCACAAACATAAAAAGGGCCGAGTTCAATACCAAAATATTGCTTGGCTATGAGCTCTGCCGCAAAAAGAAAGGATATCTAAATGAGTGCCAAGATCTGTACAAAATTCAAATAGTATGTATAAGATCTCAAAGTAGGTTAGATTTGACTCAACAGTTTTTATCAAAAAAAAAAAAAAAAATTAGTTAAATAACCTTATATTACCTGTTTTAATAAAAATTTGTATTTTTTAAAGTATTTCGTTTAACACTGAAAAAATATATCTGATTTATTTTAGGATTTAGATCATGCCAAACTTTTTATAAACAATAACTTTCTTCGTAAAATTAATAATAAAAAGCTTTTTATATAGTGCGAAGTTAAGTATATTTAAATATTTCTAAGTACTAATTTTCACGAATCAATAGTTTTTAACAAATTTAATTCTGCACCATTATTAGGTTCATGCACCCATATAATTTAAAGCTAATTATAGTGCCAAGCCTTCCAAAACATTTGCAAAAAAAAAAAAACAGAAAATAACAGGTTAAAGTAATTATAGGGAGTGGAATGTACTGACCTTAAAATTAAAATATAGTTCTAAAAGGAAAAAAAGTACTTTCGTAAAAAAAAGGCAATTTAAAAAATATATATTTTAGATTCGGAGCTAGAGCCTGCGAACGGCAGACCATCATCATTGTAAAAGCTAAAAGTTTATCAGCGCATGCTCCCAACATAGGTAAAAGCGATGGGAGATTATAAAGTATGACTTGACTTGGCTTTGGCAGGTACCAGGCTGTATGTATAGTCGTTGGGTACCAGGTGCCAAAAGTTAATTATAAACAAAATATCTTAAATAAACTTTTTAATTTTATTCTGGAGAAAAGCCAAATAATATTTTGTTTAAATTTAATGTCCCAGAAAAAAAAGAACAAAAGTTAATTAATTAAACATATTTTTCGGAATTTTGTAAAAGCTGAATTTTATATATTAATATGTTACATCTTAACTTGGGTACCTATTGGAAGATATTTCTCCAATCGGCAGACAGTTTTGACAGTTTCAACCACTTTTGTCACGAACTGTCAAAACTCTTTGGCGACTAGGGCAATATCTTGTAATAGGTACCCAAGTAATATAATATAAAATTTGGTTAAAAAAAGGACAAAAGTTATGTTTTAAGTCTTAATTTACTAACCTTTGGTACCTGGTACCTGCCAAAGCCACTATGAGTCAAACCTCCTAGTCTCCTATTACTTTTACCTTTACCTATGTTGGGAGCATGCGCTGACAAACTTTCAGCTTTTACAAAACGAGGAAGGTCTGCGCTAACAGGCTCATTGACTTATTCTTTGAACAGCAGTAGCACATATTTAAGAAAAAAAATTAATAAATGACTTCCTAATTGCTATGTTCTTATGTCATAGTTCGAAATAATAAAACAATTTTTATATGATTAAATAAAGATACATTTTCTGATATCGCATATATACTGTTTTCGTTTTATATTGGCCTTTCCACATATTTTCGATGTAAAATATTTTAAATCTTTAAAGCATAAGTACGAAAAATCCTATTTTTAAAGTCAAAGAAATGTAATTTCACGCTTTGTGAAGTGCATTTAGAAACAGTAAGGCAATGATATAGTTCACTTGCAGAAAAACAAACTCTTCTTTTTCGGCAGACATATCATTTTGTACCGTAGTTCCTAGTCCCGCATTTGTACTAGTTTTGTACATTTAAGGCATTAAATATTTAACAATAAAATGCATTTAAAAAATAGCTTAGCATTTCGTGGTGCAACCATATTGAAAAGTATTATTATTAGTTTATTATATGCATTTTTTATACAATATTCCTGACACAGTTTAACCCACTGTTAATACAAAAAGTATGCATGATTTTTATAAAACGATAGAGAAAGATACAGTAACACATCACAAGAAATTCAAAAATAAAAAATGTTTATACATATAATAATATGCAAAACTCAGTGTGACCCATTAAGTGTGGAACAAATGGGAAACATTTACTAAAAATTTGTCAGAAAATCTTATTCCTCATAAAAGTTATGCAAGGGGTTCCTGAATTGTATTAGCAGTAGTTTTTTTAATTAAGTTTCTGTCGAAATACAGGGTAGGTCAAAAAGATTAAAAATTGCTTAAGAGTAAACTGCCATTATTTTGAAAATATAACAAAATGTTTAAAAGAACAGATCCTAAGAATCAAAATATATTTCTCAATAGAAAGTCATGGCCCTATTCAAAACTTTATTTATAGTTTGAGATAGCCGTTCTACACTTTAATAATTTGGAAACAAACATTTTTTTTAGTGAAAATAAGGAATTATATTTGTAAAATCAACGTCTTGATAAATATCCTGGCAACAAACTTGAAGTGATGCTCGACCAGTAAATGAAATGGACTTATGATAAGAACACGTAAACCCTTTTTAAGGTAGGTTCCTTCTTTTGACAAGTCTACCACCAATATTTATACGTTACGTGTTGAACCTGCGCTTTAACCTAGCCTGAGCTCAATATCAATGTTTTGGGTGATGTACTGGGCAAACACATCACTTTTTTTTGTCGAACAACTCTACTACTACCGTTGTATTACGTAATTTTTAAACATTTTGCTAAAAATGTAATGGGTTACAATTTATGAAAACCATAAGGCTCAAACACATTGTTTTGGGTATCGGACTAGGCGTGTTTCGTGACTGTAACCCTTACGATTTTTGGCTAAGACATTTGACATTGACGGGCTGGGTTAAAGCGCCGCTTCCATGCTAAATGGCGGTTTTGAATATTGATGGTAAACTCATCAAAATAAACCCCCTTAAAAAAGGTTTTAACAGTGTTCTTATCATGAAATTTACCATCACTGGTCCAGGTACTATGAATTACAAATTTGCTTTGATTTAATTAAATTTGTTTAAAAGTATGTCAGTTAAAACAGCTTGACAGAAATATTTAATCAGTATTATAAAAATTACATACACATTTAATACACATACACAGGTTAAATTTATTTTAAATTTTTAATAACATTTTAAAATTTGAATAGGAATTGGTTTTAGGCATAACTTTTAATTCGTAATAACTTTTCTATTTAATATTTTGTTGTACTTTTTTAAAAATAAGGAAACTTAAGCAATTTTTAGAATTTTTAATATACTAGCTTTTAATAACACTAACCACTTGCTACTACAGTTTGGGGCCATGCACCAACTTAGGAAGTACCTTATAATTTTCTGACAAATTGCAAATAAAAAGTTTTTTCTTTGTTGCACTTTTAATGGACCACCCTGTGTAAAATACTTATCCGCATACATATTTGCAAATAAGCCAATTAATATATAATAAAATGCAAAAAAATAAGTTTAAAGAATACATTTTTATCAATACTGTCAATGAGTTTATGGTGAACTTGTCATTTGTTATTACTGTTTACCGGTTCATTGCTCTTTAATTAAATTTTTTGTTCTGGTTTAAAATTAGTGAATATTTTATTATCTCCAGTATTTATGCCATATTTAGGGAAAAGGTTAATTTTTATATTCTAAGTAATCATATTTAAACAAAAACTAATGCGTTTAAAGCATGTCAAACTAAAGTTTAAGATAATTTAAAAATAATTTAAAAACAATTTAATAACAATAATGTACAAAAAGGGGTTATTAGTGTTGTGCAACCACCGGGTGCCCGATATACCGAAACCATGGCACAAAGCGCTCCACTTTTATACAATAATACCAGTATTTTCTCGTTAACGGTTATTGCTTAAAGAATATTTTTTAAATTATTTTCTGACTTTGGTAGTTCGATGTGCTTTAATAGTGTCTACCTGAGTTTTTTT
The DNA here is from genome assembly GCA_014170235.1 of Listronotus bonariensis. Taxonomy (NCBI): domain Eukaryota; kingdom Metazoa; phylum Arthropoda; class Insecta; order Coleoptera; family Curculionidae; genus Listronotus; species Listronotus bonariensis. Next base: position 138,317 of record JACEGR010000289.1, read on the forward strand.
TTAACTATTATTATTTATTACTTTTAGGTTTGCCATGTTATAAAAGCGTGTTTTTTTTTCACTTTTTAGCGTGGACGGAATTAGAACCTATGGCCGGTGAATCCAGTGTATTAAAAATCCAAAATTTTGCTTGTAATGACACCTACGTAGTGCCAAACATTAAAAACAGTTATGAGACATTTATGTACAGGAATCTGTATTAGACATACAGTGCTTGTCTTAATTCAGGACCCCCATCCTAACTTTTAAATTGTTTGGTATTTTTTATGCAAATTTAAGGACTTTAGTGAGACAACTAAAACCAAATTTTAGACAGGAAATGACAAATATATATATCAAACTGACAGCTGAACGCCATTTTAAAAGAAAAATTAAATGGAAAGGGGGACCTTGTGGCACACTATTTAAAGGTCCTAACGAGTACTTTATAACCCCAGAATATAAAGTCAATACCCTTACCTACTACAAAATGGCGATTCTTTGAAAAATACCTTAGATGGCCGTATTTCCGAATCTAATAAAGTGAGATACACTTAATGTGGTATTTTCTTAAAGATCCTCTAAGAATTTATTTAATGGTAATATTGGTGATACTATACATTGTAAGACAAAAAGTATAGATTTTTTTATTGACGCACCCTGTGTGTTATATAACCATTTAAAAGGTATCTATAATACCTTTAGGAAAATACCACTTGAGGTATACCTACCTTTATTAGTTTTAAAGATAAGGCCATCTAAATCAGGTATTCAGGTTATTTTTTGAGAGGTAAAGGTATTCACTTTATATTATAGGGAACTTGTCAGGAGCTTCAAAATGATGTGCCACAAGACTCCCATTTCCATTTTATTTTTATTTTCAAAATGGCGCCCAACTGTCAGTTTACCATCTGTATCTGTCATATCTTGTCTAAAAAAATTTAAATTATCGCAATTCAAAAGTTGGGCTACTGACTTTAGAAAAGCAGTGAATTTTCAATAAAAGCGTATTAAAAATGTTTTCCACTTCTGTTTCTGACATTGTTGTAAACAGTAAAATATAGATGTTGTTAATTTAATGAGTTAAATACATACATACAAGAAGTGAAGTTATTATAAGCGTATTAAAAGTTGTAAAAATTAGAAATGGTATGTCAAGCGTCAAAAAACTGCAAGTTTGTACAATTTATTAAAAAATATGTACAATTTATACTTGCCTATTGGTGCAAAGTAAAGTTTTCTTTTTCACCGGACAGGTCCGTTAAGCTCCGCTGACTGTTCATGCCTCTTCCGTCTAACGGAGGTATTTCATTTTAAAGTGCAGACCGCAACGAATATGCACCTAATTCTTAGAGGACAGAAATAAGTATGTCAAGTTTAAAGTCGAGTCTGCATTCTTGAGAAAACGATTTTATAGCACATAAACGTTCACTTTATTAGATAGAATTGAAAAGATGTTATAATTAATAATTAAAAGGTTACTTTTTCTGGGTTATTGGACTTGTATTACAGGATTGACTGGCAAGAAATATTAATTTAATAAACAATTATTATTTAATATACTTGTGGTTAAAATGACTACACAAAGTAGAAAAATAAATATCTTTAATATTGTCGATTTAAACGTAAAAATCACAACTAAACTTCTCTAAGAAACTAGCTAAACATAAGTAACATTAAATAAGTATTAATGGCTTGTTGGAATAAAAAACGTAAATATTTTTATTGTTTTATTAGCAGAAAATCCTCCGTTTACGAAATCGCAAGAATTGGCTAGCTACCACCAACTTCCACTTTCAATGAGGACCATTTGTGTGTAGTACTTGAAATACTTTTGAACATTATTTGCTTCTTGCTAGTTGTGTGAACTAACCAGAAATAACCAGAACTAACTAACTAAATGAAGTAGAATACGAAAACTAGCCAAAATAAAAGTTAATATAGGTGGTGAGATGTCAGTAACCAGAGAATCATGAAAGAAATATTATTATATAAGTCAGTGCAGTACAACTCTCTAACGAACTTTGTCTTCGCGTTCTAAATATACAGGGTGTTACAGATTGTTTTGAAAGTTCAAGAGCAAATTTTATATCAAAACATATAAAAAAGTTCATATAAATATTGGTCCGAAAAGGTACTTATTTTCAGATACAGAGCGTTAAAAAAAATTAAATTGGCTTTTTATTAATATCTTTAATATTTCTTATCTCATTTTAATAAAATTTGGCAGTAATATTTGTTAGCTTAAAGGGCCTATTAAGATCAAATTAAATTTAATTTACCCAATCCAGTGGCGGCTCGAGCGGTGCTTTATTGAATATTTCTGGCGAAAGAATGTATGCCATTGACTTTTGTGAAAGCCTTATATTCTATTAAATTAAGTAAGTTAAAACCCATCCTTTTAAGCTCTTTATTTTGTATTTTGCTTAGTTATCAAGAAATAAAATACCATTTACTTAATCTCATATTCTTGAACCTCCCAAAAATGTCTGGGAATTTTTTGACAAAAATGAATTAAACAAAATTGTTAGTTTAAATGATATTGGTATTTAATTTAGTGTTTACTGTTAATTAAAGATATGCTCTATATTGGTTAGGCGGCTTCATTTATTGGATGATCTTTTTGTTGTTTGACATTTATGGTCATGAGTGACACAAATGTCAAACTATTTTCAGTTTGCCATACCAAAAAAGCATAAAATTTTAAACATTTTTAATTTAAATATTAGTTCATTTTTTATTTTATATTTTACCTTAATTTTAACTTGACAACGGTGGCAGATTTGCCACCAAAACGTCGTTTTATTTAGAGTTTTTGGGTTTTGGAGGGTTTTTCTTTATTTTGTTTCAGACGACCGGCCAGGTCATAGGGTCTGAAAGGAACAGGAACAGGGTCAGCTCGTTTACCCAGGGGCCAGGACCGAAGCGGTCCCATTTTTCTAGGCGTTTACCCAACAAAAAGACCATCTTTATTGTTAATGTTGTATAATTATTTTTAAAATAATATGTAAACAAAAAATTAAATAACATTATTTCTTTTACTGGGGGAGAGGGTATGCAATTAAAAGATTTTTTTCAAAACCTAAACTAAAAAAAAACCTTTAAAGCTTAAAAAGTTGTATTTTTACTTATTTAATCCAATTAAAATATACAATTTGCGCAAAACCTAGTGGCGTACATTTTTTCTAAGATATATTTGTTTAAATACCGCTTAAGATACCACTGGACTAAATAAAATTCTGTGACACTCTGAACACCTAATAAAATAAAATTATTTTTTGTAGATTAAAAACTTAAAAGTTTTTTTTTAAATTGTAAACCTATTTTTTTGGGTTTGATACTTTAAAATGTTTAAATTTATTAAATATATCATGTAAATATTATTTAAATAACGTCGTGTGTATTATAAATGCAGCAATTATGTGGTTACCCTAAACAACATAAACTATATTGTATGTGACTATTATAGACATATTAATTTATTTATAAACATATTATACTTTTTATGGGCCGCATTTAACAGAATAGGAAAATTAGCCATTTAAAATCTAAACAAATTTTTGATTTTTACAACTGTTTATATATCTTTACAGCATTGAAAATTTTAAAGAGTATTTAAAAACATTTTAAACTACTTCGGAAATATAATGAAGCACAACTTTTGTAACCTGTTTAATTTTTTAATGGTTGATAGATATACCAAGTAAGAATGTATGTTTTCAGTTTAATAAAATTATTGATTTTTTGGGTATTTTAACTAAAAAAGTAAAAACTCTTTATTTATTCTAAAATTTTCTATCTCTATAAGTGAAAATCATTACAAGTTGCTTTTATTAAATAATTAAATTACCAACGGCTTTTTAGGCTTCCTAAAACAAATTGGAATACACACCTTTATGGTATGCGGTTAAAACTGGTAGAATATGCATTTTAAATCATATTTAAAAATATTTTGTGCAGAATTACCGTTAGTAGATAGTAGTCCGTCCAATAATTTTAAAACAGAAAAATTGTGCATGCATGTATAAAATAGGTAATTCTGGAATTAATATTATCTATTCAGGGGACAAATAAAAAATGTTTTAAAATAATATTTTTAAGAAATGTTTTTAAACAAAGGGAGTAAATTAAACCAATGGATCAAATGAATAAGGTAAAGCAATACTATTACCTAAACTTTTCTTTATTTTATACATGCAAATTTGTATATTTTGTCCTTTATTATTTTGGGTACAAGCATTTGCTCAGCTTTATTTATCTGGCCCTATAATGATTTCAATTTGAACCATTTACTTTTATTATGAACATGCCAAATTGCGTTTTATTATAATATGTTCAACTGTTTTTCTTTATTCTTTGTAAAATTTATGATATGCTGGAAATTAAACTAAAGCCATTTTATGGCACCTCTTGTAATTTAAATAAAAAGGGGATTTTATGTCGACAATAACTTTTCTTGAAAAATAGGTTGTATAGCCTATAAAGATATTTAACCTATATTTCATAAACAAAAACACTAAAAACCATTTCCTTAAACTTGTTGCAACAATTATACATTGGTAAGAAATGCTTCATTTATTCACATATTATATTCCTTAATTTGCATATGACAGTGTGTCCAGTAATTCTACTAACAAACCTTGAGGGCTGATTCTACAATAAAAATTTGGAAAAAACCTCATATAAACATAATATGTCCTAATTGTTTTAGTTCTTAAACTACAGGGTGTTAAAAATGTCAAATTTTATTGTTTTTTTTATAACTTTTATACCAATTTAAATAATTAAAAAAGTTGGAAAACGTCTCCTATGCATCTGAAGACATTTTTGGACATACAAGAAAAAAATACGATTTCACTAGTGTCGTTGATGGAAGGTTTATGAGTATATATATTTTTAAGTGGACTGTATATTTTTTAAATTATTTTATTAACCATTAATTGTAGATGTTAGTTACCGTTTTTATTAGTAGCCTAATATAATAAAAACAAAAAAAAACAATTATTTTTAACACGTATTTTCGAAAATAGTTAATACAAAAAATATTAAACACATAAGAGGAGCATAATGCTTTTTTTTAGATGTAACGTGGTTGTTTGAAATATTATCCCGTATTATCCCTAATTTTAATATTTAAATTACAGGCCTTGTTCATTAATTACTTAAAATATTTGTAAACTAATTAATATGACTTCTAAAAAGTAAAGTACGTTCGCCAAGAGAAAATTATTTTCAAGAATTTTATATTTAGGGTGTCGATTTTATAAAAACGTCCTATAATGTTTTTATAACCCTGAACATCGTATTGTCTTTTAGAAATCACCTAAATTATATTAGATCAAAATAAAAAAATTATGTTAAAAGAAAATGTTTTTATTAAAAAAAAGTGTTTTTAACAAAGGTTACTTACTACATTACGAATGGTCCAAACATGCCGACACAAAATAAGATCTATTTAGTCCTTTTTAATGTGATTAAATATAAGGTTAACACAAAACCACATTCAATTTACCGAAAACATTTATTCGGCTAAAAAGATCTTATCATGTGCAGTCCATTAAGTCATCTTTTAACTGACATCTTTTGGGATGATTTGCAAGAAGATCACAACATACCTCGTCTAAAAACTGTGTATTTTGGTACCGGTATATATAAATTATTTTGAATTTATTTGTTTAAGAAGTTTTTTTATCTTACAAAATTTTTCTAAACCGAAGAGAATTTTTTTATTGTTTAAAGAATGATGTTAAACAAATGGGGTGTTTTATCAGAACAACAAAACAGCAACACATAAAATTGCTATTTATCATAGCAAGAAAATATTGTATATTTGCTATTTTAATAACCATTTTACATATTATACATACGTATGTATGTATACAGGAAGAATTTTAAAAGTTTCTCTCCTTTTTATCTTTTGAATGAGACAAGACATCCATATCGGGTAAAATTTGGTAATTAGTGTCACTGGAACTTAAAACATATGTATATATTTTTTTTGGTCACGTAGCCTTGTTTTAAGGGGGTACTGGCTACTTTGTTTTTCAAATGAAAAGGGAGATTTTGTAGCACCTAGTTTTTAATGTCCTTTGATTTTCTACTAAGCACTAGTTGGTTTTTAGAAATTGGCTTAGCCGTTCTAAACTAAAAAGAAAGAAATACAATTTTTAAGGAGATATCGATGGGTTTTGACAAAACATCTTAAGCGACTTATGTCTAGTTTTACATGAAACGATTTATTTTTTCTTTTCACTGCGTTATTTTTAAAGCAAAAACCAAGAATTAAAATAAGGCCGTGCACTAATGCATATACAAAAATCACTAAATTTTTTAAAAATAACGCAATGAGAAGAAAAAATTGATTCCTGTAAAATTTGACTTATGTAGGTCGCTTACGATGTTTTGTTAAAAACCCATTGATATCTTATTTTAAATAATATAAAGAACGTAAGTTTTAAAGTGTACAATCTTCATTCATAATTTTTTATACAACAATGAGGTTAATGTCCCAATAGGTGTAGTTTTAAGCGTCTAATTTAAAAAAATAATTATAAGGCAATCTCTCTGACAGTGTTCAAACTTAAGAAAGAATGCAATACATTTATCTTATAAGTTTTTTTGTTTGGTTCCTATAAAATATATTATAACAATGTAATAGTGGATATTGGACATACCACGTTCTTTTTTTTGTCGCTGATTAATATAATTTTTTGTTCTTTATAAAAAGCTAGCAGTATAAAAAACAAGGTTAGCAGATACATATTAAATAATATATCGTATCAGCTCTTTTTAAAGGTATATCGGCCAGTAATGCAATAACAAAACAAACCCTATTAGTTACCCGAAATTCCGGTATTCGTGTTAGATTGTCTTCTTTCCACACATTGCCTATGAACGACTTTATTTAGCTGATTCTGTATATCGTGATATAAAGTGCATTTCTTTAATGCCCTCCCCTTAATTACATTAAAAAAATCCATTATACAAAAATTACAGGGATATTAAATTAATGCATTAATACTATATTTTGGAGCGAAATTACCAGCTGAAAATTTGATGGTTGCTTGGTGTCATCTTGGACAAAACAGCTAAATGGAAAGAGGGGTCTTGTGCATATAATTTCAACACTCCTGACGAATACTTTATAACCCTAGAATATAAAGTCAATAAATTTACCTACTAAAAATGGCGGTAGCTTAAAAGTATCCGAATACCTGATTCGGAAAGTCATATTTTCAAAACTAATAAACTTAAATGTACTTTATGTGGTATTTTCCTAAATCTCTTTTAAAAATCTTTTTAATGGTGTGGTAATACTGGTGATAATAATATACAGGGAAGGACAAAAGGTATGTATATTTTTATGAGGCAGCCAGTACATTATATTACTATTAAAAGATCTTTTAAAGTTCTTTAAAAAGAACACAGTAATGACATCTAACTTTTTAAGTTTCGGATATTATAATATGACACACACAAAAAAAAACATATACAAAAATGACTGTACGTCTCCCTAATATAAATTTTTTACATTGTCAAAAAATAGTTAGAAATCACTATGTATTTTGCAATAAAATATTCTGTAAATTAAAAATTAAATGGCTGCCCCCAAGTCAAACAGAAATAATGAAAAGTGAAGATCAGAAAGACGGCGATTTAAAACTTTTTTAATTAATTTTTTGTCATTCTTAACCTTAAGTTTATTCAGTATTGTTTTTATGAAACGTTGCGTGGTAACTAATTTAATTCATAAGTAGGTATGCAGATCTAGTTTGCGATTTTTTTAATACATGAAGGTAAAGTTATTTGTCAAAACATAATTGGCTCAATTTAATTTTAGTACTTACTAACTACAAATAAACATTTTCGTCTAGTATAAGGAAATGCACGGCACGTTACGAGATGGAAAAAATGGTACCTACATCAAAATAAATTGGATTAAACAATAAATAAGTTATCAGATGGGCTTAAGAGGGTTATCGACAAAACGGACCGATTCATTAACCATTTATCATTCCCATTCGCTCTGGGTTAGTTTTTTAGCTTTTATCTTCGAGTCCCTATATCAAATCTGCTCCAAATCCGGGTCGGAAAATACGATCTGGTTTATTATTTAGGAGTCTTGTTTCGAACGTATTTCCATTGTTAGTTTTTTTACAAGATGTATTAATTACACTAGTTTACAGAATTTGACTTTTACTAAAAATAAATTTATATAAATATGTTAATCTTCCTTTGTTAAACCTAAAAATGTTAGCAGATATATTTTATCCTAGCAAAAACATAAATGTAAAAAAGTGTGCCCAGTTTAATACTTAAATTATGCTTGGCTGTGGGCTTTGCCGCAAAAGAATGGAGATCTAAATGAGTAGCAAGTTCTGTACAAAATCCAAATATGTATTTAAAGGAACAAAATGATATTATAAACAGGTATAAAACTGAATTGTTTTGTTTTATTGGATAACAATTGCTGTTATTGAAAAATGAGATATCTTGCAGTAGGTTAGATTTGACTTGGCCAGTTTTTATTAAAATAAAAACATATTGAAATAAGAGGAAACATTTTATAAAATAAGGCCAAGTCAAATCTAACCTAGTTTAAGATCTCACATTTTTAAATGACAGTAATTGTTAAAAGTATCGAATAAAACAAAAAAATAGTGTTTCATAGTTGTTCATTATGGTATTTTCTTTCTATAAATACATATTTCGATTTTGTACAGAACTTGGCACTAATTTAGATCTCCATTATTTTTTGGTAAAACCCACAGCGAAGCATAATTTAAGTATTGAACTTTACTCACCTTTTTCACTTTTATGCTTTTGGTGAGATATCATTTTTATTGTAAAGAAAACTAGGCAAGTTTTTAGAATTATTATTTTTCTTTTGTTTTGTATGTAGATTTAAGTACTTTTGAGTATATGTGTTTGAGTTTATTAGCATTATTTTTATATATTTATTATATTTACTAAGCGGTTTTTAGAACTATTTTATACCAAGTGCCCACGAGATCACTTTCCGGCTGCCATTTTTTATTTCTTTATCGATACTAATGAAATTTGGTAGGGTTGTTCGACTAACCAGAAGTTATTTTTAGGTGTATACGATAGGCTTTTACGACTTCCGGTTTTACCGGAAATTACTGGAACTTTTATTTTTAAATGGGACACCCTGTATATTGTTTGTTTTTGGATTCTTTTTATTATTTTTAGTCGGAATACAATATTTTTAAAACAAATTTTGGTTAAATTTTATTTTTAAATTAAATTTTTATTTTACATCTAGAGTGCCATGATAATTCTAAAATCACTTCTTATCTTTGCATACTTTCAGAAAAATACGAAATAGATTTTATCTTTTCAAAATTTTTTACTAGAGGGCTCAAAACTTCACGTTTTTAGTTTTTACCCTAGCTCAAAAACCAAAATAGGACCATATGACTTTCATAATATTTCTAAATGCAGTATTTTAAAGCCAATCCAACGATGTAAAACACTAAGACACTTTACTTTATTTTCCTTTAAAAAACAACATTTATTATGTAGGTAACTGATCTTTTTGATACTGAATGGCGTACGTCTCAATTTATCTTAGTTGCCATGGAAACAAAAACTAAAGAATATGTTGTAAAAACAATTGCTTGTGTTTTGTTAAAAGTTTAAAAATAAAAACATTAGTTTGTGTTTATGTATTTCCTACGATGTTAAAATAGTTTTAGGTTAAATTTGGTATTAACAATAAAAAATTACCTAAGTAGCAAATTTAACTTAAAATTATTATAACATCGTAAGAGATACAGAAACACAAAATTATGTGTTTATTTTTAAACTTTTAACGGAACACAAGCAATTGTTTTACAACAAAATTTTAATTTTTATTAGTTTCTGTTTTCATAGCAACTACGATAAATTGCGACGTACGCCATTCAGAATTAAAAAGATAATTTATATGCATGTTAATTGTTGTTTTTTAAAAGAAAATAAGGTGTCGTGTCGTAGTGTTTTACATCGTTGGATTCGCTTTAAAATATTGCATTTGGACATATTATGAAAGTAATACGGTCCTATTTTGGTTTTTCAGCTAGGGTTAAAAAACCCTAAAAAATAAAGTTTAGAGCCCTCTAGCAAACAAGTTTAAAAAGATAAAATCTATTTTGTATTTTTCTAAAAGTAAGTAAAGTATGAGGAGTGATTTTAGAATGATCATGGCAATCTAGATGTAAAATAGAAATTTAATTTAAAAATAAAATTTGACTAAAATTAGTGTTAAAAATATTGTATTCCGACTAAAACGGATCTAAAAATCCAAAAAACAAAAATATACAGGGTGTCTCATGAAAAATCAAAAGTTCCAGTCATTTCCGGTAAAACCGGAAGTCGTAAAAGCCTATCGTATACACCTAAAAATGACTTTTCGTTAGTCTAATACACCTACCAAATTTTGTCAGCATCGATAAAGTAATAAAAAAATGGCAGCCGGAAAGTGATCTCTTGAGCACCCGGTATATTTATTTAGGGTAATTGATTATTATGCATTTAAAAATTATTTATCATAAATTAAATTGTGTTTTTTTATATAACCAATCTCTACATATTTGACCGTGGGTGTAGCTCCTAGCTAAGATTTAAAAACTAGGAATAAAAACTAAACTACTAAAAGCTTTATGTATTTTTACCCTGTCACTAAAGTGACGTACAAAATGCCCCGTTATCCATAACTTTAGTGTAATGAAGGAAACATTTCTCAATCGCAAATAATCGGAAAGCGAAAAGGTTGAACAGAAAAATCGGTGAAAGAATATTTGGATAAATTTATCAACTTAGAAGAAACTTTTAAATACAAAATAAAGCCCTATATTTTATAAATATACAGTGCTCTTTACTTAAAACAAGCTCCCCACCCCGTATAATTCCGTTATTTGTACACTTATAAAAAAAATGCTGAATCACAACGATTTTTATTCTTAGGGCGACAAATTAAGTTTATAATTTTATCCAAATATTCTTTCTTCGATTTTTCTGTTCATACATATTTCGCTTTCCGATTATTTACGATAGAGAAAAGTTTGCATTTTGTACGTCACTTTAGTGACAGGGTAAAAATAATTGTATATTTCCGTCATTTGTACACTTATAAAAAATGCTGGATCACGACGATTTTTATTTTTAGGGGAACAAATTTTTGTGTCAACATTTACTCCTTGAGTTTTTCCTTCCCTCCATTAACATAAACGTCAAAAAGTTCAAATGGAAAAGGGGGTCAAGTAATACCTTATGTTAGGGGATTTCATAAAAGTTTACCCAAAATAGCTAGTGTTTCTAGCCCCTATAACTTTTATCAAAGAAAATAACAAAATATAATTTATTGCCTAAATATATCACCTACATGTACTTTTTTTTCTTTTCTATTACTTACGGTTTTGCCGGGCGTAACATTCCTATGTTAAATGAGCACCTAGTATATTTTTATTTATTTAAATAAAAATGTTATTTCAAATACAACGAAACTCTATTTGCTATTCCTTGACACCTTATCTAAGCTAATAATTTAATTTTTTAATTAAGAATGCCATTAATGCGACACAATTAAAAATTTTGAACTAAGGAGTCACGGAAAAAAGATGAAACTATCTATTTTCTCTTAAATACTTGATCCAAAATTTACCGTGTTATCGCATTTGTTGCACTCTAGAATAAAAATTAGAGATATTTGAAGCTTAGATGTCAAATAGAATAGAGTATCTTTGTATTCGGAATAACACTTTCTTATCCAATAAATAAAAATATATTAAGTGTTTCATTACAACGAGAAAGTTAAGGTAGTTTTCGGCTAAACCAGAAGTAACAGAAATTGAACTGAATATATAAAATAATGCACATTTAAGTTATATACCTATGTACTAAATTTAATTTTGATATTTTTAAAAATAAAAAAGGTTTAGGGGTTAAAGACGCTAGATATTTAGGGTGCATTTTTTCCGAAATCACTAAACTAATTTTAAAAACTCAAATCTGTTAAAGAAAAAATGTGACATTTTTTTAGACAAGGTATCTCTTAACCCCTTTTCCCATTTGAACTTTTTGAAAGTTGTATTGGTGCGGGAAGAGGATGGCTCTGGACAAGGTAATTTTAACACAAAAATGTGCCATCCTAAAAATACAGAACGTGTTTTGGGATTTTTAATAATTTAAAAAATAATGAAATTATACAGGGTGTCTCTAAAAGGTCTGTATAAAATGCTACCATAGACTTGAGCTAAAATACAACGATTACAATTTACCTTTTTAAAAAGCTAATCGTTTGCTTTAAAAAATTTCTTTACATTCCTTGCATTTCCTATGCTTTATTTAGGCCACTCGGGTTTCTCTAAAAGGTCTGTACAAATTGGTGCTACAATTTTCTTACGCTAAATTATAACGATTTAACCCAGTTTGCCTTAGTTAAAAAGTTGATGGTTTGCAAGATACAGGGTGTCCAACTAAAAAAAATAATTTGTACACACCTTTTGACACTACGTGGCTCAGATAAAGCGTGTAGCAAAGCAATGGAAAACTTTAGTGTAAAGTTAAATGTTTAATCTAAATTATTTTATAAACAGTTGCTTGTAGCGATATTTATCAAGTGTACCTTTTTGTGCAAAAATATGGAAGAACATTTTTTTACTAAAGCTATAATATACCAAGACAAAAAAAGTTATTACTTTTTGTACTGAAGCAAAGGACTGCAGGTGGCTTCCTCTACATTTAACGACAAAAATATTAGCATACGTTGATTCCCCACTCTAAAAAACTTTGAATTATAAAATTTTGTAAAAAAATTCTTTTGATAAATGACATATTTAAAGATAACTAAAATAAAAAAACTTTGACACCCTGTATCTTAGAAACGATCATCTTTCCGACTAAGATAAATTGCGTTAGATGATTTTATTTTGGCCTAAGGAGTTTGTAGTAGCATATTGTACAGACCTTTTAGAGCCAGAGATATAAAAATAAATAGACAAAAGTTAATAAAAAATGTTTTTTTTATTATTAAAAGTATCTAAAAAAATCTGTTTAAGTGTACTACTGCAAAATGTCTAAGGATAAAAAAAAACAAGAAATAAGTTAGGTCTGACGATTTATTATTCTCGTTTGATAAGGGTCAACTTTTTTAGCTCGGTTAACTGGATCTGTATCTATCTTATCTTAACCTAGAAAATAAAATTTGGTTAAGTATAAAAAACATAATTTATCAAGAAAAATCTTTTAGTGTCTTCTAGTAAATAAAACCGCAAAACTCCAACTCATTGTAATATAAATTAAATTTTAGTAAATTATATTAGTAAACCAAAGATTATTATCAATTTAGTTTTTAGTTTATTTAACTAAACTATTATTTGAGATAAATAACTTTTTTTTAAAGCTAAATTTTGTTATAGAATTGGTTTGTCGCAGAAGCTCATATTTAATTCGATAAATAATATTTCTGGGTAAGTACCTACTTATTAGATTAAGCCCAAATGGTTTTTTGCACTTTTTTTTATTTATACCTCATTAAACAATTCTTTAGAAAAATAGTACGTTGATACTTAAAGGTTGGCCTGCCCTAAACTTTGTAATTTTCTGATATTACCTGGGGTTCTTAGATTAGATATTTAGTATTATACAGGGTATTTTATTTAAAAAATCATTTCCGGTTTTATTTTCGGTAAATCCGGAAGTAGCCAAAAAGTAAAGAATAAGCAAAAACTAACGCCTTTCCATACCATTTATCTATACTTCATGTCATTTCAATACATACAACACTCTAGATAACTCGTCTGATAGATTCGTTGACACCCGATATTTATAATAAAAAAATATAACGATAATACAATTTATCATTTTAATATTTTTTGTTTTTTGTAAGTAACACTATCTTTTGTAGCTACAAAAAAATTCTTTACGGGTGTTTAAAATTTGTTTGCATTAAAAACTGCAAAATGTTCCTCTTTATACATTTCCAGATCTATAGTTTTTGCTTTTAGAATTATAGTGTGCCCTTTTTTTCAGTAACAGAACATTTTCACAGGCCTTTCTTTTTTTTCTTTAGTATGTAACTTACATCTGTTAAGCATTGTATACCTAGTGGCGTAACTAGGGTTGCAAGGGCCCCGGGACAAAAAATAAAATTGACCCCTAGAAAATTTTAAAAAGGTTCTCATTACTTTTTAATATTTACTCCCCATTTTTTTTATGTTTTTTTATTGATACTGATCAAGACCTCAAAAACTTTAAAGAGCCATAAAAAGTCGTCACCTTTATTTTCCATCGTATTTGCTTTATTTTCAGTATCCTTTTTAAACTTCAAGGGGCTCCCTAAGCTTGAGGGCCCTGGGGCACTGCCCCATCTAACCCCATAGTAGCTATAAAAACATATTATTGTAAAAAATATATTTTTTTACAAAATTTAATAACAAAAATCTTAAGCTATAAGATACTGCGTATATTTTGAAATCAGCTAACTGAAACTTTAACTGTTTAATAAGAACAATTTATGACAGACTCCTTTCAAGAGAATACATAAACTTCTGGAGTAACTTTATATGAATAGTGTATTGTATTAGACTTTTAATAGTTAAGCTAAAGTTTTAACAGTTAAGTAAATGTGTCAAATTATTACTGCTACTATTAAAATGTACAAATTTTATTAAAGTTTTTGTTTACTGCATTTTACTAATACAATGAATTATACTTAGTTTTTGTTTTTTCTGATCCACAATAAATTTTGTATAATGTAATGTAATATTTAAAATTCGTTATTTGAGAGTTTCTCCGGTGTCAAAGTAAAAAAGGAAAATGAAAACTTTCACATTCTGTAAATCGGAAACGATTAACTCTTTGACTTTTCAAATTGCATTGGATTGGTGTATTTTGGCTCAAAGAATTAAATTTTGTGTAGATCTTTTAGAGATTGTCTGGTGGTCTAGACAAAGCGTGTAAAATTGCAATGAAACATTTTTGTGTGGAATAAAACGTTTAATCTAATCTCTAAAACGCTTGCTCCTTGTGATATTTACTTTGTGCAAAAACATAAGTGAATTGTAATTCTCTACCAGAGCCATAATTAACAAAAGCAAAAAAAATATGATGCTTTAAATATAAGCAAAGAAATACAGGTGGTCCTCTCTTTATTATTACTATATCATATGGTGAGTATATTTTAAATTCCTGTTCCTGAAAAGTTGCCTAAACCTCATTTTGTCAAAAAATATAATATTAAAAAAAATCTGTATCTGCTCGTAACTGTCACATTTTTGACCAAGGTAAATTGCGTTAGATCATTCTATTTTGGCTTAAGGAGTTTGTGTTAGCAACTAGTACAGATCTTTTAAGAAACTCCCTGTATAGAGGGTGTACAAGAATACAGGGTGGTCCATCATATTCGACACGGTCTGTGGCTGGATAACCATAGAGATTTAAAAAAAGGGTATTGGAAAACATATAGGGGTTTAATAAGGCCACAGTATAAAATTAGTTTAGCCTATACAGAGTGTCTTAAAAAAGTGTGACGTATCAAAGTTATATTTTTTAAATGGAACACCCTATATTTTATGCCAGTTTAAGATTCTATTAAAAAAATAATTTAAGTCTGTACTAAGTATACATATAGTATAGTACTAAGTGTCGAATTTTATTCGTTTTCGTGTTATTTTTTTTTAAATACGGAGGTGCAATTAAATTAATTTTACTTTAACACTATTAACACTTTGAACTTTAAAATTTGTTACAAAATTGAGATGAGTCTGCCATGTCATACGTAGGTCACGTCAAGATAAAATAATGTACAGGGTGTTCAAAAAATTATTTTACTTTTTCAGGAAATCAAAAAGCAAAAACTCTTTTATTTTAAATGGAACACCCTGTATTTCTTTACACCATACAATGGCAAATAAAATACCCTTTTAAATGGTGTATAGGTTGCCTATACCTATCTTTTATACTTCTTTAGTGAATTCCGTTTTTAGATATTTTTATTCCAAATGTCTATTTAAATACAAGGAGGCTGTGATATAGCTATGTCTGTTTACTGAGCCATTATTATTAAATGTATCTCTATCTGAAAACAGCAAAGCAAGTTTAAAAACTTTTTATTTTCTGCCACTTTTTCTGACCTCCACAGGCAAAATTTAATTTGTTGCTTATAATGCTACTTCGGGTAATACTTATTGCAGCAAAATGTGGTAATGATAAAACTTTTGTTTTTAAACAATTCTTATAATGCCTGTAAATAGTTATAATGATATTCTGTGTCCTAAAACTGGTTTTTTCGTTTATCCATAATCAATTTGTAACATTGTTTTAAGGACTTATTAGGTAATCAGATTATGTTTGCTGGGATATTTATCAAAAACTAATATTAATTACTAATATTTTAGTCAGTTTGCTACAATTTTCAGTAATTTTTAATGAAAACCCTTCTCTCTGCAACAACAAATAATACTGGTAGATATTAAAAAATTGTTTACTTTAGTCGAGAGTTTATGCAAAAAAATTCCAGCAGAAATCATCTGATTACTTAAAAAGTTGCTCTAAAACATGTAATAAAATGAGTATAGATCAACAAATCTTGGGATCAACGAAAAACGATTTTTAGGTCAAAGGTTCAGAGGCATCATTAGAATTGTTTAAATACACAACTTTTATCATTACCACATTCTGCTGCAATAAGTATTATTCGAAGTGGCATTATAAGCAACAAATTAAATTTTGTCTGTGAAGGTCAGAAAAAGTGGCAGATAATTAAAAGAAATCAAATTTGTGCTGTTTGCAGACAAATCTACATTCACTAAAAATGGATTAGTAAACAGACATACCTATGTATGTCACAGCCTCCTTAGATTTAAATAGACACTTAGAATAAAAATATCTTAAAGCGGAATTTACTTAAAAGTATAAAAGATAGGTTAGGCAACCTATACACCATTAAAAAAGATATTTTATTTGTCACTGTGTGGTGTAAAGAAACGACAGGCGCAACTAGCCTCTGGTTTTTGGGGTGGCTTAAGCCTCTGTTTATAGAGTATATTTTCCAAAAAACACTAATTTTTTCAAAATGTTTTATAATTTTGGGGGAGCTAATTGCCGTCAAGGGGGCTAAGCCCCTAGCCCCCTAATTAAGCCTATGAGAATGTTCCATTTAAAATAGGAGAGTTTTTGCTATTTCATTTCCTGAAAAAGTAAAATTATTTTTTGAACACCCTGTACATTCTTTGATTTTGACATGACCTACATATAATATGGCGGAGTCTTTCTAATTTTGTAACATATTTTAAAGTTCAAAGTGTTATTAGTGTTAAAGTAAAATTAATTTAATTTCACCTCTGCATTTTTCAAAAAATAAAATATCACTAAAACAAATAAAATAGACACTTAGTACTATAAACAAACTTAAGTTATTTTTTTAAGTAGAATCTAAAACTGTTATAAAATATAGGGTGTTCTATTAAAAAAATATAACTTTGATACGTGACACTTTTTGAGACACCCTGTATATGCTAAACTAATTTTATACTGTGGCCTAAATCGACCCCTATATGTTTCCCAATCCTTTTTTTTATCGCTATGATTATCCAGCTACAGACCGTGTTGAATATTGTGGACCACCTTGTATGTGGGCAATCCCTCGGATTCATAAAGAACACTTAAAGATAATGTGACAAGCTTCTATAAATTGTTTTCCTAAAGCCCATCTTTGCAGATATAATAATATGTGTAGGACGCCTCTGGGAATAGGTTATTCTTGAATAACTTTTATAGAGCTTGGTATAATAAAACATTTTTTTAATATGATAAAAACAAGGAAGGGCTCTTTACAATGGTGTCCTTGTAAAACATTTGCCTTCATAATAATTCGACAAACACAAATTTTTTTTTACTAGGGACATCTGAAAACATTAGTTTATTCTGTTGCAAATGGTACTAAAAAAAACTTAAAAGAGATTTTTTTATTTTCACGAGACTTAAAAAATAATGTTGCAGCATTGTGAAGGGTCTTATAATCTTTATAATTAAAGCTAGAGAATGCATAAAATTAGAGGGGGCCTATGTCGAATCGACAAACAAAATGATTAATAAATACCTAACTACCCTACTTAATCAAAATGGTGTTTTTTTCAAAAACGCTCTACTTCATCTATATCGGACCAGAGTACCTTTTTGTTAGCTAAGGAGGCTTAGGCTTTTAAAAATGATATTTTTATTCCTTTATTATACAGGGTGTAAAAATACTTAGTAATAGTATGTAAGGGTTAGTCCGCCCCTGGCAAACTAATAAAGGCAAATGTTTTACAAGGATACCATTTTAAGGAGTCCTAACTGGTATTTATCATATTTTATTATACCAAGTGGTATAAAAGTTATTCAAGAAAAACGATTTACTTTGGAGTCTTTTAAGGGCACATATCTCTGTAAAGAGAGACTTTAGGTAAAAAAAAATATATGAACCTGTTACATTTTCATTGTGTGTTCTATATGTATCCGATAGATTGCCCACATATTCCTGGACACTCTGTATAGATCACAGAGGCAAACAATACACATTTTATTTAACAAAGATAAAATACTTCAGACAAATCACCCAAAAATTAATTATACCTAAAGCGACAGACGTCCTATTCAATTTAATTCTGTAATTAAAGCATCAGTTCTTTCTTAATTGGCAAACAAGAGCCAAAAGATTCTTTGAAACATTCATTTCATAAAAGGGATGAGGAAAATTATTCAGCATTGTCTTTTATCCCAGCTACATTAATTCTGTTTTAGACAGGGTAAAGTGATATCGACAGGATGTTTATTGTAAAATATTTTGGGTATTTTTGTTCCGTTTTAATTAAAATGTTTGTACCGTCAAATATGTTTCTACGACTGTTTAAAAATACATACATTATTATTATGATTTAATATATATCGGACCGGGCAAACGCGTCACGTTTTTGTCGGACAAGTTTACCACTATGTTTTACAAGCAATTTTTAAATATTGTGCCAAAAATTAAGTTTTACAGTCACGAAACCATAAGACCCATGAACATGTTTTGGTTATCGGATTGGGCGGGGTTCGTAACTGTAAACTTTACGATTTTTAGCACAATGTTGAAAAATTGCATGTATAACATAGTGGTAAACTTGTCCAACAAAAAAGGGACGCTTTCGACCAGTCCGACACCCGAAACATTTGACATTGATAGGCTGGGTTAAAGCGCCGCTTCCATATATGGCAGTAAATATTCGTGATAGACTTGTCAAAAGGAAACCCCTAAAAAGTTATAAAAGTGATATTATCATAAAGTCAATTTCATTACTGGCCTAGGGACTAACAAGGTCACTAGTTTTTAGTCACACTAATAATAAAATTAATAATAGTCGATAAAAAGTTTGCAGTGGGCTATAATGTCACGTACGTCATGGCTGACAATTATTCTCGTGACAAATCGGGAACATTGAATTTATTGTTTGTATTGATATAAATCCACAAGAAAGTTGTTTTAAAATGTTTTCTAGTGATATATCAACAGTCGTAAAAATTCTAGTATGCAACTCACATATAACTTACAACACTCGCCTGCGGCTTGTGCTGCAAAAGTCATATTCGTGGAAAATGACTAACATTCTGTGATTGTCTTATAATATACTATTTATTAGCACGGAATAAATATCTGCTTTCAGGTTTTTCCTAATTATTTATTAAGTAAAGTTAAGCAGCAAGTCAGCTTTTGTATTAACTTGTAAAAATGTAAGTAGTTGTACCAATCAAACAAACTTGCTAATTTAATTCAACTTTCACGTGGGCTAAGGGTTGGTACTTCAAGAACTTTCAATAAACAAAAGAACCAGGCGCGGTGAGTTTTAAGAATTTATATGGAAGCCATGTACTAAAGGTTTTTAAAGATAAAATAACAGATCATCACTCCTTGAAAATACCAAGTTACTATTTACTTTTAGCAAAAGAAGGTTTTCACATGCACCTACATGTTCTTTACTTCTTATCTATAATAAAACGTTTAAGAGCAAAGAAAAAGGTCCGCACCTACATACATTTTACTTACTTCATTTCTTTTTTTGCCTAATAGCAGAATGTTTTGAAGTTTTAAAGGACAAACTAAAAAAAATCTAAATTGTTCTTTTTCATATGCATATCGTCACCTTAATTGTGAAACCACCTAACTCCATTTTTAACACGCTTTTATTAACTTGGGTTGCCACTATCTATGTAACGGAATCTTTGACCCTAATTTTACCAACTTCCAGCTATTCGATTTCTTTGAAACTTTGCACACGTATTAAGGACCCATGACAATGCAATAATCTGCAAACAGTATACCGTTATCCTGGTTTGGATCGCCAGGAAAAAAATTCCATTATATTATAAAAACAACACCTGTGTTGCCATCTTTTGGCAACATCCCAAACTTTTCTCAGGTTTAGCTACTCTTGACAAAAATGGCGAAGGAATTTTTTAGTGAATAAACTGGAGCATTTTTACATAGATACATACATAAATGCATATCGAACTAAAAATGAAAAATAAATAATAGTTTAAAAAACTAAAAAACACGCTTTATATGCAACCGGACTAAAAATTAGAAAATAATTTTCATTAAAAATATTGTCACTTCATAGTAAAAAGCGTGGGGTGCATTTTACAATTTTTTCATAACTTTTCCCTCATAGATATTGGCAAATATAATAATTATAACATTTAATATATGAAGCACCCCACGCTTTTTACTATGAAGTGACAATATTTTTTTTTGAAAAATTATTTTCTAATTTTTAGTTCGGTTGCATATAAAAGCGTGTTTTTTTAGTTTTTTAAACTATTATTTATTAATAAAAACTGGAATTAGGTAGCTTTACAATTAATAAATTAATAAAGAATGTGATTTGATGTCATCTTTAGCCTTATTTTATAAGTCTAAAGATGGCAATGCATGTTTTATTTAAAATGGAGTTAGGTGGTTTTACAATTAAGGGGATGCCGTAGCACGTTAAATTGAGCTAAATCGCGATTCGCTGTCGTTTTTAATTATTTGTTTGGGGAAAAAGTTGTATATAGAAAAGTTTCTTAAATGATCCAAAGACTATCGAAAAGTTGGTTATTTTTACGATTTTGTAATATTGGGAAATTTCATGTGTTAATTATTAACATTACCAAAAATCAATTAACTTTCCGATAATCTTTGGATCATTTTAAGGAACTTTTTATACTCAACTTTTTTCCAAAACAAATATTTAAAAAACGGCAGTAAATCGCGTTTTAGCTCAATTTAACGTGCTACGGCATCCTCTTAAGGTGACGATATGCAGTTCACCTCTTTGGGTACATTGGCTCTCGTGTACCCACGTACACGCCGCCACTGATAAGACCGATAATACAGGGCAAGTTGTTTTTTATAGTCGACATGGTAACTAACGTGTGTTTGCAGTAATTGAAATCAGTATTACTCTATATTTTCGGTGCTGTTATGAACCAATAAAAGTTCGTTATCGACCCTTAAGGTATTTAAGGTATGTTACCCATTAGGTGTTTAATTTAATACGGGGATATTATATAGAGCAATTCAAAAATCGATCACAAAGTTTAAGGCGTTGATTCTACATGACAAAACAATAGTACAGCTTCTTTTTTTTGAAAATCTTATTAGGTTTTAAGCTATAACCCATACAGTTTTATGTTTTAATGATTGTTTTTCAAATTGTTTGCTAAAGCAAAAATCAATATGACAAATTTTTGGAGCGTAAAATATTAAAATTAATTAATTTTATACTCTCTGTCATATTAGTATAGATATCATTTCGGAAACACGGGTCATTTTGGAAACAGTATTAAAATGACGCTAAAAGCACATACATATTTGGATATTCTTACCAAAACATTATAGTCTATAAAAAAATATAATTTAGTGCATGTAAAGCTAATTTAATTATAAATGTTACCAATATTTTTGTATTGCCTAAACTGTACACACACAAGTAACTTTTTTCTTTTCCTGGTAAAGTTTTAAGGAGATTTAGTATGTGTAATTTAAAATTTTTTAAATTAATTATTAAACTATATTGACCTATTCTACCGCCTAACTGGAAAAACTATACACAGAAATATTTTTTTACATTTTATTAAATTTCGAAAATCGTTTCCGAAATGACTGCTTAAAGCGAAACTTCCGTAAAAAAAAACAAAATTACCAAAAAAGATTGAATTTTATGCTTCCTTGTTCAGGATTTTTTAGTTATAAGCTAATTAACAACTTAAGGACGTTCCCAAGGAGTACTGCGACCATTAAAGTCTCTAGAGGCGTCGACATATCGAAGTTAGTTATAATTTTTTCTCCTCTTATTGCAAAGAATATATTTGTTTTAAAAAGTATTTAAGGTATTCGTATATTTACTTTTAAATAATTTACAATAATGACTTCGTAATTAAAGAATGGCAGATTTGTTCAGAAAAGAAAAATAAGTGATAAAATTATTAATAGTCCATACGGAATACCTGATTGAAAAACAAATTGCCTTGCAGCAAATTAATATTATAGTTTTGTTAAGTGCATTCTAACTATGTAAGAAAAATACTTCCGGACCAAAATAATGCGGTTTTTAAGGGCAAAATGTCTTTTTGCAATTTCAAGCTAAATAATAACTCTTATTAAAAAATTAAAAGTTGTCGACATTAAAAAACCTACGACCTATGTTATAACGAGATTGGCGCACGGGTGATAATTACCCGTGGAGCGTAGTAATTCGAAAAAAAAATTAAAATTTATTTACTTATTTAATTTTTTTTTTGGAAATGTTAAAAATTTTGATGTCTTTCGCCTTTTGTAATCAGTCCTGATAAAGTTTGGTTGATATAGTGGTACGTGGCCTTTGCACGCACATTTTTACAAACAAAAAACAAAAAACAAAACCAAACAAATATAAAATTATCAAAGATACAAAAAAATGCACTAAACAAATTTAAAAATTTCCCTCAATTTTATTTATAAACATATAAAGATAAAATTTTAATATATGATGTATATAATAAAGAAAAATATAATTATACATAAAGAAATAATACAGGGTGTCTCAAAAATTAAAATTAATTTTTTTATTTTAAAATTTAAAAAAATTTTAAAACTCTATATTATTTTTACAATTTTTTTATTTGAAATTAATAACCTTAATCAATTTTACCCAAAAACATCAAAAAATTGCAAAAGAATCGATAAATAAACTTTTTAATTTTTCAATTTTTTCAAGGGTATTAGCATGAAAAAATCCTAAAAATCGATTTTTTATTAATATCTCGATAACCATTAAGATAAGAGAAAAAAGTTATATAACTTTTAGAATAAATAATTTATAAATACATCTTTTATGTTTTATAAAAAATATTCCATTTCTTTTAGTTTTTGAGATATTTATGATTTTATTTTTTTTAAATATTTTTTTCTCAGAAACTATAATAGATACCAAAAATTATATAAAACAAAAAATATAGACAATTCAATAGAAATCAATAAACCTAATTACTTTTACCCAAAAACATCAAAAAACTGCAAAAGAATCGATAAATAAACTTTTTGAATTTTTCTATTTTTTTGAATGGGATAGCATGGAAAAAATCCCTAAAAATCGATTTTTTATTAATATCTCGATAACTATTAAGTTTAAAGCAAAAATTTATATAACTTTTAAAATATAGATAATTTATAATTACATCTTTTCTGTTCTATAAATTTTTTTCCATCTCTTTTAGTTTTTGAGATATTTAGGATTTTAATTTTTTTAAAAATATTTTTTTCTCAGAAACTATAATAGATACAAAAATTTCAATAGAACAAAAAATATAGAAAATTAAATTATCCATCTAAATATTATTAACCAAAATTGCATAACCTAAATAATAACAAAGATATAAAATAAAATGTGATTTTCAACAGAATTTTGACCAAAAAATAAAGAAAAAATTATTTTTTTTATTTATAATATTTTTGACAATTTTTTCATTGGAAATCAATAAACTTAATCAACTTTACCCAAAAACATCAAAAAACTGCAAAAGAATCAATAAATAAACTTTTTTATTTTTCTATTTTTTGTAAGGGGATAGCATTAGAAAAAATCCCTAAAAATCGATTTTTTATTAATATCTCGATAACCATTAAGTTTAGAGAAAAAAGTTATATAACTTTTAGAATAGAGAATTTGTAACTACATCTTTTCTGTTTTATAAAATTTTTCCATCTCTTTTAGTTTTTGAGATACTTAAGATTTTAATTTTTTTAAAATATTTTTTGCTCCGAAACTATAATAGATACAAAAAATTTATATAAAACAAAAATATAGAACAATTAAATTATCCATCTAAATTGTTATTAACCAAAATTGCATAGTCTAAATAATAACAAAGATATAAAATAAAATGTGATTTTCAATCGAATTTTGACCAAAAATAAGAAAAAATTATTTTTTTTTATTTATAATATTTTTGACAATTTTTTATTGGAAATCAATAAACTTAATACAATTTTACCCAAAAACATCAAAAAACTGCAAAAGAATCGATAAATAAACTTTTTATATGTTTCTATTTTTTGAAGGGGTATACATGGAAAAAATCCCTAAAAATCGATTTTTTATTAATATCTCGATAACCATTAAGTTTAGAGAAAGAAGTTATATAACTTTTAGAATAGAGAATTTGTAAATACATCTTTTCTGTTTTATAACATTTTTTCATCTCTTTTAGTTTTTGAGATATTTAAGATTTTAATTTTTTAAAAATATTTTTTTCTCAGAAACTATAATAGATACAAAAATTTTAATAAAACAAAAAATATAGAAAATTAAATTATCCATCTAAAATGTTATTAACCAAAATTGCATAGCCTAAATAATAACAAAGATATAAAATAAAATGTGATTTTCAATCGAATTTTGACCAAAAAATAAGGAAAAAATTATTTTTTTATTTATAATATTTTTGACAATTTTTTATTGGAAATCAATAAACTTATTAAATTTTACTCAAAAACATTAAAAAACATATACTGGATGTTTTCAATAATTTTAATATATATGTTTATTTTTGTTAAATTTTTAAAAATTTTAAACCATCTTATTTATGATTATATAAAGACAAAATTATAGTGGGTGATATATATGATGGGGTAGAATATTATTATACATATAAACATGCTACAGGGTGTTTCAAAAAATTATAATGATTTTTTTAATTAAAACTTTAAAAAATTCCCACAATTTTATTTATGAATGTATCACGATGAAATTTTAGTGGATGATGTATATGGTGGTAAAGAATATTATTATACATAAAAAAATTATACAGGTTGTCTCAAAAAAATAAAATAAATTTTTTAATTTTAAAATTTAAAAATTTCCTACCACTTTATTTATAAATATATAAGTATGAAATTTTGGTAAATAATATATATGATATAGAAGATTATTAATACGCATAATAAAATGATACAGGGTGTCTCAAAAAATTATAATAATTTTTTTATTTTAAAATTTAAAAATTTCCTGCAATTTTATTTATGAAAGTTAAGGAATGAAATTTTGGTATTTGATATATATGATGTGGAGAAATATTATTAAACATAAAAAATGATACAGGGTGTCTCAAAAAATTAAAATGATTTTTTTTTATTTTTAACTTTAAAAATTTCCTACAATTTTATTTATGAATATATAAAGATGAAATTATAGTGGATGATATATATGATAAGGAAGAATAATATTATATATATACAAATGATACAGTGTGTCCCAAAAAATTAAAAATAATTATTTTTATGTTTAAATTTAAAAATTCATAGCGTCCTTATTTATGAATTTAAAGCAAAAAAATTTTGGTACTGTATTAGTATGATAATGTAGTATAAAAAAATAAAAATCAAAGTTATACAGGGTATGTCAAAAATTTTTCGATTTTTTTTTTTTTTGACTTTAAATTTTTTTTGTTTTTTTTTTGCTCTAAAGGTAAAGTTGACATGAAGAATTCATAAAAAATAAAAAAAAAATAAAAAAATCAAAAATTAAAAAAACTTTTTTTGGGACACCCTGTATAATATTTTTTACATCATTAGATAGTCCCTGACAACAAACCCTTAAGTCCAAAATTTCAACCCTCTAACTTAATAAATGGAATTTTGGTGAATTTTTGAATTTTGGAGAGAACGGTTCGTACAGGGTACAGGTCACAGTTTTGACATATGTCAAAATTTTTTTCATAGAGTGTTTAACCCTTCTGAAATCTGGTGCAAGTTAGACTTTTCAACCCCCAATTTGTTTTTCCTTCCAAACGAAAAAAAACGTACGCGTCTGAGGAGCGAGCAATTCAAAATTTCTTCAAGAGTGTCACCCCACTTTTTTTCGATTCTCTACACTATAGTATATTTAGTTTCTTCAATTTATCAAAAAAAAAAAAATTTTGAGGCCACGCCCAGCCGCCATTTTAAAAGCTAAAATTTTGTCAATTTTTTTTAAGCTTTGTCCCATCACAGAATTCAAAAAATGACATAAAAAATAAAAAAATTGAAAATCAGAAAAAAACTTTTTTTGAAACACCCTGTATATTTGAAAAAATTTCACAAGAAGCACCTTGGTCTCAAACCCTTAAGTCCAAAATTTCAATCCTCTAACTTAATAAATGGAATTTTGGTGAATTTTTGAATTTTGGAGAGAACGGTTCGTTGAGGGTACAGGTCACAGTTTTGACATATGTCAAAATTTTTTTTCATAGAGTGTTTCACCCTTCCGAAATCTGGTGCAGGATTTAGTTCCTGACCCCCGATTTATTTTTCCTTCTAAGCGAAAAAAAAACGTACGCGTCTGAGGAGCGAGCAATTAAAATTTTTCAAGAGCGTCACCCCCCTCTTTTTCGATTCTCTACACGAATCCGACCGACTTTTGTCGAAAATCTTTGGTTTATGGGTTTTTGACGTTTCAAGGTCACGTTTTTGACATATGTCAAATTTTGATTTTTTCTAGTTAAATTATCGTCAAAAATGCGCAACTTCCCTATTAAAAACCGCGATTTTGTTTATCCTCGTCGAAATGTCAAAAATGTACGCGTCTGAGAAGCGAGCAATCGAATTTTTCGAAAGAGCAAAAAAGTCTTATTTTTTCATTCTCTATCCGAATGCAACATTAGTTTTTCGAAATTCGAAAAAAATTATTACTCGCTCGCTTCATTTATGACAGCTGAAGAGTAAAAAATTTTTCTCCGATTTTCCTGAAAATTTGGTCAAAGTGGTTTTAGACCGTGCCGATTCGATCCCGCTAATCAAAATTGTAAATTTCGAAAAAAAATTTTTGGTAACTTCTTTCTGAGCCACCCTGTATATTTGGAACGTACATTTTCTTCATGGTGACGTCACGATCTATCGAAAAGGTCCTATTCATGTTCGCTCTATCTCGCATAATAAAAAGTTTTGTAAATGACAGCTGTCAAAATTTGACATTTCGACTATAATGTCAAGAATGAAAAAGTGAATATTTTTCGATTTTACATAGGTTCACGTGGTTTTTTTCGATTTTTTCTACTTTTTTTATTACAAAAATTTTTGAGAAAAGTAAAGAAACGGTTTTTTGGTTTATTCATTTTTATCTTTAACAAAAATAGCTAAAATAAACAAGTTTGCATATTTTAACGCTGTTTTTAATTCAAAAACATTTTTTTCTATAAACATTTTTGATATTGTAAAAATAATAAGTAGTACTTTCCCCTTGAGCAAAATTCACATTTTTGGGATACCTCGTATACTTGTACCGCTCATGTGTTTTTTTTAAGGGTTGTTATATCCTCAAATATTGATTCTCAGTTTTGAGTAAAAATTCTAAAAAAGTTAAATGATATTTAATTAAATGTGGGCTAAAACGTCCGTCAGGGCAGGACTTACATGTTATATATGCAAGTTTTAAAAGCTTATATCTCGAAATTTAGTCCCGAAACGCCCATTAAAAAAATGTCCTATGTATAGACGACACTAAGTTTGTGTATTCAAAGTTTTAAGAAAATCCTAAGGAAATTTTTTTGGGAACGTCCTTTTAAAATATTAACGTCATATTAAAATGATTACAGCTTGCAATTTTTCTGTCACAAAAATCAATCTTGAAATTTTCCACCCTGGTGATGATTGAGTCTGCTGTATTTGAATACTAGGATTCGGTATTCATGAATACTTTTTGACTACCCAAAAGGTAGCCTTCACTTCAAGGAAACAAGAACTGTACCAAATTATCTCTGATTTAAACTTGTTGCTAAAAAACCGCTGTACCCCGATATCCGGATTCAGTATGCATGCATACCAAAAAAAGGTCTTTAGCAAAAAAAAGAAGGTTCTAACCAAAAAAAAAACAAATTTCTGTGTGAATTAAACTTGACGCATATTTCTGTTATTAAAAAACTGTACTTAAATACGGATATTTCAATACCAGGATTTGAATATAGAACGTGAATAACAAAATATGAATGCAAAGCAAGTATTCGAATACTAAATTTAAAAACAGTATTTACAATCCAGAATCTTGAATATCGACCAAAACGTATTCAGTCGAATACCGAATATTAAACACACAGATGTTTTCGAATGTCAGCCAAATGTATTCTGAATAGGATTTAATTGTTAAACACCCTGTATCCTTTACTTGCTCTGAAGACAGTTTAATTAAAACGACTTAAGGATTTTTCTAATTATGAAAATTTTCTGTCGAAGGCTTTTTCCGAACCTCCTATAAATTAATTAATGGCAATAGGGTATCGATTACATAATTTATCGAACAACGATGGCAAAGCCCTATAACAGAGCAGTTATGTTAATTTTATTTACCCTTTAATAGGCACGTTTCGAAAGGTGCATATTTTACCACAAAATTAGACAAAAAACGTTTTACCCCATTTGCGAATTAATTTATTACTTCCTTTTCTCTGTTAGGCAGAGGCGGTAAAGCAATTTTGTTTTAACATAAAAAGGAAATGTAAATCAGAAGAATGTATATAGCTGAGCAACCATAACAGCAGACCAGCGGTAGATTTTTTGAATACACAGGGTCCTATAATATCTTGTGCATACAATCTAAGGTCTAATTTTACATAAAATAGTAGTTTTTTTTAGAAACCTAGGTTTGAAATGCATTTTTGGAAAATACAAGAAATTGAACTTAAAAATCGTCGTTTCGTGTCGGAATAAGGAGATTTGTTTAATAAAAAATATTTTCTGTGGTCAACTATTAAGGTGTTTGTAATATTTCTTTATCTTACATTACTCGGTACTTTAAATACAATACACTTTTTGTTTTTAAGGTCTAAAAATAATGTTTTTTTTGCGCGATATCCCCTAATCGTTTACTTTTGACCCAGCGTTTATACAACCAACTACCTGTTATTTTAAACAAGGAATCACCCCCTGAAATTTTTCGCAATTGTTTTAATCACTTTGTCTCTGGTAAAAAACAAAAAATAATATAAATTCAAGTGTTTTTAAGTTAGGTACTTATTTGAAAAACTTTACTTAAAATTAGTCCCTAACTAATAATACAGTTATTGGTCTAATTCCTGCAATTTGTTTCTTTTTATTACTTCTTCAAGTGATTCAAAGTGTCGTGTTTTATAAATTTTCATTGGTCCCCATGCAACAAGAGTATTTATTATTAAAACTACTAAAAAACGCGTTTGTTTAAATACCTGCAATTTTAAAATATTACTTATTAAGAAAAAATGCAATGTTTTAAGTTTTTAGTTTGGCAATTTTTGCATTAAATTTGGTCCAAAAAAATCTGTCACAACCTATGTCCGTCGGACAACCACGATAATTTTTAACATCAAAATGTAAGTAACGTAGTTTGTACACTGTTGGCAAGTCCCTATTCTTGGTAAATGTTCTATCGCAGTACAAGGTTTAAAGATTTCAAATTATGTGCGTCGGACAAAATTTATTCGAAAACCAGTCTCTTGGATGACTGAGGCAGGATTTTGATATTTTTTAATAAGTTATGGTGTTTTAGATAGTATTTAATTTAAATTGTAAGTACTATAAACATAAAAAAATAATAATAAACTATATTCTATTGGACAGTTTAAAGTTTCCAAAGTTCAAAAATATCCAAAATCTTGTGCGTAGCAAAATTAGATTGTTCTTGGGATATGGTAATATGGCCTAATGATTGACAAGTTAGTTTGCTTTCTTAGTAGTAAGACTGACTTTTGTTCCTAGTGATGTAGATTTGAATTATGGGTACATGAGACGTACTTAAATTGGATTTTTCTGGTTTTACATACATACATACAGACATACATACATACATACATACATACTAGAAACCTTTCGAGGATGCCAACCGATCGCGCTGGCGAAACGTCAAGGAAACAAAATCTACGATGACTAAACCTTTTTTTTTAATATTTAATTATTTTAAATAATATGTAGTAAAAATCATATTTTTGGGCTATTCGGCCGTCATCGTAGATTTTGTTTCCTTGACGTTTCGCCAGCGCAAGTGGTTGACTATAAAACCCTGTAGACAACTAAGTCTATGGCAAGCACTTAATAACATATTTATGAGTGTGATTAATATTTCTTTAAGCTGTGCTAAATTTTTGATAATCACTACCACACCTTTTTTTATATTTAACCATTTAAAGTTAAGTATTTTTTACCTTTTTTTTACCACCCAAAACAAAGTTTCGTACGCTTTAAGATTTATTGCCTACGATAAGTCGGTCATTATCTCTGCGGCGCGACAAAGTGTTTTGTCGCTGTAAACGGGCACCGTTTTGTCAAAATGTCATAGATTCTCTATTTAACACTTATAGGTAGGGACTTGTATGTATAAAAGTTAAAATTATATGTATAACAGAGAGCCTAAATATCAGTGGCGTAGGCAAAGGAGTGACAACCCAAAAAAGATCTTCACCTTTTTGCGCAGGCAATTTCCAGATAATACATGTGCCACATGTTATTCCCACTTACTACTAATTAGTTTTTGAAAAAATGGCGTTTGATAATGTCATGTTAACTGCCATTTTTTATCGATTTGTTTAAAAACAACGAATTGTTTAAAAAAGGTAATGCGATTTTTACACATATTTAATGAATCTTCTATCCTGATTTAAAGAAAATTTCGGTTTTACCCGAAGAGGCATATAAATTGACTTTTGGCAGTAATGAACTTCAATAATTTAAATGGAAACCACTACTCTTAAGTATTAAATATAATTTTAACACTTATTTCTCAACCTTTTTGGTAATTATATCCTATTTCTAAACCTAATGGTTTTGAAGATATTTATAGTAAAATGCCATGCTGCCTTGAAAATGGCAAAGCAAATATATATTTTAACCTTTTACTATTAATAACGTAAAAACTTTTAGGTTTACAGATAGGATAAATTAACAAAAAGGCTTTAGAAATAAGTGTTAAGTTTACATTTAAGTTTTAAGATCGTGGTTTCCATTTGAATTATTGTTTTTTAACGGTTATAGGATATAAGGTTCATTAAATATGTGTAAACAATTGCACTAGTCCTCTTCTTTAATCATTTGCTTTTTAACAAATTGATCAAAATTCCGGTTGACATGTAATTTTTAAACACAACTTTCTTAGAAACTAATTACGATAGGTATTACATGTAATCAATACATTTGGAAAAATATATAGGGTATGACATTTAAAATAGCAAAGTTGGGACCACTTCCAGTTAAATCGGATGTACCCCATAAATTCTGAAGAATCAGAAATCTGCAACCAATTTACCTATATATTTAACCAAAATTTCAAAATCGTGTAACACCGCTCAAAAAAAAAAAAAAACAGACTTGCTAATAATCTCGCGGGCACCCGGTATATTATCATATCATACATTTCTTTTACTTAGTTATCTTAACGAGGCCAATAAAACTGACAATCAAAAAAAATTGGTCTTCATCGCTTTACACCTACATTCATCGTACATTTATCTTGTTTTGCTTACTTTCTAACAAAGCATAACAAAAGTGACAACCAAAAGAAGACCTCTTTTCCTCTACACTCACATATATTTTTTTACTATATTAAGCCCGGGGGCCCACCTCAACTCCAACGGCCCCTCCTGAGCTTGGGGACCCTGGGACACTGCCCCGCCTAGCCCTATAGTAGCTACGCCTCTGCTTAAAATATACAGGGTATTTTGGAATGTTATTATGAAAATTCAAGGACAGGTTCTACACAAATGGGTGAGAAAAGGTTTATATAAACATGTATCCGGGTAGTTTTATCTTTAATAGTTTATTTTTATATTTATTTAAAATTCATTAAAATCTAGCAATAAGTTTTAGTATAAGAAGGGGAAAGTGGGGTGGATTCATACAAGGGGCACCTACATACATTAAGTTTATCTGAAGTTAGACAGAAAGTAAAATAGTAACGTAAGTGGGTGTGCACAGTTTTTATGTGTGTTTATAGGCTAGTGAAGTTTCAGAATTTTCGGCGTGGTAAGATCGAGTGCACAACAAGGAACGTGTTTTTGCCTCGCGTAAGTAATTTAATAACGTAACTTTGGATATATTTTATGGCCAGTTACTACTTTTTGGATTAATTATTGCTATTTAATCCTACTTATAAGAATACAGAGGCACTAATTTAATGTGTAAATTAATATAGATAAATACGGTTTTTCTATTTCGAATTTTTTTATTAATTAGCATGTGATGGGGCAGATTCATACACAAGTATATGGGGCACATTCATACTGTATAAGTGTATCCCTGGCCCTTTAGGAATATATTTTTAACTACTATTTTTTGTTACACCGACGATTATAGTTGTAAATATTATATAAAGTAGTTTAAGTTTCATTTTTACGGAAAAAAAACAGGGTGCTTTATGAACATTGTGTCTTTGAATGTCAAGGATCAGTTAATTTATCAGACATAGTGATGATATTACCATAGATCTTAGGTCATAATCTGTTAATAACATAGGCATATTAATTTTAGGTTTTGTAAGTTAAGGTAACAACTTTGCTATTTTAAATGGAACACCTTACATATATTTTCAAAACATGAATTCTACAGGCAATTCCAAGAAAATACTTGTATAATGTATTCCAAAATAATTCGTTAATTTCTTGACCGCAATAATATTTAAATGAAAACGCTCTCACCTAAATCCAGCCATAAATAAGTTGCCTTACAAATATCTATTATGTAGGCACGCCCTTTTTAAAAGGGTGCGGGGTGCAGGTCGTGATAACGAACTAATATCCAGGGCCGTATTATCCATTAGGCTGACTAGGCTGCAGCCTAGGGCGCCATGGAAAAATAGGCGCTAGACTCTGTGAATAAGGTGCTTTGGAATGAAATAGGCAAATAGGCGCGAAAAGGAGGGAATGACATTTTTTTTCTTTTTTTTGGTGAAAAATAGGCGCTCCGGGAATTCTAGTCTAGGGCGCCTCAAACAGTTAATACGGCCCTGCTAATATCCAATACTTTAGAACTATTTTCAACAGCAAAACAAATATAAAATATTAGGTTTTTGGGAGTTTGACCTTTCTATATTTGTGTTCAGCGGGAAAAACACGTGAAAAAATATTTTTCCGATACCCTGCACAGACCACTTTTTTATTTTGACCTGTGTTACAGCCTTCTTAAACTTATAAGTCGTGAAGTAAGAAAGGCAACGCTACAAACAACACTGTACAGTGGTAGTATTGAAATGAGTTCCTAATAGATTACATGCTAAACATAATTAATTGTTTTAAACAAAATATAGGTACTCATTTTTTTTTAGGATGTTTTAGACAACTTATAGGTACAATTTTAAATACTATAGTTGCCTTAAAAAGCAATAATGTGTCCGCAAAACTTATCAGACACTTTTCTGCCTTATACAAATTTGTTGGTAAGGATTTAAAAATTTCAAGTTGTTAGGACTTTTTCTACCACTCTTTATGCATTTTTTGCGAATAAACCAATGTAGCTTTTTATATTTAACTAAACATTTATTATTTAGTAATATTTGCAATACTTAAAATAAATTAAAAGCATGTGTGTTTAGTTATAAATATATAAGATTAATTTGTAATAAATAAGATGCATTTTAAAATAAAAAACGCTTTAAATTAGGTTTTCCACTATAGTTACCCTAAAACCGCCTTAAGTAAATAACTTTCCGAATATCTAAATGAATATTATTTTTTGGTGAACTTACCAGCATATTTATGCGCATTAATTGATATAGTCCTTAGAATATTGCTTCGGGTAAATTATTGTTTTTGGTGACTTGACATTCCTACTGTGCTGTGTTGCCAAATTTCCTCCTTCACGGTTCATACGTTTAAGAAGGCTGTGCCTGTGTTAATTTTTAGTTTTTACAGCTTACTTAGCAAATATAAATAATTTAAAGCAGAAATAATGGCAGTACTTGGTTTTTCTAAAAAATATCTGCGAAAAAAACAACATGGTAATATATAGGTATGAAGAAGAAAAATAAGCACTTGTATTTAACATAAGTACTTTTGGTTGAACCAAAGGTGAATTTAGGGTTGTAATGATGCGGAGAAATGTCAATTTACCCTTAAAGCATTACATAACATAAACTTTTAAAAATTTCTTTAAAAAAACTACAAAAAATTAGGGTGGAAGATAACAACATTTCCCTTCACGCGATACTTATGTACTTTATGGTCATCGAATGTCTTGGTCAGAACAACAAACTTAACAAAAGATGTTAATAATTAAAAAGTTATTTAAAAAGAGCAACCATTGAAAAAATAAAGGTACTTTTAAAAGACTAGGTGTCACCCATTTCATTTTATTTTTGATACTTTTAAACTAAATAAAATAATAAAAATATGTGACCAAAAATGATAAATTACTTTTTAGTTTATGTAGGTTAAACTTTTATGACTGGTATTTGTACTAACGAGTCCAACTTGACTATAAAATTTATAATTTTTAGAGAACAAACAAAATAATCCGATTCACGTATAATCCATTTTTTACCAGCCTATATGTTTCCGTTTAATTTCCCTGGGCAATTAGTCAAAAAACTAAAAATACAAATCATTCCTGTGGGATACGCCAGTTCGCTTTTATACTGGATTATATTGTTTTATTTATTAACAAAGGTCAATAAGTTTAGCCAGGTATATTTATTATAAAACGGGTAAAATGTTATAACAAAAGCTGGTATTTTCTGAGTGTTGTATCTCTTAACTGTCAAAAAATATTTCTTTATCGTATCCGTGTGTCAACGAATCTATTAGACAAGCCATAACTCCAAAAGTATTAAACATATCAAAATGACACTTGGTATAGGAAATGACTCCAATTTTAAAATTTTAAATGGAAACAGATAGTTTACCATTTTTTGGATTCCTGAGACCATTCTAACTATGAATTTGACAGTTTAAAAAGTTTTTACGCCTACTTATTTTTTTCAGAGCCTATTCGTAATCTAGGGGCCATGACCTTTATTTATGTTTAAATTTCTAATCCGATTGCAAATATATCAGAATCGTTAGATTCGTCACGAAATTCTTTCTTCAAAAAAACTTGTCTTAAAAGGCTTGCCATCAGAAAAAATTATAGTTAGGGGAAAAATGTCAATATGCCAATTTGTTTTATTCCTATCTTTTATACAAGTTACTAAAACTTTGCGATTGTATTTTTCTGACATCACTTGGGGTCCTAAGATTAATTTGCGCCCAATTATGGCCGTCTAAAAGCACTACTAAAAAAAATGGCTGTAAAAAAATTAAGTACCTAGGCCTAAAAACTTTTTAAATTGTCACATTCTGATTTAGAACTGCCTCAGAAATCCAAAAATGATAAATGATACGGGCGTTCCCTTTAAAAATTTAAGATTGAAGACATTTATGGTTAAACCGGAAGTGACTGGAAAATGAGACAAATGCAAATTCAGTATATCAGCAATCTTTCACATCATTTTATTTTTAATAACTTGTATATCGCTGGTTTCGGAAAGACCGGGATAACTAAAAAAAATATTTTTGAGTTTTTGGTGCTATTAGGTTACAGCTACGATACCAAGCGTGAGCCGCCAGAGAGTGTGAGAGCGCTGCCTTTAATCTTTATGGTAGCATAAAATAATTTTTATTTTTTAAATCAGGCGGCTGCAATATACGTGAGCAAAAAGTCTAGCCGCTGCCGCTTGAAACAAACAATGTATATAAACTGGTTTTATAACGCTGTTTATCACACAATATTGTAGCCAGTACCGGCTACTAGGACGAAGATTTGATACATTCTCCTCGCTGCTTCCGCTTGTTATTGTAGCCGATGCCTTTTTTGAGTTGTGCCGGTCTTTCCAGAAAGCAGCGATATGTCTACAAATCAGCTACAAAAGAGGAAGAAGCGTCATACAAATAAAGACGGAATCATCTATTGCTTTCTAAACGCGTCGTTTAAAAATTGAAAGTGAGACAGAACTGATGACCGCCAGGCTTTATTACTACTGATTTTAAGTCTACCCACTAAAAAAAGTTTATTTATTGGCTTTTAAAAAAATAGTAGATTGAATCCCGTCGAATTCGACGGGTTTTAGACAGTTATTAGTGATTTAAATTAAACTCTATCGGATTCTTTTTAAACTCTGCTAGTGCAATACACGTGCTTGTGCTTTTTAATGTAGTCTGTCCAAGACCCGTCGAATTTAATGAGATTTAATCTAGTTTAAGTTAACAATAAAAATGATTTTTAATTTTGTCTCATTTACCACAAATATCGAAAATATTTAATATTGTTATATCGATATATCGAGAAGTTAAATATCGATATTTGAGTTCTTTATATTGATATTTCAAAATAATCTATATGTCGTTGCTATCCCAATCGATACTCTTTTGTTAAAAATAAATAAAAGAAATAAAACATTTAAAAAAGTAGTGGTACGACGTCGCAGTAACCAAAGGACCATTAAAAAAGATCAGGTAAATTGGTACAGCAGAAGTCTCTATTGAAGTGTCTAAAAATTATGATATATGAAATCTATATATTAACATTCAATTTTAGACAGAAATATTTAATTCTTTACTTTTTTATTATTAGTGATCCCTTTAGAGGTAAAATTTTAAAAATATTATAAATCAAAATTGACTTCCATTTAACATTAGCAACAAAATGTGTTTATTTACCAGAAAAAAGATCAGCATAGTAGGGATACGCTGTGTTTATAGATGGTAACAAAACATCGATGATATGCTAATCGATAGTCCATGTTTTGCCATCGATGGTCGGGTATTGAACAGCGATGTTGACATCGATGTTTTGTTCTAACATCGGCATATTTGCAAACAATTTAAGATATGATATGAATAATTTAGTGAATATTTCTCATTTGCCTCGCTGTAATACTTATTTAAAATTGGGTATATGCATGGAATTTTTACCAATTCAGAAATTTCTACAAAGCTAATACATAAAGCTTATCAACCCTAAGTCAAATCATCAAAATTCATCGAAAGTAGTCCACAAACGTGGGATCTTCATGTTTTTGGGGTCGCTGAATCCGAATCCGAAGTCAGTTTAACCCCGTCAGGTTTTGGTCAAGGTTATTTCAAGGTCAAATTATCAAAATTCATTGAAAATAGACCACAAACGTGGTACCTTTTATGTTTTTGGGGTGGCCTAATCCGAATCTGAAAGAGTTAATTTGACTACGGATTCGGATTAAGCGACCCAAAAACCCCAGAAATCATGATTTTGGTGCATTTACGACATCTTCTGATGATTTGACCTTGATCTTAACTTCATAGCGTCAATTTGACCACGGATTCGGATTCAGATCCCGAAACCATAAATATACCATGATTCTGGTCTATTTTCAATAAAATTTAATGATTTGACCTTGAAATGACCCTGACCATGACCTTATGAGATCAAACTGACCCCTGTTTCGGATTCAGCGTTTTCAAAAACATAAAAATATCACGATTGTGGTCCCTTTTCGATAAATTTTGATAATTTGACCTTGAAAAACCGTGACCCTGACCCGATATGGTCAAAACGACCTCAGATTCGGATTCAGCGACCCCAAAAACAAAAGATAGTCTAGTTTTTCGGACCTTCAACATTTTGTTACTTGTTGGGCTGTAATTGACCTTAAAATGACCTTGACCCTGACCTGATAGAGTTAGACCGACCCCAGATTCGGCTTCAGCGAGTCCAAAAACATAATGGTAGCATGGTCTAGTCTTTCGGATCACCAACTTTTATATTTTTGTGGGGCTGTGTTATTTTGGTACTAAGGCTGGTTGAAAGATAACGTGTTGCTGCTATTTGGGGTGTCTTTGGTGTTTGGCGATACGCTACTGTAAAAATGGCTGCAAGGCCATTTAAGTTTTATTTTCTATTGTTTAATTTGTTTTATTTTGCCGCCATCGGCCCGATAAAGGGTTAGGGAACTGTATTGAGAATTAGATTATGCGTGGAGAGTAAACATTAAAATATTAGTTTTAAAAGTTTCTAGTTCTAATATTATTTCTTTTTAATTTTTATTATTGACCCATAGATTGTTGCCATCGATAGTCAGCTTTCGATGTCACCATCGATGTTCAACATCGATGTTGCCTTTGATCTCACACCCGTACAATATAGTGAACACAAGAATAAATATATTAACCAGAAGGATATCTCGAAGGCGGCTTCTTTGATGTCTCCTAGCGCGTCTCATGACCTCGAACTGCATATTTTGCAGGCGTTTCATGAGCGTACCTAAGAAATTAACATGTTTAGGCGCCTATCTCTTAAAAATATATTTTAATATTATTATAATGCATTTTATAACATCTATGCAATCAAATAAAACAAATGCTTTAATAATATGTCGTATTGAGATATATTAATAATTATTATGAAATGGGTCTATTTATTTTCGCATATGACAATTTTTTATTTTTCATATTTTTGAAGTTTCTATTTATCCATTTGAGGGTATGGAATAGTCTAACTGTAACAAACCATTTAATTAAATAACTAATTGGAAATTGTTCCCAAGGATGTAAAAAAACTATTTTTAAACGGTTTTACTTGACCTGTTTGTTATTTATTTGGAATTATTTTTTGGGTCAAATCTAGTAATTGAAATTTGACCCCCTTCCTGACGACCGATCGATCTGAAATTTGGTACACTTCCTTAGTCTTGATGACAATACAATATAACATATTCTTTATGATTGTAAATCCAACATGGCCGCCGATACCAAATGGCGGATTACATATTACTTTACTACAACCTCAATATGGGTATCAAATTAAAGGGCTTTATTGGTAGAATAGAACCCACTATGAAAAAAATAAAATCCAAGATGGCCGCCGCCACAAAATGGCGGATTATATATTTTTTCTCACAACTACCTCAATATGGGTATCAAATGGAAGGGCTTGATTGGTAGAATAGAACCCACTATAAAAAAATTAAAATCCAAAATGGCCGCCGCCACAAATGGCGGATTACATATTTTTCTGACAACTACCTCAATATGGGTATCAAATGAAAGGGCTTGGTTGGTAGAATAGAGCTCACTATAAAAAAAATAAAATTCAAGATGGACGCTGCTGCAAAATGGCGAATTACATATTTTCCACAACTACTTCAATATAGAATCGTTGGTTAGTTCTGGTTAGTTATAGTAAGGCGAACTCAATAGAATGAGAAGTATCAACTAACAACAAAACTAAAAACTTGAAAATAAATTATGTAAAAAAACTTTTTATGTTAAACGGTTTTATTGTACTAAAAGCTAAAAAATAATTCGGTAAGTCCTAGCTACCAGATCGCACCAATCTTCTCATCAATCTGGGGTATTGATCAGACAAATAATAAAATCGTTGGGCAATTGACATTTCTATCATAATATTTACTCTGGATACGCTTCAGTTTTTTAAAATATGTATTGTATAATTTACACAAGTGTCTATTTATTTTTCCATATGACAATTTTTCTATTTTTAACATTTTTGAAATTCTTGTTTATACATTTGAGTGTATGGAATAATCTAACTCTACCAAATAATTTAATTAAATAATTAATTGGAAAATTTATACAAAGATGTAAAAACTAGTATTTTTGCAGATATTTTCAAACTTTTGAATTAATTTTTTTGTATTACAATACTTTCAAAATTTATTTGAAATAAAGTTTCTAATAATGAAATAAACTTTACGAAGTCATTGTGAGGCATATTCAAATTTCCAAATACGTCTAAATTAGCATTTTTATATGCTTTATGGTAACAAAACAAAGTCCTTTCATCTAGATCTTGATATGCCTTTGAATATGCCTCACAAATTTCGCAAGAATGTACAGCTAAACATTTTTAATTGGATATCCAGCAAAATATCTTACGAAATTAGTTTCTAGCAGTGTATCTTTTTGGTAACTTGTGTCAATAATAATTGGTATATCCGCTCTTTCTGACACTGTTGGAGGTTTAATAATAGGAAAATTATCATTCTGTTTATTTACATCGGATACTCTTAGAAGCAAATTATTCATATCATTTTCACAGTTTTCTGTGCCAGAGTTAAGCAATCTGACGCAAAAAACTTTTCTAAAACTTGTTTGGAATTGTCTTGCAGTTGGATTGACGCAATTTGTATTTTGCTGTCTTATAATGCCATGATAGGTAATTAGTCCAGAAAAATAAAACGTATCGCAATAAACCATATAAAATACATTGACCGTTACCGAGTCGTTGCTTCGCCTTTCACTACTGCACTGGCAATTTCGGTTTAGAATTTCGGTTTAGTAGCCCTCGAAGGTCACAGCCTGCGCCGCTCAAGGTAAAAGAGATATCCTTCTGGTTAATATATTTATTCTTGTAATATGTTCGATTTGAATTCTACGAGGTTCATAATGTAGAAAGATTATTTAGTCAGGACTGCGACCTATGGAGGGAAAATTAACTTTCGTTCCATGGGCCGAAAGTAAAGGTCAAAAAAATTCATACTTTTAAACTTTTAAAAAGTTGGAAATGTCAACAGTTTATTCATTTTTGTAAATCAAGTTACTTTACAATATTTGATACTTGAAACTATATTTTTAATAGTTTTTTAAAAAAGTAAGCTACCTGTATTTTTTTGCACCGAAATAAACAATGTAGTTAATATTATATTTATGTTTAAATAACAAGCTTATACATAATAACAAACAAATTTTAATTGAAATTTAAAAGCATATTACCTAAATTAGTTTGGTTCACATTGCTCGAGGTGCTTTAATTCTGATTTCTAGGTCCTTAATTTAAATTTATCGACAAACTAGACCAAACTGGCGTATAGCATAGAAATTAGAAACTTAATATTATTTAGCCTATAGGCAGATAGATTTTACTGCCATAATGGTGTTTAAACTAATATCGTGTATGAATAGTTTTTAATTACTCAAAAGATAAATATAGTTTTTGTTTTAAAGGTTAATTTGTTATTTTTTTCCTAAAATTACATCATATACCAATCTA
Source organism: Listronotus bonariensis (assembly GCA_014170235.1). Taxonomy (NCBI): domain Eukaryota; kingdom Metazoa; phylum Arthropoda; class Insecta; order Coleoptera; family Curculionidae; genus Listronotus; species Listronotus bonariensis. The sequence continues at coordinate 179,787 of JACEGR010000289.1, forward strand.
GTATTATACAGGGTGGTTGTCCACATTTTGACCCATTAAAATGCAGTGTTCACAGAAAAGTTTATATTTTTTAAAAAGTTTTTCTCTTATATTGGCGTAAATAATAGTAAAGTAATTTTGATATGACATTCCATTAGCACAAAAACAAAATGGTGGATTTAACTGTATAAGGGAACTTTATTATTTTTAATGGAACATATTGTATATCTTTACCCTTGTTATAAATTATTTTTTTTCTTTAAACACACGTAATATAAGCTATGAATATTTATAAAAATAACGAATTTATTGTCCTCCAAAAAATAGCTACATCGCAATTAAAAATATAATTTAATATTTATTTATTTATTAAGTCATAAATAAAATTATTTTGTAATAAACCCAAGGCTTTGTTGCCGTATTTTTTTTGTAACATTGTATGCAGCAAATTTTCATTTTTAAATAATATTTTTAATTGCCCTGCAATCGTCTATTTTACGAAGGCGAAATTTTTGAAGTAACCATTGCCTATGGTAGGTTTATTTAAAGGGAAAGTCCCAATTTTAAAATACTGTGGCAACGTATTTTTTTAACCAAATACGTTACTTGAGGTACGTTACTCAGATGGGGTAGTGGACACTTATAGCAAAATCACTATTTCAAAATAAATATCAGTTATATTAAGAACAGAATAAAATACAATTTTGCCAGCAAAAAGCATATATATATATATATATATATATATATATATATATATATATATATATATATATATATATATATATATATATATATATATATGTTTTGGCGAATATTGTTTAAACACGCGAGTTACCCGAGAATCTTTTCCTTCATATATATATATATATATAGCGTACATACCCTTTCTTAATATAAAACAGTGAAAGAGAGAAGTACCCAGTTTTAAAGTCAATTTTTTTACATCTTTTTTCCTAGATCGCCCTGTGTTTAAATATTAAATTTATAGTTGTTTTTTATGTCTAAACATTCTTAACCCTATTTGTTCTAAGGGTATTCGCTATTAGAATGGTTTAAAATATAGACGGTAACCCTGTATCGGAAAAAAAGGTTTTCGAGCGTAGCAAATTATTTTTTATCCCTGTGTACCTAAATTCTATGTTAACAAACACAACACATCATTTGTAACGAAAGACCGGAAATTATAGGAAATAACTATATGCAAATAAGTAAGCCAATTTTAAAGTGTATCGGTATCGATATCGGAAATGAATTTGATCAATGTTACAATGAAGTTTAAACATATTAGGGTGTAAATCGAAATAAAGAATCTTAAGAAACTTGCTTTTTATCACATTTATAATTCAAGCCAACAGTCATAGGCTTTAAGATGATAAAGATAATTTCTGCCTTTGTTTTTAAAAAGTAACTATAGTCCATTTTTAAACTGTAAAAACTATTAAATCCTCACATAGTATGATAATGGATTACAGGGTGACTAACGTTTAATTTATGCCACTTGCTATAGTTTAGCATTGGTTTAGCTGCAAAATGTCTTCCTTTTTATCGAATTTAGGTCGTACCACCCGATTGTGGGTAGGTTTTGGATTATTTATAACCGCATGCCATTTAATAATTTAATAAACACTGAAAAGGTACGACAGAGGCGTGGAGGTGGGATACCTGTTAGAAGAATATACATTTAGGAAAATGTAATTTTTAAGTTATAAAAATTTATTACAATAGGTAATCTATATATAATATGAATGTACGTTGCATGTTACATGTACTTCGCATAAAGTTATTTATATCACTTGCTACACAGTCCACTGGCCTTAAATATACATGGATAAACTTATTACTAATACACATAATTACCATCAATAATTAAATTACCATAGGTTGTATTCGTCGCCATCGGAAGAACTGTCATCACCTCCTGGAATTATCGATCCTAGATTTTCTCCTCTTCTTTAAGCAGATGCTGGACTGCTTTTCGCCAATTCTTTAGTGTCACCTCCTTAATGACTGGATCAAACAGTAGGTTCACATCTTTCATTTTAAATGTCCTGTTTTGTCTTGCTACAAATCCTTCGAAAACATCCGAATTCATGTCCTTATGGTAATATCTCGTATGGCAAGACTGAAACGTAATTTTTTAAAAATTCCTATTCACCCCAATTTGTACAATTATTAGTCTCTTCCCTTTTAATATGTGTAATACCATAGAATAACGGATTATACCAAGATCAAAATATTAAAATGTGTATATTCATTAAACTAAAAAAAATAATGTAGGGTGACCAAATATTTTAAAACACCATTAGAAAGTATTTTATTTTTTTACCTGCATTTATTATCTATTTTAAAAAAACGGGACAAAGTGTTAAAAAGGTAATTAAGTTTAACAAAGATTATAAAGTTTACGTACGCCTATGACCGATTACGAAATTCAGTCAAACTTACGCTCTTTACGTTTCTGAAATAGACGTTGCATGTTACATGTACTTCGCATAAAGTTATTTATATCACTTGCTACACAGTCCACTGGCCTTAAATATACATGGATAAACTTATTACTAATACACATAATTACCATCAATAATTAAATTACCATAGGTTGTATTCGTCGCCATCGGAAGAACTGTCATCACCTCCTGGAATTATCGATCCTAGATTTTCTCCTCTTCTTTAAGCAGATGCTGGACTGCTTTTCGCCAATTCTTTAGTGTCACCTCCTTAATGACTGGATCAAACAGTAGGTTCACATCTTTCATTTTAAATGTCCTGTTTTGTCTTGCTACAAATCCTTCGAAAACATCCGAATTCATGTCCTTATGGTAATATCTCGTATGGCAAGACTCAACCCTTGACCCTCCCGTAAATTATCCAATTCCAACGGTTGCCCCAGTTCCTCATAAAATGCCCGATATTATTTTTAAAGTAAAACACATTAAGCGTATCCTTTCCTCCCTTAACACCAAGAAATCGTCTGGGCTGGACGGCATACCAGCAATCGTTTTAAAAAAATGTGCTCCAGAACTTGCACCAATTTTAACTCGGCTCTTTCGAATTTCTTACGACACAGGTATCTTTCCGGAGAGCTGGAAGGCTGCACGTGTTCAACCTATTCCCAAGAAAGGATCTAAATCGCTTCCATCTAACTATAGACCAATTTCAATTCTCTCAGTTCTTTGTAAAGTAATGGAAAAATTAATTAATTCACAAATTCTTAAGTACTTAGAAAAACACAAAATTTTGCACGACAGGCAGTATGGATTTCGCCACAAAGATCTACAGCAGATCTTCTTTCCTTCGTATCACACTGTTGGAATAAGTCTCTTGAGTTTCTAGGTGAGTCCCAGATCGTTGCTCTTGATATATCCAAAGCTTTTGACCAGGTCTGGCATGCCGCACTTCTTAATAAACTTCCCTCCTATGGTCTTTCAACTAAACTCTGTACTTGGCTCTCTAGTTATCTATCTGATCGACGTATATCAGTTATTGTGGACGGCCATTCTTCAAGTTTTCACCAAGTAAATGCTGGAGTACCTCAGGGCTCAGTTCTGGCACCAACATTGTTTCTTCTTCACATCAATGACCTTCTCTCGTCCACAACTAATTCCATTCATAGTTTCGCCGACGATAGTACCCTTCACTCCAGCTTTCAGGTCCCTAAATCCATCACTAAACCTGACTTGGAAAATAAACGCAGAGCGATGCAGATATCTCTTTCGCAGGATCTTAATTTAATATTGGATTGGGGCGCCAAAAATCTCGTCCATTTTAATGCATCCAAAACACAGTCATGTTCCTTGTCGCGAAAAGAGTCATCAAATACTCATCCTCTACTTATGAGCGGCCAAGTTCTACAGAGCAAAGACACCTTCAATCTCGTGGGCGTCACATTTGAAAGTAACCTTAACTGGCATAAACACATTGTATCTATAGCCACGGCAGCTTCAAAAAGCTTGGATTTCTCTTTCGAGCTAAAAGTATTTTTCCGCTTCTAATTTATACACTTTATATGTGTCCCAAATCCGACCCCCCTTGGAATATTGTTCTCATATCTGGGGCATGGCGTCCCCAACAACCCTGAGCATTCTTGATTCTATTCAAAGAAGAGCTATTCGTCTCATTAATGATCCTTCACTTACAGAACGGCTTCCCTCTCTTGCCCATCGTCGGGCTGTGGGCGATTTATCGCTTTTTTATAGGTACTTCCATGGCTTCTGCTCTGAAGAATTGACCAGTATAGTTCCTCCACTCACGGTTCCCAACAGAGAAACTCGTGGTTCCGCGCGTATGCATCCATATACGGTCCAACTGGACAGGCCCCGAACTTCTCACTTTGTTCGTTCTTTTATCCCTAGAGTTTCTAGATTGTGGAACCTGCTGCCCGCAGAGGTCTTTCCTTCCCCCAAATCTTCAAGTATTTAAGTCCCGTGTCAACAAACTCCCTCTTACCTCGCTTAAGACACCCACGGTACGTTAGTATTTAGGCTTTTAGCCTTCGTGGTTTGTCCAAAGATAAAAAAAAAAAAAAAAAAAAAATTGGAGGAAAGTCGCATTAAGAAAAATGCAAATAACGTTTGGTATTGCAACGAAACGAGGTCAACGTAATGTCGCGTAAATATCCAATTTTTGTGTCCAAAAATGTATGGATGTCAATGTCACCTTAAAATTAAGGAATCGCCGTACAGATCGTATGGCAATGATCGCTAACTATGTCGTAAGTTTTTGTTTTTGTCAGCCTTTTATTTAAATCTTTCAGATGATATTAAAGACACTTGATATAAAATAGAGGCTATAAGATGTATGAGTTTTAGAAGAAAATTTAACAGAATTAAGCAGTAAATCGAAACAGGAATATTAACCAAATAGCGATTTATCACGTTCGAAATCCAAACCTCCACTAACGGGTTTGGGGATGCTATAAATTGTTCTTGTTTTACGGCCGTTTTCTTTCAGTTGCCATTATTTAATGCTATCTAACGTGACACACCTTCGGGGTTTTTATTCTCCAGAGAAAACAGATATTTCCAAAAGATAAAATTGCGTCTGCTGCCCTCAGATTTAAGTCTCTTAAGGATTCTACTTTACTCGATTCATTTGGAGCCTAGCGAAAGATATTAAAACAAGGCAATTTTGTATTTATTGGTTAAAAACTGAAATTTGGTACATCATCTACCTATTTACCACTGGTTTATTTTCTCGTATTTAGATAAGGTGTTAAGGTACATTCAGATTCAAACCACAACCTGCAACCGTACCTCGTCTCGAACTATACTGTGTTGCAAACAGAGATCTTCCAACTACGACAGCCCAATCCAAATTTGTACAACCATCTGAACGTCGTAACGAACGCCACCGCGAACCTGATACGTGTTGCAGCTCAAGGTTTGCCGCGATCCACAACTTGTCAATAAATTAACACCAAAACAATAAAAACTTGCACTGGAACCAGTTATGTAATCCATATTGTGGATCGAGGCGAACCTCGAGCTGCAATACTTATCAGGCTCGCGACAGCGCGGCGTTCGTTCTGACGACCATATTTTTTCGACGTTTGTTCGTTTTGACGTTGTACGGTTGCACCTTTTCATTCCACTTTCTCTAATAGGCTCTTGGCCAAAATTTTACAATGGTAAAAACTGTTTTAATTAATAGTTAAAAACGTCATCAAATTGGGAAAATTAAAATGTAAACAAAGATGTTTATAGCTTTTTTGTATATAATTTTTGAAGTTGATTAAAATTTATTCGACAATTTGCGAGTTCAAACACCTTCACAATGGGGCCAGTGTTTATGTGAAAAGCGTCACCTTAAATAAATATGCCAACAAAGGAAAAAGCAATAGAAAAGGGTGTCGTAGCTTGTATCTTTTGTGATGTAGGTACACTCCAATAAATAATTTTTCGGGCATTTTCACAAAAATGCAAATTTTGACATTAATATGAAAAATCTTGCGATTTCCGGAATAAATTTAAACAAAAGAAATAAAATCCAATCTGTCTACACCGAAAATTTGCTTCCTACCTTGGGTGTACATGGCTAAGGGCTTATTTTATAAATTTTATTTAACATTATCGTGGCTTCGGTAAAGCGGATAAATTTAAATGAGGTTTGGAAAAATGAATTCAATCGTCTTTTTATTTTTTACTGCTGTCTCGGACGAGGGAAACGCCCCTAAGTAATACTAATACTGTTTTAGACGTAATTTTTTATTTACTTGGTGTTTTTTAAAAGCAGCCTTACTCATAATATTAATATTAACTTTATAATAAATGTATTTAAAACCCAAAGCCATTATTTTCGGACACTTTAGAGACTTCTGCTGCATCAACTTACAAGATCTTTTTTTAATGATCCTCTGGCTACTGAGACGCCTTATCACTATTTTTTAATGTTTTATTTTTTTTTCTTTAAAAAAAAAAGAACAATGTGCAACGTGTGTTGCCTATACCGGGGGAATATTACGCCAAACGCAGTATCGGTAGCTTTTAAGCATTACAAACAGCACCAATTTATATGATCTTTTTTAAAGTGGTCCTCTGGTTACTGAGACCTTTCAACACTATTTTTTTATTGTTTGATTGCCTCGGTTTTCTAGGAATAGAAAATTATTTTTAATGCAAATTTAAAAAAAAGGTATTTGTAGAATTGACCTAGCAATTTTTCTAAGTAATGGCTTTAACGCGTTAACATTCCAGATCCCCTTCGATCAATAAGTGTCAAGCGATGTCGGGCACGGCTAGTATTTAGATGGGTGACCTTTTGGTAACACCGTGTGCCGTTGCTTTTAAAAATAATAAATTAATAGAACTAATCTTAAAAAGGCCAAGCTAAATTTTTCAGCCAGTACCTAGGTGAGATAGTTGTACTATAACAATTTACATAATCTTTTTTTTATGATCCTTCGGTTACTGTGATCTTTTAATAGCATTTTTTGTGTTTTGTTGCCTATTTTTTCTATAAAAATAAAATGTTTTTTGTTAAAGTCGAGGCCATAAATTGTTTTCCACTTGGGGGTGAATGCGTCTAAATGTAATTAAAAGACGATTTACTTCATTTGTTTTTACTTTTTTACAGTTTGTAAACCTGAATTTGTTTTTTTATTTTTTTTTATTTTAAAAGAATAAAGAGTTAATTTATGAAATGTAATTTTTAACCTTTACTTTTGATCATTCTGTATTTACTGATTGTTAACATGAGGAGCTACGACAAAAACGTTTAATATTTTCTTGCTAAGAGATCTAATAATTTTTTTTTGTTTGGTAGACGTTTAGGCTTAATAGGCTGTTTCCAAAACTTTTAGGTTTTTGGAAAAGCTATAATAAGTAAAGTGGATACTAGTTTCACAATCACTTAATTTTTTTTTGACGTGACAACGTCTTATAATTCATTGGAGCCGGCTGCATGCACCAAAAACATGACTCATGCTCAAAGAGGCACAATCTCCGCGTCGTTCGACATCTGTTTTTCTCCTACTTGAGTAAACGTGCAGTGAAAAGTGAATGTGGTGTCAATTATTTATAGCAACAATAATTGCGGCGATAAAGGTTATGATTCTTTCGACGTTGTCACGTTCAACCATCGTCAGTAAACCGACTTTGCAAACAACTGATTTTTTTAAATAAAATTAGAGCTTTAGCTATGAAAATGTATCAAATAATTTCTAGAGGAATAATTGACATCCATTTTGACTACACATCGTACTATTTAAAATCTACTACGTAAAGACTCGGAAGTGTTATTTTAAAATGATTAACTATGAAAAAAGAAATTATCATAATATAAATTTTTCAAAATATTTTTTTTTGATTACCAAGAATAAATAAAAAATAACTTTATTTGGGTTATATTCGTCGTGGAATAAAATTGTTTTTACATTATTAAATAACGATTAGGTGATTTAAATGATACACCTGAATCTCATTAGATAGCATTTTATACGGTAGGTATAAAATTACACGCCTGTCATAATTCATTATTTATGGGTAGAAAGATTAGAATACTTTCTTGAAAGTCTAATACTATAATATTAAATAACACACTAATAACTTTTTACTCTTAGACAGCTACACCTAGTTATAATATTTCAATTACATTTATTAGAAAAAATGTGTTAAAGTCACAGTAAATTTATCAATTGAAGTTTGGATTTTGTTTAATATTATTTAAATTACTTTTGTTAATTTTGAACTGGAATGTGTACAAAGGTTTTAGAATATAAATGTTTGGCAATTAGCTTTTAAAAACACTATGAAAATTTTATATTACTATAGACATTTTCAAATATTGATCTTGGGTTATTGATTCATAAAAATCTGTTCAAAACAGAATCTCCCAATTTGTACTTGTGTTCATTAATTAATCGAATCCTTAACTCGGGTTGGATCTTGCTTACCTTGGTAAAAGCCAAGGTTAGTCGGGTTAAACAGAAGTGTCAAAATCAGCTGTGTTCTTTTTAGGTTTTAATAATTTATGACGTATTTATTACAAGAGAAAAGAAGTACAAAACACAGTAGTTTGATATTTATTGATTATAATTTACTGCTTAAATATTGTTAAAATCTTTAAAGATTAGTGCACGACCTAGAACAAAGCAAAGAGGTTATTTCTGTTTTGACACGAAGCCGATGAACAAAAGTTAAATGGAACATACTTTTTAGAAAATACAAAATCAGTGAATCTTGAAAACAGCTGATTGGATCTACCCCAACCCATCGAATCAATCTCTGAAAATGTCTTGTAAAAGACAGTATTTGGCCATTTTTTTTGTAGTAAATTTTGATTATAATAAAAGGCGGCATTTAATTTTTTTTTTAAATTTTTGGTTAAAAAGGACAAAGCCATATTCTTTTTTTATGTGTTTGTAAATAATTGCTACGTTTTTGTCTACGTATGGATAATAAAAATACAAAAAATATTAATTATATTTCTTTATTAACTTCTTTAACAAATTAGGTAAATCGTTCAGTTGACACAAAAGTTTTTGATATTGGGTTATATTTTTTATTTATTGTGCATCCTCATTAAAACAAATAAAAAAATAAAACATTGTAATTATTTATTTGCTTGCTTTTTGAAAAATTGTGATTTTCGTATCTTCATGCACATTTTTTAAATAAAACATATTTTTTCTGGTCAATTTTTCTATTTTTTTGTGCTGCTGGTTTGGTAAGGTACTAGTTGTCAATTCAATTTAAGTAATATTATATTATTTGTAAAAATCGGGTGGCAAGTTATACATTTTCACCCCTCTTAACTTTTTTTTAATTTTTTATCGGTATATTATAAATAAAAATATAAGTTTTTCGGGTTAATTCTCAGGTTTTTTTAAAGGTTAATAAATTTTTATTACTATATCTTAAGATATACATTGTATCACAAAAAGTATGATTTTCTAAAAAGGAACACCCTGTAAAGCACCGGTAAAAAGACAGTTTTAAAAGGCGTTACAAACATGCCAAATTTAATAGGTCATAATTTATAATATATTTTTATAAGCAAGATAGATGTATTAAATGGGCCATTTTTTAAGCTCTTTAAAATATTTTTTAATGATAAATTTAATGTACATCGTGTTCCCTTAAAAAGCATACTTTTTGTAGCAACCTGTATATCTTAAGAGATAATTTAAATACGATGTCTGATTCGGAAACTACAGAATTAATTAAAAAAATGTATTTCTATTTATTTTAAACAATAAAAATTAAAAAAAGGTTAGTGTAAATTTATAAGTTGACAGCCGGTACATATTTTTACATAATATGCTACAATACTAGTAGGGAAAAATGTGTATCCCGCCATAAATATATATTATTTGTTGCTTTAATAATAATAATATTTAAAAACTTTTGTGAATCTAGGGGCTAAAAATATGCTATACGCTGAACGTTTTACATAATACAATATTTATTAATTAAATTAAAATCTTTCAAACGTTTTGGAAATAGCAAAAAAATAATTTTTCTGAAGGATTTAACAACATCCCAAAAACTGTCGTGATATATTGTTATGAGTAAATTATTATAGATATAAATATGATTTGTTATATTTAATAGCTAAAACTTTGACCCAAAAATCATATAAAATTTATTAATTATTTTCTCAGCGACAACTAGGTATATGGTACAAATTAACAACATTTGTTTATTTTTATTAGGTATTATCCTAACATAATACAATTTTGGTTATCTTTTAATCTTTCACGTCATACAGTGTAAACTGTGAAAACGATAAAGCGCATTTCTTAACGCTCTGCTTGCCATATGGATACATGAAATACCCTGGGACCCTGAGAAAATACCTTTTAAGTGGTTGACACAAAGTCAACTGATTAAGATCTATTTACCACCTATTATCGTACTATATTAAATAACATTTATACCTTATTGCCGCTAATTGGTAAATAAGTAAAGAAATAAATACGTAATTAAATAAATTGATGTTATGTTGCCGCACAGAAGAAAGACATTCTGGTAACTACTCTCTTGTATGTGACGTTATAAATGTTTTTTATACTATCTATAAAATAAAGAAAAGTAGCTTTATTGAACTTTTAAAATAATTGGCTTGTCCGATTTGTACCACTAATATTAAAACTTACCAAACATGTACAGTAAAAGATAATAATTTAAATTTTACATTTTCTTAATAAGCACTGGCTAAACGTCCGCCGCGCCGGGGGCATTGCTCGAGTATAAAAAGAACTGCCGTCTGACAGTCTATTTATGTATATTAAATTTGCCGAACATTTAAATTAATTTGTTATTATCGGCGGTTTTTACCTTTAAAACCCCGAATAATAGTTATCCCAACATTAAAATTTTTTTTGCTGTGCTGTAGGCGTTTAGTTTTTTTATGGTTTTATTGTTAAATATTATGTTGTATGTTTTTGATCAATAAACAAAAATGAAACTGGGAGACACGTTTGACACCTACGAATATTTTGTCGAAGCTCTTAATGGGTATTCAAAGGCAGAAAGTATCTTTAAAAAATAACAAGCCAGAAGTATTTTAGGTTGAAAGAAACTTTGAATCTGCAAGAAAAGGAAAAAAAGTAACAAGTTAAAGGAGATCGTTGAATAAAGTCTAAGACAAGAAAATGGCCCTTGTCATGAATAGCCTTACAGATAATAATAATATAAGCCCCGCCCACCTAAGTAAAATTGAACATTTTGAAGTGTCGGTAACATATAGGCATGTAATAAAAAAGCGGCTAATTGCTTAAATCTATTGTTTATATTAGGGTATGCTTAATTTTGGGATCAGTCAACTCTTTTTTGTAAAAAAACGTTTTTAAGGCGGAGATGCACGATATGTTGGATAACGCCGCTCACCTAGGGTGGACAAGGCCGCTCACCAATTTAGAAATGTTTTATTATAAAATAAAACATTTTTAAATAAATAAAGCCAAATTATCTGATATATTATATTTATAATAGGTCATAGACATTCAGATTATTTTAAATAATAAAATTATAGGCATAAGACTAAAAAATAAAAGCCCAACATAAAAGAATTAAATATTTTTATTGTATTTTTTATAAAAATATTATAGATCATTTACCTACATTGTTGTTATTTCAAACCAAATTTTAAATAACTACACAGCTAAATGGCAAATATATGGTTTAGTGCCACCTTGACCTTAAGAACCTTACAAAAAATGTTTTAATAATGCATATTATTAAAATACATTATCACCTACATTTTTATATAAGATGTATTAATTCTAATAAATACTTATGTATTGTAGGTATGTATCAATTTTCTTAAAAGAAAAAATACGCCAACCTGCATCCAAAACGTTTTTTTTTTTTTAAGTTTGAAGAATTAAAAGTGGTTTCGTGGAGCGCAAATCAGCTAAGTAATCATTTTGGCTTTATTGTTTATATTGAGTAATAGATATTGGACCGATTAGGGGTTGCATTTAAAAAATATGACAGTGGACCGCGCCAACCCGCTGGACGGGGTTTTCCCATACACCAAAAGGTCGAGGTAATACCATAATTGGATTAAGTGCAAAAAAAGAAACAATAAATATTGTTTCAGACTTTCAAAAATGTGTTTAGGTTATAGAATTTTAGAGAGTTAGGATCATTTAATTTAGTTTGTTAATTTATTTAAATAATTTTTCTTTCATTTCTTTCGAAGGTTTCCGAAAACGTCCGACGAACTTTTATGCCATCCTGTATATGAAATTTTTACGATATTTCTCGAAGATTCTAGATCATTCTTTACTCTTCCACCATACTATAAAAGGGCGACGGGAAACCTCCGATCAGTAGTATAGATTCGACTTTTGTACTGTAAACTTCGAGATATTGACAAGTGAAGATTTTGTCGTTGTTGTAACCATAGTTACGTTTCATTGTTAATAAAGGTATAAAAACGAAGACACGTGTTTTTATACGAGGTGATACGGAACAATATGATTAAAAAAATATTTTATTTTACTATGTTATGTTGGTTTTATTTTCTATCTGGTATAACTTACTTACCTACCCTTTGGGTTTTTTATTTTATATCTTACTAGTCAACTTGCGCCGATTTCGTTGGGCGTTAATTATGTTTTTCTCCAAACTTTTTGTTCATTCATAATTAAATATAGCACATATCCTATAACATTCCTGAATAGTGTAGCTTTCGTATGTGAAATAATTTTCATGATCGGTTCAGTATTTTTAAAGATTAGCTACTAAAAAAAAACGTCACCTCTTTATTATATTAGTATAGATAAGACAAATAAAAATATCGTTTAAATAGATGGATCTTTTAATCTCCGTACCTATTTGTCAATAAAATTACATTATCTTTTAAGATATTCAGGGTACGACACAAATATGTATTATTAAAAAAATCACATTTGAATAGGAAAAAACAGTATTTTTCTCTCTTTACTAAAATACTCTTGGCTTCCCTTTCCTAAAATGATACCTTTCTTCCCTTTAATACCTATTAAGAAGTACAACAAAATCTTTGAAGGTGTCAAACGTGTCTCCAAGTAGTATTATTTTTGAATAATGAATAAAAATTATAATATCCAGCAAATAAAGCCACAAGAAAACTAAACACTCGCGGCAGAGCTAAATGAATTATTATCAAAGTTGGGTGAACTATTAATCTGCGGTTTTTATTTGTCTTATAAGTCTACTCTACACCGCCGCTAATAAAAAATTAATTTAGATTTTCGGTAGCTTTCATACACGCCGGACGGGGGTTTTCTTCTTATATTTAAGCAATGCCGCCGGCGGTTGTTTAGCCAGTGCCTTTTTTATAATATACAAGGTTTAACACGGTTGGCGCTAGAAAAGCAGCTTTATTTAACAGTAATACACAGGCTTTGTGGTCGCTTTCATATTGGCATCGCTCGAGCGATGAGCGTCTAGTGATGCCGCTTAAGCATTTTCAAAGATTAAAACCAACAACAGATTTGAAATAAAAACGTTCATATTGTCGAGCGGTGTCTGGTGATGGGGCGCGTTGCAAAGCATCGCGCCGCGCCGCTCGAGCTTTGATATTGTTTGTTTTTTAACCGGCATCGCTATAGCGGTACACCGATTTAGTGGATAGAGAGGTACGAAAAAATCACAATGACATCCCAAACTGAAACAATTGATCGTGAATTATTGATTTCTAAGATACCAACAAGACTAGCTCTTTGGAATAATAGACATCGGTTTACAAAGACAGGCAAATTGTTGCAAAATATGGAAAGAAATCGCAATGATTGTAGGAATTATTTTATTATTATTATTATTTTATTTATTTATAAGTGACTTTATTTTCATTAAGGTGTTCGTTTAGTTGGAAAGGCGCTTAGGGTGTATTTATGTAGGAGCGATAATAAACGATAAGAGCGTAGAGGTGCTAAAAAAGCATCTGTATTTTACTGTAATATCAGGCTGCTTTAGTCGCGCCGCGCTGCTTTCATCGCTCATTGCAAGTGTGTCTACTTAATTTCGCACCATATAGAAAGCTTTATTATTATTAAGGGTACAAAAAGTTATTTTTATAAGAAGAAATATGCTACAAAATTTAAAATGCAACCATCGGACATAATTTTTTTTAGTAATATACGAGGTATATCGAAAATTATTACAATGGAATTTTTTTATGATTATAAATAACTTTTAAATGTGCTACGTTGTTTATTTACAAGTATTTTTTTTATTTTTATGCGATCACGGTGAAAATTAAAGTTGATATATTAGTGCATGCTTATATTAAAATGTAATATGTAATGGAAGGTCAAAATAGCGAAAAATCACACAGACACTCGTTATTGCAGAAAGAAAATAATAAAACGCTTTTACCGTTTAAAAAACAAGTTTGCACTGCTTTTAAAACCTATTTGAAATCCTTAACATCTTTTCTTTATAAACATTTTTGATATTATGCCATATCATATACCATAAAAAAACCGTTTTCCATATGGTACGAACTTAAGTAGACACACGGTATATACAATGTGTGCAATAATTTACAAATGGAAAACATAAAAAACATCTACCAATTCACAATATCTTTTAACTAAGACCAGAATTTAAAAGGGATGACCTTTCTTTTCTTTTCTAAAAAGGATCTAAAAGCAGCTGAAGTTTTTGCTAAAAAGCGATGAAGGGATTTTCCTAACGAGGGAAACAGTAGTCTGCTTGTATTTAAAGTCCGTCTTAAATTTACTTTAGGCTTTGAATCTTGTAAGATAACAGAATTATGGATTATTTTTTAAAATTAGATTAGTTGCGAAAAGAAAACATTATACTCCATTTCTAACTTGATATTTTAATTTAAGAAATTAAACGAAATATTCATAATGTATTTGTTCTTATCCTAAATACTATTACGACGTACACAAATTAAATAATATTTTTTTGAAAAAAAATAAAAAAATGGTGAATTAATAAAAATTAATAATTGTACTTCAAAAGTAAATTATGTAGATTTTTTTTTATATTTACGCAAAATTTCATTAAAACATTTTATTTAGAATAAAGCTTGTAATAGATAAAAACAATAATACAACATTTATAGTATTGAACTTTACAACTTTCTCAAAGTATTTAAATTCGAAAATGCGTTTACAGCTAAAAATTTGTACTGAATATGAATGGCTAAGGAAAAAGTTTTTAAAAAACAAATTCTAAATATTTAAGGTGTATGTCCCCCACTGACTTTATAATGTTACCAAATTTTCAATGCGTACTTTTTCAGAAATCGATCGCGGCAGTTCCTGGTGGGTTACCCTGTATATAAATACTATGTTATAATGAGTATTAGAACTACAGAGCCACCTGTAAGATTTATAATTTTTAGTTTTTCTGGGATTTCTACATTTTTTATTTGATATTATTTAATTTTTTTACGGTTTATAATTTGATAATTAATTTATATACGGTAATAACAATAAATATATTTTGCTTAAAGTATTGGCATTACCTTAAAACTAGGAAACGGAATATAATCAACATCAAAAGATTAAACATGCCTAAAATAAGTATAAAACGTGTTTTAATTATTTTTAAATAATAATGTCAATATCAGAGTGACAAATTATATGATAACATGTAATTAATTGCCTTCCATTTTAAAAAGTACTAAAAGTTAACTATGCTAATAAGTTAATTTAAGGGACATATTTATTTACTTAACCTTAAAACCAACCAGCAGTAGTTGACGTATAGTGTGTTATACATCTTTGATGTAAAATTTAATATAGAGTCAAAAATTTGTTAAAATATACAGGGTATTTCATTACAAAAAAACTATTGGACAATAACTTTTTTCTGTCAATAAAAAAGTGTTTTTGAGTAAACATTTTTTATTTTAAGTTTATTTTTGTATCTTGCACAGGGGCGAAGTTATTTCATGTATAAATAGAGCTAGGACACTTTGTATAAAGAACCTAAATGGTAAAATACAAGATCAAATCAAAAAGGCTAAATCATCAAAAAAAGTAATAATTGGAGCATGGAGAAAACGAATTTATTATTTTTATTTCCACAAAAGGAGTGTCATCCAGTTTTATGACCTAGGCGTTCACTGAATCATGCAAGAAAAAGGAAATAAGTGTATTAAGTTTTTCGAGAAAAGCAAGTCGTAAAGTTTATTTGTCATTGTAAAAAATCCCTTTGTAAAAGTGTTGGTAATATCAGTTGTATATTTACTATTTGATTAAAAAGATAATATACATTTATATGTCCTTAGGTTAGATTTGCGTTTTGTTTTTAAAAATATTCCAGCCGTATACATCTGGTGCCCACGATTACTTTACCGCTGCCATTTTTTTATTTCTTTATCGATTCTAACAAAACTTGATAAGGCTGTCAGACTAATGAAAAGTATTTTTTAATACTTAATATTATGATAAGCTTCTTTCAACTAACGGTTTCAGCGGAAATTATTAGAAATTTGGTAGAGTGCCATGATGATTCTAAAATAATCCCTCATATTTAACTTATTTTCCAAAAAATGCAAACCCAATTTAAATTTGTCATAATAATTATTGGGTTCTTAAATCATAAGTAATGGATTGTCTTGTTGGATGGGACAGTCGGTCATGATATTTCTGCCAGTAAATTTATTCGGCTTCCGCAGCATTTTACCATATTGCCTGTACAGGGTGTCACTTTTTCGTTGATCTTGCAAGATATGGTGAAAACTAAAAGAGATAAAACAAATTTGATTAAGTAATCCCGATTTCAATTTTTGAAACAAATTCAATGGTAAAAGTTAGTCATTGCTAATTTTATTCATTTGGCCAGTCACTTGTAACTTGCTTGATATTAGAGGTAAAAAAGTGTAAATGGAAAAGTGCTAGGCTTTTTACGTGGATTTCGGTGGCGTACTTATATTTTTTCTTTAACAGTTTCGGAAATATAAGCTACCAAATGTTGTGCATATTTTTTACTATTTTTTAGATTTATGTGGTCATATATGCAAAAGTATTAAATATAAGATATATTAAATGTGGCATTTTTAATAGCTTTTAGGGAGACCTTTCAACTGATGGTAAAATATACAGTGAGTTCCATTAAAAAAGAAAAACAACATTGTGTTATCTATACTATTATTATAAAGAGTTACCTAAAGTTTGTAACTTTGTTTGTTTGTTAGTAAGGGCTAATCTTCGAAAATACTGAATCGATAAAAAATTCTTCCACAGTCAAAACGTTACACTATTCGGCCATATTTTATTATGATTGAACAAAAGTTTAGGGAAAAATATAATTAATGCCTGACGGGCACGGGTCGGCTGGTAACTTATAAGTCAATGGAAAAAATTGGTTACGCCACTTAATTTTTCGTAATAATCCTAAAATTTTTGTACTTACATTTAAAAAAAAATTCTAGCTTTAATATAGCAAGTTACAAGTGCCTATATAGCCAAATTGAACAAATTTGAAAAACACTCTGTATATTTAAAACAAATAAAGTTAGCCATTATTTACTTTTACCAATTAATTTTTTGTCTTAAAATATCGCATTCAGAAACATTAAATTAAAATATTCCGCAATGCGATCTAGTGCAAACTTAAAAAGTCAGGGAGCAAAAGACCAACACCACTGGTTGGCCTATCTTTGTACCTCGCAGAAGTTGTTCTGTTAGCTGTAGCGGTACAGTTTATTGGTTGACGTTTCGTTATCAAGGTAAATATAAAATATAAATAAAAATTTAAAAACTAACCATTATTATGGTTTAAAAATTTAAAATTTTAGCGTTAGCTTTAGGAGATTCTGAAAACGTTTGACATTTTATTTTTATCTTGACAACGGTGGCAGACTTGCCACCAAAACGTCAATTTTTAGGTTTTTAGATACTTACTTGTTTTTGGGTGTTTCTTTATTTTGCTTTAAAAAAAACTATAATTTTTTACTGGTACCCAAATAAATAACCTTAAAAAATTCTTGAAAAAACAAAATTTTAATATATATCCTACCTTACTTACGCTTGACTTTATGTATTTTGTTAGATTGCTAGAATATTAGGTGTACCTATAATCACCCACATTTACTAGAAATTATACAGGGTGTTGAGACACTAATATTTATTATAACATTAATTTCTGGCGACTCTGTATAATTTTTAGTAAAAAAATTAAATGTAGGTGATGGTACAGTTAATATTCTAGTAATTTTTTGTAAAGATTTTTTCAAAAATTCCATTATACAGGGTGCTTAACTAACTAAAGTCTTATTCATACTATCACCTTATGATAAAAAAATAATTGTAATACTGTTACCCAAAAAAATTTCTTTTCAACTTTAAAAATGTATTTTCTAAATATATTTAAAAGGTTAATTTAAATTCGAAGTGGGCACCTTTAAATACATAAAAAATCAATGCCTTTAACTTAAGAAATCTGCATAATCGAAGAGGCTAATACAATAAAGAAAACTGAGAGTAACAAAGAAGGGAAACTTTTCCTTATATCTTTTGCATTTTCTTATAGCAGCTAAAAGCAATGCTACTAACTAATGAAGGGATTTACGTAAAAGGGAAAGTGTATTTAGCGTGTAATTTAAGAATTTATCCTTAATTTCGCATAAAGGTTGGATTTTCTGAATTAAGAAAATTGGTATATTACGCATTATTTAGGCGATTTAGAAAACACCTTTAATCGGGGTACAGACGGTCATGCAAATAGACTCCTAATGTAGTTGGATCCCATCAAAAATATAAATTTAAAAAAAATATAAGAAAAACATTTAAAAAAGTTACAAATAATGTTTTTTTTGTTTCAGAAATATTATTGGTCTCGAGGTATTTTACAAATAGGTATGTATATGTGTGTATATGTAAATGTTTGATTCGCCAATATTTAGCAAAATATATAGAATGCTCCACTTTTTTTGTTAATAAAATTCTTATTTTTCAGGTAAATTGTATAAGTATTTATTAACACTGTTAGGTGATAAGAGTATTTTTTTCTCTATGTGTACAATTGTACAAGGATGATGTTATTTCGTGTATATTTAGAGTTGGGACATTTAGTATATGATGCATGGATCTCGTAAAACATAGGCGTAGGTAATATACGTTTTAATAATTTTTTAAACTTTAATTACCCTAAGGTCTCGGTCACTATAACAGCCGGGAATAACTACAATATTTTGTGGTAAACAGCGTCTTTAAACCAGTTTATACAATATGAGCAATGCGTTTTGGTTCATCGGCCGGCAATAGAATAACAAAACAAGCACTATGATTCACGCCTGTTTACATTCTGGTGTTTAGTTAGATTGTCTCTTTTCTTCACATTGCCTATGTGTTATATTATTTAACTGAACCTGTACACCTGTATACCTTAAAACGCTCCGCGGATAATATTTGTTTATTTTGAGCGGCTAGCGGCAGGGCTTTTTCGCTTAGGAATATTGCAGCCAGCTGATTGAAAAAAACAAGTTCTTTTAACTTGCATAAAGATCAAAGACAGCGCTCTCACTTTTTTCGCTCTACGCTGGCCGCTTATGCTTAGTATCGTGCCCGAGGTCTAAAACTGAATTAAAATTTTAATTTATGGAGTTAATAACAATATGATATACCTAGTATTACACAAGTCTTTGTGGTTACTCGGCGAATAGCTACCCATGTTGAATAAGACTGACTTTAGAAACTGAATGAACTGATTTTAAAAACAATAAAATTTATAATTTAAATTAAAGATATATCATATATTTATTGGGCATAAAGTTTTCTATGCATTATGGGCATATTTGCTTTCCATGATGCTGGCGCATTTTCTAGCTCTCGCTAGCGTTCGTAATAACTCTTTGGATCATAAAAACTTTATTATGTCCTTAATACGTAAATAACTATAATTTCGTGGCGTTAATAAAACATATTATAGTTTTAATAATTAAGACAAAATCTTGTTAATATAAGGGTATTCCTACTTTACTATTTCTTAAGAAGTTTTACAGGGTGTCCCACGGGGACCTGCAGCGATTATTTCTTTTTGGTAGCATGATAGTCAGTGGGGGACATACAACCTAAATATTTCGACAGCCGTACCACTTCTGGGTATACTGGAAGTTAATGTCAGCTTCCTTATTTATTTTTTTAATTTTGCGAAAAATTCTAAACCTAATGTATGTATAATGTTCTATACCTAGTCCTACCGTTTTTGACTTATTTTAAATTTTATGTCAAAAATGACGCTTGCAAAAGCCTTTAATATAAGTAGGGCGAGGCGCAAATTGAGACGCGTACAACGCGTGCGACGCGACGCAGCACAGCACGTACTTTTGTAACTTATGAAATTAAATTATACAGTGCAAATTGATAGCGACGCGTCTACTCGAAAAGACGTTAATTTTTGTAACAGTGACATAGTTTCTCGCGTCGCACGCGTCTTATTTTGCGGCTTGCCTTAGAGTTGAGTTTCTCGTAGAGAAAGAGCTACCTACTTAAGTAGACTGTATTATGATTTTCACAATTAATACATAGAGAGTGGTCAAAAATATTCGTTAAAAATTATTACGACAAAAACCTTTAAAGTCTTTTTTTTTTTTTAATGGAAACCCCTATTCTTTTTTTAACACGCTTTTATTAGCTTGGGTTGTAACTATCTATCTATCTATCTATCTATGTAACGGAATCTTTGAGCCTAATTTTTACCAACTTCCAGCGATTCAATTTCTTTGAAACTTTGCACACGTATCAAGGACCGATGACAATGGAATAATTTAAAAACAGTATCCCGTTATCTTGATTTGGACCGCCAGGATAAATAAATTCCTTTACAGATCCTCTGTGTCTCTTGACAAAATGGCGAAGGAATTTTTTAGTGAATAAACTGGAGCATTTATTTTTAAAAAACTAATTGATATATCGAACTAAAAATGAAAAATAAATAATAGTTTAAAAAACTAAAAAACACGCTTTTATATGCAACCGAACTAAAAATTAGAAAATAATTTTTCATTACAAAGAGTTTGTCACTTCAGAATAAAAGCGTGGGGTGCTTAATATATTAAATGCTATAATTATTCTATTTGCAAATATCTATGAGGGAAAAGTTATGAAAAAATAGAAAAATGCACCCCACGCTTTTTACTCTGAAGTGACAAACTTTTTGTAAATAAAAATTATTTTCTAATTTTTAGTTCGGTTGCATATAAAAGCGTGTTTTTTAGTTTTTTTAAACTATTATTTATTTACCTTATTCCATTAAGCATTCAAAATAGGGCTAAGTTTGTATAAGGATGTCTATTCCAAAAATTTACAGTTTTTGAAATAATAACAAATTAATAGGATAAGGTTGCCAATATTATACCACTTTGTAACACCTAAAATAAAAGGGTTACTTTGAATTTTTACATTTACTAAAAATATTTTTTCTTTAAAAGATTTAAATAATTGTTTATATTCTTCCTATTAAAACCTCTATAGCGGGCTAAAATTGTGACTTCTGGTTGGCGCAAAGATGTTTTGATGTCTTTTCATAAATTTATTAAAACATTTCTTTCCTGCCATTAGAGGCTTTTTATTAAATTTATTTTTAATTTCATTTTGTTCGGCAAAACCAAAGGCAGCCCTTTAAATATCTCGAATAATTAAAAATTTAAACATTCTTCCAATTTTAAAATTTGATCCTTAAGCTGCTGCCCGATTTGAGGATCAAACACGTACACCGGCCTAAGGCTTTTACACCCTCTTTGCCTTTTTTATTCGATGATGTTAGATGTCGTATCCTCCAGTTTAATATTATTGTAATGCTTTTTTTTCTGACTAGAAAAAATTGCAGTTTCTAGAGCTTAATTTAAATTACTTTTATGTTTCTTCTAACGAAATTAGGGCTTTCTAGATATTTAAAAAATCGTTCTTTGTCAAAAATTTTTTTCTTTGTTACTTAGTTAATATTTAAAATTTTAAAAAAATTGTAAGTAGAAGACTTGCAGATATTTACCTTTTTAACAAAAATATATAGATATTAGTCCATTTTTGCGCTACGACATAAACTTGTATTTTTCTAAATGGAAGCCACAGTTGGCTATAACGTTTTTAAAAATGCCTTTAAATAATCCTTTTACCGTTTTACCGATGTATAGCAAAATATACTTTAAATAAAAATAACGTAGTTTGGGACATGATAATTTTTAAATTTATATTTTTCAAGTTGTTAGAAAAACAAGAAAACAAATATTGTTGAAAATTCCTTTTCTTGTTTTTTTTTGACAGCCTTTCCAACGAATATTTTAACTCTCATATGCTTATGAGACTTAGTTTACGTAACAATGATTTATTTATGATTATAACGTATAGGCGTTGAGTCCAGAGACAACAAATTTAGTTTTAAAAGATATAACATGGTTACGCGAAATAATAGCGAAATTCTCGACAATTTTTGAATGGCAATATTCTTTTTTTTTTACGTAGTTTATTTTAAAACACTATTTTAATTATTATAGTAGTAACTTGAGTAGTTGCATTGATTCCTACTTGTTAATAGTTAATTTTTGTTATTTACTTAAGTCAATTAATTTTGTTTTTTTTTAAGTTTTACACATTTAAAAAACTATTATTGTTTCGTTAAACATTTAAAAAAGCTTTAAAAAATTAAAAACTAATTTTTTTAAAGAGTTAGTGTCTCCAATTATATTATTTAATTAAAACCTATGAAAATGCTTAATTTTTAATAAAAGATTAAACACATTAATGGAAATCATGTCATTGTCAATAAAACAAGTTCAATTGTTTAGGGCTAAATGACATAAAAATAATTATGTGAAAAACTACGTATTTTTTTTATTTAATGCATATCTTGGTATACATCGTTATAAAGCTCTTTAAAAAATTCATAGCCAACCATTTCAAAAATGCAAGTTTTGGTCGTAGCTAAAAAAGGGACTACTATATTATATATTAAATTGTACCTTTCTATTAAGAAGATAATTATCTACACTTTTTTCCTATTTCGAATAATAAATGAGCTACAGAGGAAAATATATTTTTGGAAAAACGTTTTTTTTAAAATATCTCGTAAGCCATGATTTTTTGGACGAAACAAAAGTGATTTAAAGTAAGCTCTAAAAACCGCAATTCTTTCCTCATTTAACCATCTCTGTAGCTGCAGCGGTTTCTAAGATCCCCTCCATAAACATGTAAAAAACTCACTCCTGTATATTACCTAAACGGTAAGAAGCTTTATCAATAGGAATTTAATGATTTCCAACATTTTAAAGACAAATCTACGTGGCATTCGGCAATCACATTTCAAAACTGAAATATGAAGCAAATGCTCTGGGTGACATTAAACATTTTTCACAGTAAAAATATAAAACTAACCCAGCTTTATGGCGATATTATATCAGTTACTTCAATTCTAGTTTTGCTATGTTTTTTTACAATAGAAAATTGTATGTTACTGCTTAGTCATTGCTAAAAGATAAAAAAATGTTATTCGTTTTTATTTCAATGAAAAAAAAAAGAAAAATTATTTTTATCAAACTGGCCATTGTTGGCGTTGTCATAAAGATTTAAAACGATTACTTTAAAAAACTGTTTTCTTTTAAACTCTAAAAGTCGATTTTTTAAAGGATTAAAATACAGGTTGTGATTTCTTAGATTATTTTGGGAAGAAAAGGTTATATGACCATAGGTCCTAAACGTCCTAACTTTTAAGCTACAGGATATCAAAGTTTTAAAAAACATATCGTTTTTTTATCATAACTTTAAAACTCTTTAAGATATTTTCATAAAATTTAACATGAACCTACTTAGCACCAGAAGACTATTTTTTAATGTGAAAGTTTTTAAATTATTTCCAACAGTGTACGAGATGTGTATTTTACAACAAATTTAATCTCTTTAACTTTCTATGTCGAATGGACCGTTTTCGCCTAAAAAAATAAAACTGTTTTTATGCGTTTTTGGAACAGCAAAATTATTTTAGACTAGTAGGCCGGTGCCCTAATTTTTTTTATGCGAAAACGGTGCATAGTACGAAAAAAGTCAATATGTCAAAATTGTTGCAAAATAAATGGTGATTTAAAAATATCTTTATTTTGAGAAAAAGCAAAGGCGTACAATATATATATATATATATATATATATATATATATATTTATTTTCAGTATTGAACCCATACGGAAGCCACTGGTTAAAATATTTAAAATTGCTCTATGTTAAAAAAATCTATTGGTGCTTAGTACGTTTGTGCCGAATTTCATGAAAAAATCTAAAACAGTTTTAAAGTTATGATAAAAAACGATTTTCTTTTTCTTTCTAAAATAAGCTAAGAAATCATACCCAGTATTTTTTAGCCATCAATTAAATGACACCCTGTATTTTTATTTCTTGATTCATCTGGCTACTACTTTTTTATGGCGCTTCTTGTATATTTTAAAGTAATTTTCCATAAGGTTAATTGTCATTAGGAAAAAAAAGATTCCATTATTTTTTTTTTTAGATGCATGCATTTTAAACGATAATTAAGATTGGAAGTTGTCAAATATTAACATTTGACAAGAGCAACAAAATCTTGTTTATCGCTTTTGCGACTAATAGTTTTGGAGATATAACCGACGTGTTTTATTACGTTAAAACCTCTTAATGCAACATGCTAATATTCTGGTAAAAATTTATTTTCTCCCCAACACTGCCCAACAGGAGCTTTGAGAAAGAGACACTGTTTTTCGGAGTACTAGTTTTAAAAAAATCATTTGGTAAGAACATCCGAAGACACGTTGTATACTAGAGATCAAAATGGACGAATAAAGGTGTAGTAGTTTTTATAAATATTACTTGTAAAACATACATGTGAAGTGTTTTTATTTAAAAGTTAAAAAAAAATGTTTTACGTATCTAGACATGCGCCAGCGTGTTAAGCCAAGTTCAAGCAAAGAAACTGGCTACATCGCCTAGTGTAATATAACATGCATCACTTAATGCCGCTTTCGACGCCCCCATAACTTAAAACGTATTTAACGTAAACACATAAAACTACGTGTGTTTATTCATATTCATAACGATAACTAAAAGTCCAAATTTCATGAAGCTAGTTCAAACTGGTATAAAGATATGAAGGTCGGAAAATCGTCATTTTCTACTGGTTGATTGACTTACTGACTGACTAACATATAGATGAAAAACCTAACCAACTTCCAGATGGCCTAGAAATTTAAAATTTAGAATCCAGCTCGGTAACTGTGTGTAAGCGTAGGAAAAAATCTGAAAATACCAAAAAAATATTAAAAATAGAAAGGTTCCCATACAAAAAAAAATTTTTAGCATTTAAACCATTACAAGTAGATATCAGTTAATCGGCCTTATGCTGTAAATACATTAACTTATTTCAACCTTGAAACTATGATTTTCATATGACATTCGACAGATAATTAAGTATTTTCTATGCAGTAACAAATTCCAGTCAAGGTTGAAATTAAATTGTTTTCAAGACTTAAATTTGTTACTGCATAAAAATATTGAATTATCTGTCAAATGTCATTTAGAAATCATAATTCCATGTTACCAATTATCAATAGTATTATATTAAATTTAGCGATTTGCTAAATTAACAATCTGTACAAAAATTAAAATTTTAGGCATCATGGCAGGTCTTTAAATATATAATGTAGATAGTCGTCAACAACTAATTGAGTCTAAAATTTTGGGTTTGGTTTTTTAAAAAATGGCTCAGCATCCAAGAACAACACATACAGACTCGTTCTGCCAAACAAGAATGTATAAACAGGCAATGCTGGAATAGGAGATGGTCTAATCGTGCTTACTTTGTTGTTGGTTTTACTGGCCTATAAACGTTTTAATTTAGCTAAACGTGTATACATATACGTATTTACTTTTTTATATATAAAAAAACTTTCTAATAGATTGTTTAAGTGACCAATAAATGTGGTTTATAGTAAATCCAAGTTATTTTCGAGTAAATTCGCAATATTTTTTAAAACTTTTGAATGAATAAGAATATTGATATGTGGTTTCTGGATTTTTTGTTGAAAATTTATTTTACTTTTGGTTTTTAATAAAACAACTATAGCATTTAAGCATTTAATTAATAATTAAAAATAAAATAAATAAAAACTCTAAACTCGACAAGAGACAATATGACCAGTGTATACTTTCTTCTTAATTAGCAAAGATTCCTTTTTTGAATAGGACCCACTTTGTTAAATTTAAAATTATGAGCATTTTAATCAGAAAAACCTTACCCCTAACGCCCCATAAAAAAGACATTAATTTAAAATATGCAGGATTCTGGTAGCAATACAGTCATAATATTTTTTTTCAACTTATGCCGGACTATTTTTAAGAAAAATGTTTTTTATTCTCTATTGTTGCAATTATATATAGTAAATTTCCTTAAAAGGATTTTTTCTAATCTCCTACGACCATTTATTCTTGAGATATGCTATCTATCCACCCTTATTAAAATGCCCTGTTTAATTTATACTATATTGAATCCTTTATTCATATAAAATAAAACCTATGTAAGCTAAAAGACTAAAAACTATATAAAAATATAAAATTAATCTAGAAAGGATTTGCCAAACCCATCGGGGTCAGGGTTAATACGGGTTTAGATACATCTAGTTCGACTTGAAAGATATATACTCTTATATTGCTATCGAGATGTGTCTTGGGGTTTAAAATCTTCTTTTCAGATTTGAAATGTTTCTTTTATAGATTCTGATGTTTCTATAATACTTTAGATGACATTATAATGGAACTTTACTAAATGTGACACGTATATTAAAACAAAATATAAAAATAGGTTAGTTACATTTATACAAAAAATTCTTTGCGGATATTAAAAAGAATCCTTTTGGCATATAGAGAAAAACAATTTAAATAGATATGGACATACCTAGTTTTAAAACAAATAGCTAGAATATTTTAAAAAAATCTATCTGTACCTTTTTTTAATATTGTTCTAGTGTTTGAATTGTATTGTAATGAATGGTTTCGTTCGGCTTAAGCTAGCCCCTCTTCCACTTCGATCTAGAAATATCTTTTGTAGGTACCCTACATAAGTTAATCTCCTCAATTCACAAACTTTTCGCGAAGCTATAAATATTTTGGGAAGCAAGTCTTTTATAACTTCTGAAGTTAAGAATGCATTTGCACCATTTGGCATGGTAATTCCGTACATGGGCATAGTATATGCGCGGTTTTACTCGATTGATCACAAAACTGCAGTGTTCATTATTATACGTTATCTTTCCCATTTTATTGAGGTGATACCCCAGAGGGCCGTGACTCATCAGGAAGTTAATAAATATAGTAAGTTTGTTCTTTTAAAGCTCTAACAGCTTTTTAGGGTATTTGGGCAATTCGAAGAGAAATCTTTTCGTCTGTCTTTATACTGGAGCGTTTTTCCTTTAAGTGACCTGTCGTTCGGTTCCGGTCCATAAAATGGGACCTGCGCATCTACTTTGGCTATTGATCGGTAATTTCATTGTCTTTCATACCTTTATGTCTTGGCACCCACATCATGTTGGCTGTAGCCAGTTGATTAAGTAAAGGGCTGTCCGATAGGATGTAGTTATTAGCTTCCAGTGGGCCTTTTTTGGCGCATTCGGTAGCGCAGATATCAATAGCATAGATTGTAGCTTAAAAGATGGTGGGAGATTTTTCTAGGGGCTTTACGAGTCTACACCTTGGTCCGTAAACTCCCGCCCCTACTCCTTTATCCACCTTGGATCCGTCTATATAACAAAGTGTTTAATTTTAGATTAAAAAAAAAAAAAAAAGAAAACAAACTGTATGGTATTTTTAAAAAATAATATTAAAATAAAAAAGTTATAAAACCTGTCTATTGCAGTTGTAAAGTGTTTAATACTTTAAGATTAGTTTTCTCGCTTCTAACTATTTGCTTATAACCCTCAATAGGTTTTAACATAAGAAAACAAACAGTTTTTAATCGTGTTTAACATCGCGAAACATCTGTCTAGAACATTTTCGAAACGGCCACTTTTAAAAGAAAGCGTATGTTACTTTTCCTTTGCTATTAATCAAAAGTTTAATAATGACATAAATTGGGTGAAAGATAAATGGCATATTCGTTCATCTTTTCTAGAAAATATAAAATTTTTGTGTGTAGACTTTCTAAGATGTACTGTGATTTTTTTCTCTTTAACCAATATTGGAGATTTGATGATAAAAAATAATTTAACCGTTATGTCCAAAGAAGTATGATTTGTGGTTTTTAAGTATTTAGCTGTTACTTGCATATTGGTATATTGGTAAATACTTTTAAATCGGATGACCTAAACTGCTTAAAAATCATTGATTAACACTTACAGCATCTGTTAAACATTATAAAGGGCTAAATTAGTGTTGGGATCTCTCCAGTAAAAAAATACTGGAGTACTTGATTATTGAAAAACGTCATAGCTCGATTATTATAATAAGTAGGTTCTTGAGCAATTTCGAGTCGCTGGCGATATCCAACAAATAACTTTGATTATTTTGCGAACGATTTTAAACAGATTGTT
Source organism: Listronotus bonariensis (assembly GCA_014170235.1). Lineage (NCBI taxonomy): Eukaryota > Metazoa > Arthropoda > Insecta > Coleoptera > Curculionidae > Listronotus > Listronotus bonariensis. The sequence continues at coordinate 208,215 of JACEGR010000289.1, forward strand.
TCGTCAGTAGCATCGAGCACCAAGCAAAAAATATCTTGAGTACTCGATCACTTGATTGATTACTCGATTATTCAAATCGCTTTAGTACCAAGTCTTTAGTTTTCTGAAATCAATCGCTTATGCTTAACACTAAATCAAACGATATAACATAACAATCTGATTAATAACTGGTGCTGTTTTAATGTGAATTCCAGCCAGTATGAAAACAGTTAAAGTTTATAACTCTTTAATGCTCAATACAAAACGCGGGTCGTTTTAAAAGAGTTATATATATATATATATATACAGGGTGATTCACGGTCAATGGTAGGTTAGACGTTTATGGAAAACGGAACATAGAATTTTTCTGAAAATTTGGCATCTTACATTTTCTTACCCATTCTATCGATCTAAAATATTTTCAGCATTGCGACGTTGCCGCTTCTATCAAAAAGTCCTAGACACTTTATTTTTTTAAATGGAACACCCCCTATATTAACAAGTTTTTATATTCGCCCTTTTATTATAATACTTTTTGTTACTATTGACCTATACCTATCTCTATCGGTTTTCGAGATAAAAAATAATTTGTGTTAAATATGGTCCAAAACATGACCCTAATTAAACTTAAGTAAATTAGTGCTCTCAATTCATGAAAAGTTGATGTTTTTGTGGTAGCTTAGACAGACACGATGTATTTAATTTACACCGAGAAATCAACTTCATATCATACAGGGCGTGCTAAAATTACTATTATTTCCGTTATTCTTAAAAGGGGTCAAAAGATCATTTTTTCAAATGAAACCCCTGTATATTACTCAAAAAATTAAAGATAAAGAAGAACGCTTTAAGATGACATATCATGTCCCTATACCTAAATCATCAAGTTTTCTTAATAAGCCGCTTTTTTGTGAAAAAATATTTTTTAAAGAATTTAATTTTAAGTAACCATGGAAATATCAAGCTTATGAGACTTTGGTGACTTTTATAAGTAACTTATAAACAGTTATTGACAGTCTTTTAAATAATCGTCCAAAATGAAACGTGATAAAAAAATGGGGTTTCAAGGAAAATTTGAACTAAATGTTTTCTCTATTTTTAAGAAGAATAAAATTAGCTTTTTTATATATGATGACACACTCAATGCTCAGAGATATCTCAAAATACTAAGGAAGACTGTTACCGTTTTTGTCGATAATTTGTCTTTAGAGGAATATAGGAATTCGTGGTTTCAACTGGACGGATTGCCAGCTCATTGTACCCAGGACGTTTCCAGGGAACTTTACGAAATGTTTGACGATCGTTGGTTTAGGCGCTTGGGGCCATGGGATTGGCCACCGAGATCACCCTATTTCACGCAGCTTGACTTTTTTTTTTTGGGTGTTTTAAAAGAAAGGGTGTACATTACTCCAGTGCCTACTAAAGAAGAACTGCGACGGCGAATAGTGCGGTGTATTGAAGATCTGAATCCCCATCAAATTGAAAAAGCAACCACGAGTCGTGTACAACTAACCAGAACTCACCAGAACATTTTAAAATGTTTAGAATGTAATGGACATTTTTAGCATTTATTTTAAAAATTTGTTATTTTGTTTACAATTTTGTTATTTTAACTCGTCCTAATTATGTTATTTTCTGTACTTTCACATGTTAATTTAATTATTTTGTAGTCGTACAAACTTCCTCTCGTTCATTGATCTTAATTTAGGATACATTTGGTTAAATTTTTTGCGACTTCTGGCAATGATTTGATCACACTGTCCGTGTAAAATAAATAATTTCATAAAATTCAAAGTCACCAAACTGTCATAAGCTTGATATTTCCATGGTTACTTAACATTAAATTCTTTAAAAAATATTTTTTTACAGAAAAGCGGATTTATTAAGAAAACTTGATGATTTAGGTATAGGGACATGATATGTCATCTTAAAGCGTTCTTCTTCATCTTTAATTTTATTAAGTAATAAACAGGGGGTTTCATTTGAAAAAATTATCTTTTGACTCCTTTTAAGAATAACGGAAATAATAGTAATTTTAGCACGCCCTGTATGATATGGAGTCGATTTGCCGGTGTAAATTAAATACATCGTGTCTGTCTAAACTACCACCAAAACATCAACTTTTCATGAATTGAGAGCACTAATTTACTTAAGTTTAATTAGGGCCATGTTTTGCACCATATTTAACACAAATTATTTTTTATCTCAAAAACCGATAGAGATAGGTATAGGGCAATATTAACAAAAAAGTTTTATAATAAAAGGGCGAATATAAAAACTTGTTAATATAGGGGTGTTCCATTTAAAAAATAAAGTTTCTAGGACTTTTTGATAGAAGCGGCAACGTCGCAATGCTGAAAATATTTTAGATCGATAGAACAGGTAAGAAAATGTAAGATGCCAAATTTTCAGAAAAATTTTGCGTTCCGTTTTCCATAAACGTCTAACCTACCATCGACCGTGAATCACCCTGTATATATAGGTATATATATATATATATATATATATATATATATATATATATATATATATATATATATATATATATATATATATATATATATATATGTATATATATATATATATATATATATATATATATATATATATATATATATATATATATATATATATATATATATATTTTTTTTTTTTTTTTGATTTACACATTCAGATTCGCCAAAAAATTGTGTGGAAAATAATGATTGAATAGAGATCAATATTAGGGCGTTTTAAAAGTATGATTTAACATTTTAAATATCAAGTACGCCTATGATTACCAGCCCCAGTTCTGTTGTACAGTCAAATATAAATAAACCAAATTTTATATGAAGAGGTACCAAACAGGACAAAACTAAGAATTTTAAAATTGTATTTGCAAGGTTGCCAAGTTTATAATTTTGGAGATATGGCATCATGATTTTTTCAAAGTGAATACAAAAACGAGTAGGTATGGTCAATTATCTTAATAACGATTTAATCTAAATTTGTCAAAATTAGTACAGGGAATTAACTGAATATTCTTAATTCAGGAATTGCAATTTTGCGATGTTTCCAAAAAAAAAAAAATTTGTTAAGGAAGAAGAATAATTTATTAAACATCCTAAATGCAATTCCTAAATTTACAATGTCCACTTACTCCCCTGTACTAATTTTGACGAATTTCAGTTGGATAGTTTTTGTTATAATTGACCATATCTAGTTGCTTTTGTAGAAATTGTAAAAGAAGCATGATGCCATACCTCCGAACGGTAATATCAAGTCATAGTAAAAGTTGTTACTGGCAATTGATTACACAATAATAAAAATTAGGGCATTTCATTTAAAAATTTAAATTTCCAGCCTAGAGAAAAGACTATAAACTTGGCAACCTCGTAAACAGAATTTTTGAATTTTTCATGTTCAGCTACCTGATGTTTGACGGTTGCTGATATAATCCACCGTTTCGGTTTTTTCTACTAACCCTGTATGTTGTGTTTCCTAGAAACTCCTTAATTGGAATAATTTCATAATTTTAATAAATATTTTATTTCAGGTGTTTATACAGGGTCCGGCAAAATGTATTACCTATTTTGTTTCTTTAATATAAAAAAATGTATCGAGTATTCACTATGGCGATATTTTTATTTGGAAAAGTAGGCTTTGGAGAGTTTATTAAAATTGTTGACAGTTGTCAAAATGCCGCGTTGGTTAACAGAACATCGCATTTTTTGTGTCGAAAAATTTATTGAATATAATTCCATTATAGCCGTTCAAAGGTGTTTTCGACGTCAATTTAATGACCGACAGTGTCCGCAGCGGAAGACCATTACAGTTTGGATTCGTAAATGGAGGATCCGTTTTAGACAAGAAGTCAAGTGGGCGGCCAAGATCTGCCTGCAATGCACTGAACGAAGACAGAGTTAGAAATGCAATTATCGCTAGTCCCAAAAATCTGTTGTTAAACATGCTACTGTTTTAAATTTATCTGAGCGAAGTACACGAAGAATGTTAAAAAAATGAATTTTCACCCATACAAGATCGCAATTGTTCAAGAAATAAATCATCAGGATAAGATTAATAGACTTGAGTTCTGTCGCCTTCTTCGTACCAATTATCAAGGTATTGAAAACAATATGTTTATGAGCGATGAGGCCCACTTTTATTTAAACGGAGATGTAAATAAACAGAATTGTCGTTACTGGGCTCAAGAGAATCCACGCGAAATTCATCAGCGTCCATTACATTGTCCCAAAGTAACTGTATGGTGCGCCATCTCCTCGTCTAGGATAATCGGACCTTATTTTTTTGAGGAAAATGGTCAGACAGTAACAGTTACTGCCGCACGCTATGTTCAAATGTTGCAGATATTCTTCTTACCGCAAATTCAAAATGAAATTGGACATTACTGGTTTCAACAGGATGGCGCAACAAGCCATACGGCAAGAATAAGCATGGATATTTTGCGACAATCCTTTCCAAACAGACTGATTTCTAAGAATGGTACCATTCCTTGGCCAGCAAGATCGCCCGACCTTTCAGCACCAGATTATTTTCTCTGGGGCTATTTAAAACATAAAGTGTTTGCCAATAAACCTAGAAATGTAAGGGAGCTAAAAACAAATATTGCCAATGAAATCCACGCTATTTCTAGGCAAGTTCTTCAAAATGTAATGAGAAAATTTATGAACCAGTTAGAAGAATGTATTGAAGAGGGTGGCGGTCATTTGCGGCACACCATATTCAAAGCATAATAAACTCCCATCTTTCTTGTTTAAGAATACATGTTCCTTTGTTTTGTTTTTAAAGTTAATAAATTTTTATAAGCAATTTAAAATGGGTTGTTCATTTTGCCGGACCCTGTATAAATGTACTAATTATACACCTAAACAATATTTTGTTGTTTTGTTTTTCCATTGTCATTTGTAATAATTAATGTTTTTATACTAGTGCTTCCAGTCGATCATTTTTATAAATTCAATGGATGTACACAATATGCCCTATTGTTTATCAATAGTTAATTTTAATAACAATATATTTTTGTCACAAAGAAACGTTGAAATCCCTTTAAGTAAATATCGAAGTTAACTGAATACCATATTATATTACCCATCTTTCAAATCTATTTAATTAATTAAAAGAATTTAATAAGTTTAAAATCTTCCATACCTATACGTTAATATTTTAAATATTTTAAAACATTTCTCTTAAAGCCCTTTCTCTAAGAGCGGTTATAATAATTCAACTTCGAATAAGAGCAAATAATAGTTATTTTATTGAATAATTTTAAATTGGTTAAAATAAGTTAAAACAGAAATGTGTTATACTTTCCCTGACATTGTAAAGAGTGTATCTTCGTCGTAAGTTGGCGTCCTATGAAAAACTTTTTAATATTAAACGAACGTAAATAAAAGCTATTGTTTATACAATGCTCTGCATTCTCTAAAACCTAAAATGCAACTCTGAGATAACAAACTGTTGCAGTCATCTACGAGGTAAGAAATTTATTATACAGTGTGTCCCAGGATAGGTGTTACGAGAGAACAAATAGACCATCAATTTTTGAATTTTAAACCGAAATTTTGGAAAAACTGGCCGCATGACCCAAAACTAATCAATACAAAATTTTACTCCAATTGGTATTATACAGGGCGAGTTAACACTAAAAATATGAAAAATGGCTAGGAACTAACTACTTTTATATAAAAAAAAATATAATTGTATAATGTAAAAGTAAATAATGTTGATAATTGAATTTTATGTCAAAACTTAAAGTTAAAGCATAAGACTAAAAAATGTAATTGTCAATTTTTTGCATTGCGCATTACAACTTAAATAATGGGCAAGAGGGAGCAAAATTTAAAGCAAAATTCCACACCACTGTTTTTTGTCCCATCAAATGTATAGTTTTAGTTAAATTACCATGACAACACAAGTATTCATCGAATTTTTTTTTCCTGCCTGGGGTACCTTGAAGCGAATTATAGTGGACATTTTTTTAACATAATCATTGAATTTATTTTAACGCAATGCTTGTCCTTCACATATATAAAAAAATAAAATGGTATTTTGTACCAGTTGTAGTATTCCAGACGTAACATAATATGAAATGTAAGTTTTTAAGTCCCTAAATGACAATTTTATACAAATATAATTAGTAAAATATTATAATAGGACTTAAATAGTAGACATAAGTGAAGAGCGAACGAAAGCAAGGTATACGTCTAAAAAATTAAAATAAACTATTTTTACCAACTGTAGTAATATAAGTGATATATAATACAAAGGAATAAACAATGGTAAGCTCTAAAATAAAATATATTTGCAACTACAATTGGTAAAATGAACAAATATTTATTGTATAGTAAAATTTTAAAGCTCGAGTCAAAGTTACAAAGATTAAATTTAAAAGAATTTTATTTGAAACAAACTTGGTGTAAAATTTTATTACCGAATACTACACGTGCTTAAATTATTCTTGGAAATTTTTCTCGCCTGCGGCTCGGGATAATTTTCAAAATATTCGTGGCCTTAAAAAAAATCGGAAATAAATTAAATTAAATAAAAATAAAAAAATGAGTAGTGGTATTAAAAGTGAAAATTTAATAATTTTAAATATTTTTTTAAAATTTGATACCTTAAGCCAAGTATTTTAAAAACAGTTTATGCATAGTGCAAAAAAATTGTCATTTTTTTTACTTTAAATTATGACATAAAATTTAATTCTCTACAACAGTTATCTATAAAATTTTGTCCTATTTCGTAAAGTTAAGGTACTTTACTCTTGGTAATTTTTCATATTTTTAGTTATAACTTCCCCTGTATTTATTAGTTTTGGACCATGCGACCAGTTTTTCCAACAGGACGTTTAAATATTTTAAAATTTTGGGTCCATTTGTAGTGTTTTAACACAATTATTTACAAGAAAATAATTATTTTCATTTTTTTTCCTTTGGCAACAATGAAAATTGAGTTCTGTACAATACTTTGATACACTTAATAACTATACATTTTACAAACTAATTCTAAATATATTTTTAAATTTACTGTTAGCAATACAAGAACAATGTACAACGCAACAATGTGCAACCTTATGTTTTAATCATTATCGCAGAAAATATTATACATAATTTTTTTGTAACTAATATTCGTATAAAAATTATTTTTAAAAAATATTTTATTTTCATTATATTTTAACACATATTTACCCCAAAAAGTTAGACTTTAGGACATATTCATAAGAAGTTTGTTGGTAGTGTTACTTACTGACGATGACGGCTCCGTATATTTGATAATTGGCATTAAAAAATCTATCATCTACTAATTTTAATGTTTATAGTTAATTGATCATAAGTTTTCTTAAAAATATTTCTATTTTGCTTGTACACTTTAAAAAGAAGCTAAATAATAAACCCACTAATATTTTGTTGGCTTATTTTTCTATTGTTGTAATAGGTATTACTTTTTAGTTCTGCTACCATTAGATTTCTATAAATCCCACGGATGTACACTTTATGCTTTATTGTGTTCCAATAATTGATTTTTATAACGACATATTTTTGTTACAAAAGAAGCATTACAATGCCCGTTAATAAATGTCTACACAAATTGAATACAAAGCTGCAATAATTATGATCCTACAGGGAGACCAAAGCGACTCTATAGCTTGTTATGCAATATTATTAGAAGGCACATGGGTAATATGCACTAACGCAGATTAAAGAAGCTCACTACCTGACTTCCGTCTGTGTCTATACTGTTTCCGGATTAAAAGCCTATAATACTATTGACGTTCTATAAATAATAGAAGTAAAATAGCTGTAAATTTTTTAATGTATGCGTAATACTGAGTTTGTCTTCGACACCCGAAAAATATTATATATATGTGTATATTTATAATTTTAGGTTGGATGATTTTGATATGTTGTTCTTCCTTTCTTTCTGGTAGATCCTTGGCTGTTTGGCTGGCGGTAGCGGTTGCGTTGGCGTCCAGCTGTGACCTTAACATTTAGAGCTGTCACCTTGACATATAGAGCTATCACTGATATGTCAAAAAATGCAGATCTTGGTCATATATTATCCTTCCAAGTTTCATCAAAATATAACGAACGATTCAGAAGTTATAAGGGGAACGACTGTATAATTAGCAATGATAAAAGTGTCTGGAGATAAAAAAATATATATATTTCTTAAACCTATCTTACAAGAACTTAAAAATAGGGTTTCTTAATCTGTATGTACAGGTAGGATGCGAACTAATAAACGCAACCACAATCGCCAGCCAGACAGCCAAGGATCTACCAGAAAGAGTAGGGAGAACAATATATAAAAAAATCAGCCAACCTAAAATTCTTCTCTTAAAACGTTGCTATAGTTGGGACTAGATTTTATTCATTCTGAAAGGGTTGCCGCAAAGTATCTAATGTAAACAAACCCTTTTGTGAACAATAATTGATTGCATTAATAAATAATACATCCGACGAGTTTATAATTCTTTACGGCACGTGTCAGCTTTTATAGCAGGACAGAGACGAAATAAGACGATGTTTTCTAAGTACGTGATACCAGCTTTAGCAATGTTTTTTATATATATTCAAAAATATGTAATCAGGCTCTGTCAGAGGCTATGTGCTTTCGAAAAGGTTTGTTTACTTTATCATTTTTTGTGCACTTGGTGGCATTGCTTTCAGAATGAATTATAGGTGGTTCAGACTTTATCTCCTATTCTATAAGCTTATTACCTATGCTTTAGTTTATTTTATTTGTCCAGTTTGTATATTTATCAGATTTGTAAAATTGTTTACTATTAATTATGTTTAATAATTATTTATAATTTTTTTCCTAGGACTTATCAATACTTTTTTAATTAAATTGGTTAGTTTTTTGGTTTGATGGATTGGATTATGGGCTAATAGGATAAACGGTAAAGATACAAAAAACCAGAATACGTCTTCCGTTTTCTTTTTAGTGTTTAGTTTATTGGCATAGTTGGATCCACACTTTAATTCGTTTAGAAGATACGGGGTAATTCTTAAAATTTGTCGAGTTTTATTATGTTTTATTACTCATAAATTAATAAAGATAGAAACAAACTTTATAAAGAATTTAAAAATGTAAATGTATTGTTAATCTTATTTTCAAACACCCTGTATTAACATGTTTTAAATTTTTATAAGAACCTCGTTAAATTAGGTCATTTAAACAAGATTTTTTACCAAATTAAATACTAAGGGATTTTTATAGGAAAAATTTATAATTATTTTTAAATTTGCAATACGTCAAAAACGCTTAAACTTATGTATGTACAGAACATGATAAACAAAATCTGCTTAGAATCTTGTACAGAATCCGAAAATTAAAGTAAGTGCAATAGGTGTAAATGGACTTTTTCTATGCTTTTTAAATGTTAAAAATTTCAATATATTTATCGGCCCTTATTTTATATTTATTTGTATACACCTTAAAGTTTTATAAATGTTTTATACATTTTTTTTAAAATGTATATCTTGGTACAGATTTTAAAATACAGAATAAAGCAGGCTAAACTGCTTTAAAAATAAAATACTAATCCGCATGCAACAGCTATTTAAATCTATTTGTTAAAATAAATTCTAAGAATTTAAAGTAATAAGCATACATATACCGTAGAATGACTATTGGAGGATGGTCTTTAAAATACCATACTGAGCTATTTCTAAATAAAAAGTAATTAATCGTCCAGATTTGCGCACACATGTGCGCTGCTCCATTTATTTTCATTGGGGCTATTTTTTTCCGTTCCCTACCGTCCGTCCGTCCGTCCGATGCCTTTATGTCGTATGTGCGCTAAAGTACCCTAATGCGGAATTTAATTTTTCTTTTATCTATTAAACCTATTTGTTATAAATAAATAAGGACCTGTATTTATTTAAAAAATCCTCTTTCGGTAATTTACCTGGTGTATTAGGCTTTACAATACTTTTTATCACAAAAATATAATGTTTATTAATTCTCTCTGTTCTTCTTATAAAATAGTAATGAAATCTTTTGTGTTTTCTGATTTTTTGTGCTATAAATCTGGGTAATTTAAAGCTCTTATACAATACCCCTAAGCAGATTGGATTTCTTTAATCCTTGAAGCGAGCAAGGTTTCAAAATAAATTGGCAATCACGACACACTGTTATTCCTTAATCATGTGAAGAAATAAGGCAGCCAGTTATTGAAGAAAAATCAGTAAACCTAAAGGGGTCTTAAATTATTATTATTTTTTATTAACTATTTTCTTTTAGCAAATTTTATAAATAGTTTAGGCTTAAATACCCAAATTTTTATAATTTTTACATTTTTTGGTTTTAAGCCCATATTTCTACATTTATTTATTTTTTTTTTTGTTAAGCTGGGCTAAACCTATTGGACTAGTGCAAAAGCCTTTTAAAAACGTAAAAAGTGAAAAAAACAAATTATAGTAGAATAAAACCCATTGAAAAAGGTTAGGAAAATACTAAAAATTAAAATAAAAATAAATTTTAGGCGATTTAAGCTCGAGAAGGGGAGAGGGAATGGGTTGGGTAAAAAATACTGTTTTTCTCGATTTCTGGCAAAACTACAACTTCCATGAAAAAGTTAAATCGCAAAGTTGTAGGCAATAAAAATATCTACAACTTTTGTATTTACGCTTTTTCTATATAACCTTAAAATTTATGTGTAAAGTTTAAAGGTTTTTGTTTTTTATTTTTATCTTTTACAAAAAAATAAATAAATTATTTTAACATTATTTGGTCAACTTTTGTAAAATTTGTAAATTTTTCACATAATTTTGATTAAATATCGAAAAAAAACCTATTTTCAATCGAAAATTCACGTGTCAAAATATTGGCATTTTCCAAAAATGGGTGGTCGTTCTGTTTTTTAAAATCTCTACTTTCTAATAGTGTAAAAAAACTATACATTACAATAGTAAATGTTGTCAGAAAATGCAAAAATATCGGATCCGATTTTTTAAAATCATTATTAGAGCAGGGTTAATAATTTTTGAATAAAAATAAATCTATAGAAGGATGAAACCCATTGAGAAATGTAAAGAAAATAACAAGAATAAAAGAAAAAATTAATTACAGGCTATCTAACATCGGGAAGTGAAAGGGGGTGAGTTTTTCAGGGTATTAACGGTTTTTGTCTATTTCCGGCAAAATTACTAGTCTTATGGAAATTCATTTTCTGAGAAAAGTTACCGTGGTAATGTATATTTTTTACACCTTTAAAAAGTAGAGATTTTAACAAACAAAAGGCCTACCGACTTTTTGGAAAGAACCGATATTTTGACACGTGAAATTTCGATTGAAAATAAGGGTGCTTTTTCGATGTTAAGTAAAAATAGGCATGAAAAATAAATATTTTTATTTTAAAAAATTGCAGTAAGTTTGGGACATACCCGGGTAAGTTTTCACCAAATTTTGAATCTATTTCTTTTTTTTATAAAAGATAAAAATAAAAAACTAAAAACTTGGTTATTTAAAATTTTTACATAAATTTTGAGGTTATGTAAAAAAGTGTAAATTCAAAAGTTGTATGGGACTTGTAGTTTTGCTGGAAAATGATAAAAACCTTTTTTTTCCTTAAACTCCCCTCCCCTTCCCCTTCCCGACCTCAAATCACATTTATTTTTCCTTTTATTTTTGTTATATTTTTTACTTTTTACAATGTCTTTCATTTTACTATTGTTTTTTCGTTTCCATAATTATCTACCCTGGTCTATATAGGAGCCATCGACATTTATTTTGTTTAAACTTTTTAAAAGCTGGCAGATTAAAGGTCTTGCCACACTGCCACACATAATCGCAACGAGCCCGTAGCGTAGTTCAGTCTTTCGTCTCGCTTGTACAATGTATGAGGAGGTGGGGCAATTTAATTTCGATTTTCAAATAACGTAATAGAAACTTTAACAATCTTTAGCAGAATCTCAGTACAAAAAAGAGAAAATTGTAAATAAATTCTTAAAAATATAATAATTTTGCAAAAATTTATACAAATAAGTGTTCGTACGTTTCAATAAAAAGTTATATTTAATTTATATCACTTAAATATAAAAACTTAATTAGTGCTTCGTTGGGACCCTTTTGACTTTTAAAACGGGTTGTAGACGGCGGCCCATTGAATTAACTAAATCCCGTGTTACAGTGGCTGACAATTTATTCCATTCTTCCATTAATTTCTGTTTTCACTGATTCTATCACTTTTATTGTTTTTCTCGTTTTTCCTTATTTGGCGTTCCCATTCTTCCCATAGATGTTCTCTAAGGTTTAGGTCTGGAGACTGGGATGGGTGATTTTAGACACTTTTTACATTATAAAGCAGAACTAACCAGAACTAACCATTGCTTTGTTAGATTGCTGGTGTGCTTGGGATCATTATCTTGCATAGAGGTAAATTGTTGGTTTAATTGATTTTTGGCATTTTTCGAATGATTTGACTAAATAATATCTAAGTACATTCTACTATTCGTAATATCGTCAAAAAACGTTTAATTACTTATGCTGACATACACCCCCAAATCCTAACACTTCCTCCTTTATGTTTACCTATGCCACATATATTTTCAATATTTAACTCGGTGTTCGGTTTTCTTCAGACTTTGTTTTTCATCAGATCCATTAATAGATTAATATTACTCTTACTTTCGCTGCTAAATATAACGCCATGTCAAAACCTTTGTAGCTTATTCACATGTTCTTTTGCATATTTTTAATCTCTTTTGTTTGTTACTAAACTTTAAAAAACTGGTCGCATGGTACAAAACTAATAAATACAAACTTTTACTCCAAATAGTATTATACAGGGCAAGTTATAACTAAAAATATGAAAAATACCCAAACACCAACTAGTTTTATTTTTAAAAAATTAAACAAAATTGTATGAGTAAATGTTGTAGAGAATTAAATTTTGTCACAATTTGAAGTTAAAGCGTAAAACTAAAAAAGGCAATGGTCACTTTTTGACATTAAGCATTTCAACTTAAATAATGGACAAGAGGGGGCAAAATTTAAGAGACAATTTATTTATTTTAAACATTTTTAAAAAATTCAATGCCTTAAGCCAATTTTTTTTAAACTGTTAATGCCTATTGTAAAAAATTATTAAAAATATTGTTTTTTAATTTAATTGTTGTTAATTTAAATTTTGACCTTGACAACTTCTTTGTGCTACTCTGTTTGTACAGGGTGGCGCCTTTTCGTTGACCTTGTAAGCTAGAGCGAAAACTAAAGATTGCACCATCTTCATTTCGATTTTTCAAACAGATTCCGTGATGACACTTAAGCATGGCTAACTTGATCCGTATTAGAGATACAGGGTGTTTTTAAATTTTGTGACTTTGGTGAGGCACTTAAAACTCACTTATAATTAAAGATAGAAACGAAATTTAAATAGAATACCCCAAGGAATTTTTACGCAGAATTACGGGCCGTACTTATATTTTCTTCAGTGACTTTAATTTAAAAGGTATAACACAAAGTTGGGTTTTTGTAAATTAAACACCCTGTATATTTTATTATCGGTTAAAAGTTTTCTTAGAAACTGTAAAAAAATATATTTACCATATTTACTTTTTAATATTTTGGGAATCATGGCCATCATCAGGATTTTCTGAATGAAACAACCTGTGTGTAATGAAATATTATTATATTAGCTTTACAAAGATATTTAACACCTTTAAAAAATAGTAGATATAATTTTTATTACACATATTTTATAACGATTTGGAAGCTGATATCTCCAAAGTATTAGAAAGGTTCTATGAAATGTGGTATTTTCTTAAAGGTCTTTAAAATGTCTTTTTAATTGTAATACAATAAAGAGGGTGTTTGATTTAAAAAAATGCCACTTTATTATCGAACTCCTGACGATGGTTATATTTCCGAAACCATGACAAATGTATATTGCGCAATAATGCGAACTGTGTAATATATTCCTGTTCCAGTCTCACGATAGTTTAATTTGATACCGCACATTACCGACCCTACTATTATAATATAATGGTATGTATTGTGCAATAAAATGGATCGCCTAGATCTAACATTAAAGTTTGAGCAAGTTCAATTTTTATTGCACAATATTGTTTCATTGCATCATGTAGGGTCAGTATTGCGCAATACTATCAAATAAAAACTACTGTCCGACTGAACACAAAAATATTTAACAGTTCGTATTATTGTGCAATATATCTAAGTGTTTGGATTTAAAGCTCTATTCAATCTTATTGCACAACATAATATATTATGCGATGTTGGTTTATGTATATTATATTATGTTATGACGAAATGGTGACGGAACCTCGTATTATACAAATTATCTTTAGGCCTGTGCGCAAAGAATTCACAAACTAGTAAATCAGATATTTTCATTTAGTTAGGTAACAGGTTACTAAATGGTTATTCAACATATTTATAACATTTGATTAGCTTTAACTATTTTGTGATGTATCTCTCTATTTTTCTCGCTCTCTCTCTAGGGAAATTTAAGAGTTTGTAAACTTTAAAAACATGGTGTGGAACTCTTCTAAGCGTTATTTTAAACTAAAACTTTGTAAAAATGTTTTTAGCATAAAATAGCATTATATAAAATAGTTTCAAGATTTAAGTAGTAGTATTTAGTATTATAACTGATGGTTTGTGCTTTTCGCAAAGTATTACGGTGCTATCCCCTCTTACTATTCTTTTCAATAATGTAAAAAGAAACAGTTTACTAAATCATAAAAAGAGTATCTTTGCAAACCTGTAAAGTGTTTTTTTTAACTTTAAAATTATTTCAAAGTTTGTTTAATAATTATTGCGATTAATCGCTCTTCAAATGATCCTTATTAAAAATGTTAAAGGAAATTAAACTATTGAATTTAAAAAAATTACTAAAACGTTTTCTGGTGACAAAAACATAGGGATGAACTAATTTTAAAAAATAGATTTTAATCGCGAATTTAGTTTTATTTTTGCCCTAAATAGAACCTACTTATCAAAATTAAGTTTTTTTAATATGTTAACCCCATGTTTGACAAACCAGAAGCCACTCCCACTGGTCTTTTTATACAGTAGAATATTACAGTAAGTGGTATATACTTAGTAGTAATTTATGGTGTCATTATTCCTTAAAATGTTAAACTTTAAATTAAGATAGCTTTGTACGATGCATTTTATTAGAATAGTTGTTAAGAATTAAAACATCTTTTGTATTTCCGAAATATAAGCCAGTTTGCTTTATAC
Organism: Listronotus bonariensis; assembly: GCA_014170235.1. Lineage (NCBI taxonomy): Eukaryota > Metazoa > Arthropoda > Insecta > Coleoptera > Curculionidae > Listronotus > Listronotus bonariensis. The sequence continues at coordinate 223,404 of JACEGR010000289.1, forward strand.
AGCCAAACTTTAAAACTTTATGGCAAACCTGAGCTCAGCTTAATGGTTATTTTAAACTAAAACTTTGTAAAAATGTGTTTAGCACCCTATATAAAATACCATTATTTAAAAAAGTTTTAAGAATTAAATTAAAAATACTTAGTATGATAGCTGCAATTTTGTGCTTAGAATTTGTAAATACACTATAGGATTTTTTAAAAGTTGTATTTGGGTTTCTATAGAAACTGTTAAGTACAGGGTTTTCATTTATATTTTGCCACCCATTTTTACTATAAGCAAGAAGAATGGAAAAAACATCCTGTGTAAAAGTTACTACATACTTTTTAAATTATTATCTTTTGAATATAAAAAAATAAACAAATGAATATAATAAACTCATGAAAAATGAAGAGGTAAACTTTTTTTAAATGGGACACATTGTTTATTATTTCACCATAAAAAGATATTTTAAAATGCTTAACAAATTTATCACATTTGATATATCTATCTTTAATACTTTTTAATATATGACAACATAAATCTAAATAATAGTAGATATAATTTCTATTATACCTACCTACCTACGACACTAAGGTAAGGCTGTAGAATGTAGATTTGTAGATGTAATGGGAATTATATTCAGATTTAAATTTTTAATTTGCAACTTTTTAAGATAGGTATATCAAATGTGGTATTTTTGCAAAGTTTTTTTAAAGGACATTTTAATGCTGACATAATAGTCAGGGTGTCCCAATTAAAAAGGTTTACCTTTTCATTTTCCTTGAGTTTTTAATGTTCATTTGTTTCTTTTTATAATCAAAAATAATAATGAAAAACAATGAAACTTTTATACAGGGCGATTTTTTCTACCCCTTTGCTTATAGCTAAAAGTATGTGGCAAAATATAAATGACAACGCCGTACATACTATTTTAAAGTACCCATAGGAATTTTGCGTTTTAATAAAATTACATTAAAATTGTAATCTTTATCCTAATAATAAAAAAATATATTATAATTTCCAAATGGGTTTTTAATCAGATACTGACTATCTAAACATGAATCCTTGGTCAGAACTTGGTCATTTTTATACCCTCAAAAATTCAATAGAAACAACGTTTGACGATTTTCTTAAAATTCACTTAAGAATGATGGGTTATAAAGCAAAGCTACACAAATTTAAGTAAAGGATGTAAAAACCCACTAGAAAACGTATACCGCATGTATGAGTCCCCATTTTCTTTTAAAAATCGCTGTAGAATTTTAAGCACTACAAAAACTTGTCCTGTGATTCACATGCCCCAGTTTACTATTCTTATATCAAAACCCACCAATTATTATGCTAGTACTTCCTACTAGGTAACGTACCCCACTCATAGATATAATATACAGGGTCATTTCTAATTGGGGCAAATTAAAGTGCATACTCCTGGGCTATTTCTGTGAAAAACAGTTCATATCGTCGCTGTTATTACGAAGGGGCCATCTCGATATTTGGCAAAAATGAGTTATACCTACTGTTAGACAATGGCACACCTTATTTATGTTATGACAAACTTGCATGGTCTAATTTTACACCACAAATTAATTAAAATTAGATGCAAGTGTCAGCGGTACAGCCAAAATAATGACCCCAGTTATCTTTAAAACGGTCTCCTGAAAATTTGTAAAAATCGAGATAAGCCCCTTCGTAATAACAGCGACGACGTATTATGTAAATACAGTGTGTCCAAAATTGGTAGGGATGTATTGGGATATTGGAAACTATAATAGATAGAAAGATGGTTAAATGTAGGCCATTTAATGGTTAATCTAATGCCCTTTTATCTCGTTTGGTTTTTGAGTTATTTAAAAAAAACTGAAAATGTGTATTTTAGAAAAAGTGCTGTGTTTTTTTAATTTTAAATGATTTTTGAAATCTATAAAAATATTATTGAGGCAACTTTTTAGGAGCAATGCATTTCTGTATTGAGATTTTAATTTCGACGTTTCGGTTTTGAGATACCATCATCAACTTTCGTTTTTCTTATGTCCGCCATTTTGTTTTTGCACATTTTTAAAGAACGTTTTTGTTTTCTTTTAAAATTATATATAATACTTTATAGGTATTTTTAATTTTTATATCAAAAATCGTCAAAATTAGTTTTTGTTCCAGTTGGCCATGACTGCGCAAGCCATTAGCTCTAGTAACAATTGCCATTCAATTACCAATAAGGACCTATATTGGAAAAGATAATGCAAGTTTATTTTTAAGTTTTATTACCTTATGTACCCAAAGATGGATATTTACCTTGTGTGCATCGGCACATTAAAATAGGTGTTAATTATATTAAGCTGTTCCCCTTTTTACCAAAAATAGGTTTAGCTGCTCAAAAACATTTTTTTTAATTTTATTATTCATAACATACAAAAACCTAATTCATAGTCTCCAAGTTGTCACGAACACAATTATAAAACTAAATTATACTTACATACTAGTCTCTAAACCAATACAATGTTCTCTCCACTTATTCTCAACAGGTAAAGAATTTAATTGCATATGAAAGTTTAAACAAAGCCCAAGAAAATATTAGTTAAAAAAATAATGAATTGGAATACGAAAAACAGTCAAAAATATTTTGCAGAGTGTAAGATAACCTGATTTTTATAATACATGAAGTGCCATCAAAGAGTTAAACTTTTTAAAATATTTGTTCTTAAAGATAACTATGGTAATTTTATTATTAAAAAAGATAAACAAAGCAAAAAACATGTTATAATTTAAAATAGAACATTAGTAATAAGTCTAGAAAACATTCTTTTTCACAAACTATTATGTGAGTAAAATTTTGTTTTTCAACTTTGTTTGTGCCAAATAAAAGACATATTGAATTTGGGTTTAGTATGTTATGCTATGGAAAATAAAATTAAAAAAATGTTTTAAGGCACATACACACATTTCTGATAGAAAGTTTACAGCTTGATATAATTAACACATATTTTAATGTGCCGTTGCACACAATGATAAATATCCATCTTTGTTTGGGTACATAAATTTATAAAAGTTAAAAATAAACTTGCAATACCTTTCCCACCATAGGTTCTTATTAAAAATAAAATAGCAATTGTTTTTAGAGCTAATGGCTTCTGCAGTCATGGCCCATTGGGACAAAAATTAATTTTGACGATTTTTGATATAAAAATGAAAAATACCTATAAAGTGCTATACATCATTTTAAAGAAAAAACCGTTCTTTAAAAATGTGCAAAAAAACAATGGCGGCCATAAGAAAAACAAAAGTTGATGATGGTATCTCAAAACCGAAACGTCGAAATTAAAATCTGAATACCGAAATGCATTGCCATTGAAAAGTTGCTTCAATAATATTTTTACAGATTCCAAAATTATTTGAAATAAAAAAACAACAGCACTTTTTTAAAATGCACCTTTTTAGTTTTTTCAAAATAACTTAAAAACCAAACAAAATACAGCCGTCATCAAAACGGCATTAGATTAATCATTGAATGGTCCACAACTTTCCCCTTTTAAACATCTTTCTATCTCTTATAGTTTCCAATATTCCAATACATTTCCTACCAATTTTGGACACACTGTATAGGTCTAGATATGCATGGTTTCCAAGATGTGAAGTGTAAAACTTTTTAAATTTTATTTTGTGTGAATAATAAAAGCATAAAAAAACAAAATGTCCGAAACCCAACAATAATACCAAAAGGGCGTTAAAAACAATTTATAAGCATCCAGAAAAAACAATCGATGGTTTTTAAAATATTTGCACTTGAAGTTCATCAAAAATTTTCTCTTAGATCATATTTTTTTGATTTTCTTACATAGATAAACTTATATTTATAGATTTTAATTAAAGTTGGATTTAACTACAATTGTAAACTTTTTATTTTGGATATTTTAAAAAGTAAAGAATTCTTCATAAAAAAAACTTTTGTTTCATCTTAAATAACAGAAGTCTTAATACGAATAGTCATATGATATACAGGATGATTTAGAATTATATATTTGTTATTAAATTTCCGATTTGTCAACCGTTAAAACCATAGATTTTTTACCCAGGTTATTATATGTTTTTTCGGATGCTTATGAGTTGTTTTACCAGCCTTTTTAGGATTATCGTTGACTGTTTAGATATCCCGTATGTGCCAGTAACGAAATATGGGTAATAGGTTTAATACCTAATAACTGCATCACTTAAAATTAAACAGGTAAATTAATTCTTAAGCAAAGATGCTCCTATAAACTGTATTGTTATATTTTGCACTATAATTCCGACATATCTTTTCAACAAGGCACTGGCTAAACGACCGCAGCGGCATTGCTCAATTATTAAAAAAAAACAACCATCCGGCGGTTTTATCTATTTACGTATATGAAAGCCGCCGAAAATTTAAATTAATTTGTTATAACCGCCGGTTTTTGCTTTTTTATTTGTAGATGTTGCAGTCCGGCGGCTGTGTTTATAGAAACTGATAAAAACCGCCGAATAATAGATAGTTAACCTAACCTTAATAATTATTAATTTTTCTGTGCTGTAAGCGTTTACTTTTCTTGTGGTTTTATTGATAAATATTATATTTTTATTGTTCAATAAACAAAAATGGAACTGGGAGACACGTTTGATACTTTGATGATTTTCTCGAAACTCTTATTAGGTAGGTATTTAAATAAAAATGTTTCTTTAAAGAGAAAACAGAAGTTATCGTATAAAACAAACAAAAATATTGTTTTTGTTGGATCTATTTTTTAATACCCGCATATATCATAAAAATTAAATTATTATATTAATTAATGTTTGTATTACTAAAATTAATAATGCTTTAATTAATGAAATTACTGGACCTTTTGGTTTTCCTCTTTCTTATGGAAAATGGTAATTTAATATTTCTCATGTTATTACCTGTAGGGATAATAAAGGGGAAATTGTCTTGTCTTGGACTCTTATTAACAATAAAACCATTAGTTTCTTGTTTCCGCTAAAATATTCCTGACTTCTCTTTTTTTTTAAGATACATTCTTTTATTGAGAGCCTCGACAAAATCGTCCTATGTGTCAAACGTATCTCTCAGTTTTATTCTTGTATATTGATCAATAAAAAAAATATTATAATTATTAATAAAAACTAAATGTTTGCGGCACAGCAAAATGAATAGTTATTAAGGGTATTGTTAACTATTATTCGACGGTTTTATTAGTTTTTATAAACATAGCTACCGGACGGCGGCATTTACTGTTAAAATAAATAAAGACCGCCTCGTTAAAAATATTTTATATTTTTGGCGGCTTTCATATACATAAATAGATAAAACCGTTTTCCTCTTATATTTGAGCAATGTCGCCGGCGTTTGTTTAGCCAGTGCTTTTTAAAATAATAATAATAAGCAGATTTGTTTATTTAAACTTTTCATGCATTTCGTAGGATTTACATAATATCGCCGCTCTGGAAGAACAACGACGCAACTGCAAAATTATAAATTTTTCAGGAGACACGAAAAACAAATATTAGTTATTATACTTTTATATGTAGGCAAAGTAAAAAGATTTACCATCTGGCGGCCATTAGAGGTTCTACACTTACGTCGTTGTTTTACGGTATGAAAGGATTAATTTGGAACATAATTGTCTGGTTAAGTCAAAATGTTATAATTTTGCAGTTGCGTCGTTGTTCTTCTGGAGCGGCGATATGTACTTCATAATTTATATACCAACATGTTTGTATACCAGTTTATTTAAGGCACAATGCAAGCAGGAAATAAATTGCCAATTTCAGCTCATGTTAGTATTTACATAATTTTAAGGAAAAGGCAATATTGCACGAAAATACGTACCTATAGGTACGTATTATCTTTGTTAAATTTTGTTTCTCAAATAGATTTTTATCGCATTTTAATGTTCTTCTTTTAATTTCAACTAGGTTTTATATCTAAAAATAGTTAATTAAAAAGGGTATATAAAAATATTGCTGGTTTAAATAAAATAAAATAAAAATAGTAATTGCCAGAGTCAAGTATGTTCACTGAAAATTGCTTGTCAGAAATTCATCATGCAGTTCAAAGAACACGATATTGCTAAAGGTTTAAAAGGGGCTTTTAATATTTAAAAAATAATAGGAAACGAGAGGGAAGTCAAAAACATATTGTAAAAGCGTAATTTAAATCTTACTTTAAAATAAAATAAAATAAACTAAGCGATTTACAGCAAATTAATTTTAAATTAAAAATAAAAATGTCTTTATTTTTAATCTTTAAAATAAATATAGAATTGTGTTTAAACTACTAAGTAATATTAAATAGGTGACATTGGTACGTAAATAGATTTTTTTATAAAATATATTTTTCCGTTTTGACAGGTTATGATTTACATCTTATTTTTCATTCGAAATTGGTGTAGTCCGTAGGCCAGTAATGAAATTCACTTCATCATAACAATACTTTTAACACCTTTTAGGGGGATTCTTTTGACGAGTCTTCCAAAAATACTTATACCGCCATATATGGAAGAGGCGCGTTAACCCAGCCTGTCAATGTTAAATGTTTTTGTGTTGGACGGGCAAGATAACCACAATGTTTTAAATGCAATTTTTAAACATTGTGCCAAAAATTGTAAGTGTACCAGTCGCGAAACCATAAGGCCCATTGAAATGTTTGGGTATCAGATTGGGCGGGTTTCGTAACTGCAATTCTTACGATTTGTGGCACATTATTTAAAAATTGCATACAAAACATTGTGGTAAACTTGTTCGACAAAAAAAAGTGACGCGTTTGCCCGGTTCGACTCCGGAAAAATTTGACATTGATAGGCTGGGTTAATGCGCCGCTTCCATATATAGCGATATGAAAACTTCGTCAAAGGAACCCCCTAAAAAGGTATTTAAAGTATTATTTATTATCATAAAGTGAATTTTATTACTGGCCTAGGGACTAGTAGATTTAACGAAGAAAATACACCAGTTAAAAGTTTCTAAATAAATCACCCTATCCAAATTAGTATCTGTCGAGGTCATTGCGTAAGGTTCTCTTTAAATTTGGTTAGCAAAGACGATAGGAGTAGTCTATTTTCACCACTTTCATTAATTCTTAAAAGTGCAAAAATATTTATAATGTGCATTTTTGTAATGTAAATGGAATGGTTGTGGCTGTGTGCGCCTAAGACTTAGAGGGAAGAAATAAAACTTTTGTATTTCGTGCAGACCTCGAACCTTAGATTTGCACGAAATACAAAAGTTTTATTTCTTTCCTTTATTTTTGTATTAGCAAGAATTACGCAAAATTTAATTATTTAAGCGGTTTTAGTTTTTGCGATAAAAAGTAAAACCTTTATTTTTTCGCCATTTTTGTACCGCGATATCTCAATGGTTGACTTTTGACCCCATGCCTTAAAACCAAACAACCTTTATTTTAAACATCTTGTAAAATTTTTGGCATATGTTTAGGAAACACCCTATATATCGTTATCCGAGCCCTACTTTTGATTCGAAACATAAACGAATACCTACAAATATTAATTTACGTTAAAGTGTAGCAAGTAGGTAGCGAGTAAACGAACAAACGGATAAGGCAAATTCGTTCATTAGTTTGTTTGCTGATGTTCGCTCTAATTTAAATGTACTTTTAGATGGACTGTAAAATAATTTATAATAGTTGCTCATGTAACGCCGGTGCAAACTGCTTGGGTACAAGTCGTTATATCTAATTATTTAGAGAACTGAATATCCACTTCAGGTAAAGACAAAAAGTAGAATGTGGGTATACAAGATTTTTGCGGAAATGTCAATAATATTAATTATTATTATTATTTTTTTGATAAAATAATGGATGTTAAAACATTAAAACCGTAATTATGATACAGGGTGTTTCACAACTTATCTGACAAGCTTTAAGGGCTAATTTTACAAAAAAAGTGAAAAAACTTTACATGAACATGTGTCCTAAACGTCTTGGTTTTTGAACTACAGAGTGTTTATTTTTTTATAAAACATTTATACCAATTAAGATATTTTTAAAAAATTGCGGGACGCATCCCTTGTACCAAAAGAAATTTATAAAAAAATGGATAACTCAAAATATTAATTGCCTTTTTTTACGGCACATTGAAAAATTACCTCTAGACCAGACTACCCCCTTAAAATAGGTGTTAGCACAAATTACCTGTTTTTAGTTTTGTATAATTTTTCAGTCTTCCAAACTTTCAGTATTTATTAGAGTTACTATGTGCTGCGAACATTTTGCTTTATTTCTGTGAAAGCCAAGGAAGGCTGCTTAAGTACCACAGTATCGTAAATTATTAGATGTTTAACGAATCTTTCATCCTGTTTCGTCAACGTTGTCCAAGCACCAAAATATGTAGTTTTTTCATTTGACTGCACCTCTTAGACAACGCGTTAGTGCCACCGCGGACGTTATTTTTAAATAACTACTATTCAAACATGTCTTCCCGGCTGGCGAGTCGAACCTGAGTTTTCTGGGTTAGAGTTTAAAGACTCTGTTTACTGCACTACCGGGAAGAATAAAACCAAAATAACAACGAAAAAAATGTGTAATTCAAAATTCAAAAAGATGCAATAAATTATTTCAAATACATTTTTTCTCTGCTACAATGTTCTAAGATTAAAAATTAAGTTTTTTAAAACAGTTAAGTACTAAAATATGTTTCTTAAATCTTTTTGTTTAAGGGGACTCTGTGGTCTAAAGCTTAATTTTTTTCTGCTAAAACAATGTGGAACAGAATGAAATATTTTTTAAATCTAATAAATTATATTTTTGGCTAAACCTCGTAGAGGACCGATACAATTTGATATCTTATGTTTGCTTTTTAGGGTTTGGATCATGCAGATGTTAACCAATAAATAAAAAGTTTCCCATATGACGCCAACTTTACGTAAACAAAGGTTATGTAAATTAAACATATAATTTTTTGATGGAACACCATGTATTTTTATTCATTAAATTATAGAATATAAGAGATTTTAAAATAAATCAAATACCTAGTAGGTATTTTATATTTTAAGACCATAAATTAATGTTTTTAATTTAAAAATTAAATTTCGTCCAGTGGGCAATGCTATAGAATTTATAACTAAAGTAAAAGTTAACCTTAGCTCATAATTGGTTTATAATTTACAGAAAAATCGAAGTTTTTATTTTTAATTTTATATTTGATCCCCCGGCCCCTTCCCAGCACCTATATTTACCCTTTGGTTCAACAAGTTTGTTCACTTATAAATTATTCATTAAAAAGTGAATATGTGTGATCAGCGCTACTGTGTTTATACCTAAAACTTTGTCCAGAACTAGTACTTTATGTATCCATAATTTTTAGAAATATTTCGATTTAAAACAAAATAGTAGAAATCCATGTATAAAACTGATGTCTTCAATTTTAAATTTCAAAAATATAATGTATTTTACACCTGGTTTTTTACTATTTTGTCTAAAAACGAACGTTTTTTTTTAATCATGGATACATACTAATTTGAAACACGGTTTTAAATATAAACGCAGTAAAACTGATTTAAAATATTCGGTTTTTAATTAATTAATAAGTAAACAAACTTGAGGAACCATGGGGTGAATAGGGATGCTGGGTGGGGTAAAATAGTTAAAACTTAGATTTTGCTGTATAATGTAAATAAATTATGAACTTAGGGCTAACTTTATTCTTTGTTATAAAATGTGTATCATGGCACACTACGCAAATATCAATTTTAAATTTAAAAATTTAAATATAAAAATTTATTGGTATTAAATATTTTTAAAAAGCTTTCGTTCTCTTTAACTTAATAAATAAAAAATGTACAGGTTGTTCCATAAGAAAAATTATATATTTGATTTATATCTTAAAAATATATATATTTTTAAAATCCGACTTTAGCACTGGAGTATTAGTAAAAATATCTACCTATATCAGTTTTTTCTTTTTAAAAAGTACCATGAAAAATTTTAGTGGCATCTTTTATTTCATTAAAACGTAGCAAAAATTTGCAAAAACCGCAAATCTCTATCTTTTATAAATACCAAAGTAACCAGCAATTGCAACAAAATTTAGACACCTTGTACTGAATAAAATTGTAAAATTTCTGGAAAGACGGCAAGATAGTCTTTTTGGACTTTCACCGTACAGGAAAAAGTGGTTTCGAGATAAATAAGTTTATAGTTTTAGGTAAGTATGGGACGGCCATTCTACCTGCTTACGCTTACTTAATATTCTGTAATACTAAAAGAATTGTCAATATCATTACAATAATTTTACATTACATTTTTGAAATACTATACTACGAAAATCGACGTTTTGAAAATTTTAGTCTATCGGGTCTCCTTCATTTTTTGATCTGCTGCACTTCTTAAGTCCTGAGTCTTTTAAGACGAGTTATCAGTAGTTTGAAATGGATTTGATATTCGCTATCACTGCGAACCATTTTTAAGAAATACAATGGATTTTATTTGATATAAAAGTCTTAAGTTTCTACATAATATCTTTGAGTAGATTGGTTTTCTGTAAAGTACCAAGATAGCGAGGATTATAAAATGACAATCAGTGCATATTGTTATTCTTTATGTCATTCTTAGAAATAAATGGAAATTGGAAGAAAATAGGTCAACTTTACTAGCTAAAATAAGCTTTTAAATTAAATGCAAATAAAATGTGTTTCTACTTATTAATTTATATTCCATTTTGGAAATAACTTTAAATTTTTCTAATTTTCTGTTACCTGACGGTGTATAACAAGGTGTTCCATTTATACAGGCAATATTTTCGCGCAGGTACAAGATAAAATAAGAAGTTTTATTATTTAAAAAGTGTTTAATTTAATATATTTTTTAAATTGTTAGTTCTAGTTAATATACAAGGTGTCTCAAAAAGCGAATTTTTAATATCCAATAGGTTTTTTAATGGAACACCCTGTGTAGTTTAACAAATTTTAACTCTTTTAATTTCTAAATCAATAATGTATAACACAGTATACGTCAATTATTGCTGCTTTTTGAGATATCAACTGCATATTGATTTACTCATTAATTAATAAAAGTGCAAAAAGAAAATAATATTTTGGTTTTAATTATTTTAAATAGTTTTGTCACTTTCATAGTAACGAATAATATAATTAAATATAAATATTTATTTTTTATTGTAAGAACTACTAATGCGTAGGTCAGGTATTTAATTTATTCGCCTATTTAATCTTAAAACTAGCCATAATTAACGTACTGCTGTTTTTTAGTGCAAAGTAAGTATGTGTCTAAAATTAACTAAAATGCTGGCATACCATTAGTAGTTCGTACAATAAAATAAATTTATTGCATCAAAATAGCAAAAAACCGTGTGTGAAAGAAATTATTATTAAAATTTAAATTTGAAGATATTAGTTTCATACATGGATTTCTACTATTTTGTTTTAAATTAAATTATTTCTAAAAATTATGGATACATACTAGTTTTGGACACTGTTTTGAGTATAACATAAATACAGTAGCGCTGAGTAAAGATATTCAGTTTTCAACGAATAGATATTGAAAGAGAACAAACTTGCGGAACCGAGGGGTAAATAAAGGTGCTGGGAAGGGGGCGGGCGGTATAATATAAAATAAAAACTTTGATTTTGCTGTAAATTATAAACCAACTATAAGCTAGGGCTAACTTAACACTTTAGTTATAAAATCTATAGCTTTGCCCACTGGGCAAAATTTAATTTTATAATTAAAAACATTAATTTATTTTTATTAGTGGCTAAAAATATAAAATTACTATTAGGTATATCAATATTTTTAAAAATCTCTTATTTTCTATAATTTAATAAATAAAAAATCTACATGGTGTTCCATATAAAAAATCATATGTTTGATTTACATACAGTGTGTCTACGTTTAGTTGGCGTCATATGAGAAACTTTTTAATTATTGATTCTACGAAGAAAAGTTATTCTTTTAAAAGATTCTGCATAGTCCAAAACCTAGAAAGCAACTATCAGATATTAAATTGTATCTGTTCCCAACGAGGTTTGGCCAAAAATGTAATTTGTGCTTTAGTAAAGTACCTGTATTTTTGGTAATATCAAAAACTTTTGTAAAGAAATGATCTTTAACAATAAAAATTACTTCTAAATATGCAATTTTGTTTATTTACAAAAAGAAATTGTTTAAGTAAGTTAATATGTGTCTAAAATTAACTAAAATGATGGCATACCTTAGTAGTTCTTACAGTAAAATAAAAATAGTTACATGTTATGTAATTAATTTATTTTATTGTAAAAATATATGTTAGCAGATTATTTTTCACTCTGACAGTGAGAAATTCATTAAAAAAATTAGAACAAATTTCTTTCTTTATTTTTGACCTTTATCAAGTACATCAACATACTGTTGATATCTCATAAATCAGAAATAAATAAAATGCTATACAAAAGAAACATTGTGATTATTTCTTATTATTTTTGGGTTTTGATCGCATTAAAGGCGCAGCAATTACGCCGACCCGGTCGTCTGATTGTAATATGCTAATACCATATAGGCGTTACGGCAAAAACTGCTTCGTCAGTTTTAAGCCTTAGTTTTAAAATGTTCATAAACAGAATCTACAAAATATTTATTTAGATTGTCACTATACCGGATGACAACGAATACTATCCAGCATTTTATTTCCTTCAGTGAAAACGTTTACTTTTAAAATTGGGGGACGTTATATTGTATCACCGAAAGGCAATTCTAGATAAATAGCTCTTGTGTATTGCTTCCTGTTTAACCGGAAGTATTATAAACTTTAATATATTAAATGGAACACCTTTTATATTTTTAAGATTTGAACTATACAAGTAATTTCTGATTTAAAACCTCAATATAGCCATAACTTATCTTTTATGGTGTAAAGAAAATGCCGTTTGAAAATGTCCAAAGGATCGCACAATATGCAATTTTATGGAAAAATAAAGGAACATCACCAAGATTTAAAATGCTTAAAGTAGTTCCTTTAAAAGATAGTCCTTCTGGGGCCATTATAATACTACTTTTTGTTTAACTGGAAGTGCTGTTAAATTTTAACTTCTAAATATAATAATCCTAATAATTTTGATGAAACACCCAATATATTGTTTTAATTTAGATTCTACAATTCATTTCTAATATAAAACCTAAAATAGACCTATATCCTAGCTTTTTAGTTTAAGAAAAAACCGCGTTTGAAAAGGTTCAGACGATGGCACATTGTTCATGAAACTCTTTATTGTGCGGCCTTTCTCAAAAGCTATTTTTTCAAAAACTAAAAAAATTACGGGTATACCAAAGGTTTTATGTCAGGAATGACTAGTAGGATTTACATTCTAAAAAATATATAGGATGTTTCATTAAAAATATTAAAATTTATAGCAGTTCCGGTTAAACCAGAAGTATTACGTAGATGCTTTTAATCCCAGATTGGCATCCTGTAAGATAGTATAATATCTTAAAATTTGAAAGATATACGTTTTCACTTAAGGTAACTAAATGCTGGATGGTAATTTTGTTGTCACCCGGTATAGTTAGTAAACTAATTAGGCAAACAAAAATAAAGTAGTTTTTAAACTACAGGGTGTTAAAAAAATGTTTTGTTTTTTTAATAATAACTTTTATACCAATTTAGATATTTAAAAATAATTGGGGGACGCGTCCTGTGCACCGAGTCCTGTGTAGGGGTTTAAATTAAATATTAAAAAAAAAATTGGTCCGCCACTGCATTTTTCTAAAATAAAAACACTTTTTTAAATTTCCATTTAGTTTGACACAAAATTTGTTTTCTTAACGTATTTTCATTTGATGCACGGCTTTCGCGTAAATAAATTACAACCATTTCTTGGCATGGTTAAAACCCTATCAAATAAGAAATAAATATCGAAGGTAATGTTTTACTGTAGAATTTGATATTATCCATACGAAATGACCGTGCCTAGAAATGGTTTTTATTTATTTAGGCGAAAACTGTACATCAAATGAAAAAAAGTTAAAAGATCAAATTTCTGTCAAACTAAATGGGAATTTTAAAATACTTCTTTATTTTAGGAAAAATTTTTAACACTCTGTAGTTTAAAAACTAAGATGTTTAGGACATATTTCATATGAAGTTTTTTTATTGTAGAATTAGGTCTTAAAGCTTGTCGGATAAGTAGTGAAACACCCTGTATTTATTTTACAAATACAGAACGTTTCAACTGCCTCCAGTCGTCTTCACCCGATGACGACTGAAGATGCTTTCCCTTTTTGTTTAATATATTAGGACAATTTAAGTCTAAGAAATTCCGTTATTTACGTTATTTAGAGTCGTGGCTGCTAATTAATTTAAAGCCATCATAATACACATAGTTAAATAATTTATTAACTTGCTTACCTAAGAATAGAGCTCTACTCTATTTTGCATGACAACATAGCTCATATAGCTAGCCTAACAAGGAGCACTGCATGTCTCTAATAACTAATTTTCCTGTACGTTAGTCCGGAGCATATTTGCAGTTGTTATGTAAAACGTACAACATAATGTTACGCTTTCATATTGCTTCTAATTTATACATTTGTAACAATACTGTAAAATGCAAGACACTGCCTTTAATAAGATTTTATTAAATAAATAGTGACATTTCTTGAAGTAATATAGGATATTATTAACCCCTTAAAAAATTGGTTGGTAATCAGCTTCAATCTCACAAAGAAAATTAGCCTCTTTTGTTTCCTGGGTTCTATAGAACAATGAATCATTTAATATTTAATTCTTTACTTTTAAAAATGACCTTTGTAACATTAGGGCATACATAGCCGCAACAGCTGTAAAAGCTTGGATTTCTTGTTCTAGTCTAAAAAACTTTTATTTTTCTAAGCTGTATATTCTCTATCATTAAATCAGATCCAATTTTAAATATAGTGACAATATACATAAATTAAGGATATTAAAAGAGTTCCCCCCTTTACCTTTTGAATAGGACGTCATATCAGGATCGAGGAGAATTTGGGACAAAAGGCGATCACTTAAACTACTTTTTGGCATAAAAATAATTTCGGTCACGTACCGTAGTGCAAAAGGGGCACTGGCAACTTTTTTTTCAAATGAAAAGAGGGGTCACGTAGCTTTTTGATTCTTTATTTATGACCTACTTATTTTTGAAAATCAGCCCAGTCGTTCTAGCGTTACAAGTGTTTGGAGTTTAGCTCATATTTGTTCATACATTGCAGTTTTTAAAAGTTCTAAAACCCTTGAGTTTAGAATGGGACAAGATATCGAGATCGGGTAAAATTTGTGTAAAACGTTGTCACTTGCTACTTTTTGCATTAAAATAATTTTGGTCACGTGGTTTAGTGTCAAGGGGGCACTAGCAACCTTTTTTTTAAATAGAAGGGGGTCATGTATCACCTAATTCTAAAGGCTCGTTTGATTTTCTACTTAACGTCCCTTCGTTTTAAAATATCGGCTTAGCAAGCGCTCTAGACTTGCAAGCCGATTTTATTAAAACTGCACTATTTGTATGGTATTTAGGCCAAATATTAAACCATTTTAAGTCTAAAACGTTTAGGCCAATTTAAAAAAAAATGTGTCGTTGAGTAGAGAATCAAAGGGTCTTTAACACGAGGTGTTACGTGACCATCCTTTTGATTAAAAAACATGTTAATGCTCCCTTGGCACTAAATCTATTATTCTTTTCATGAACAGGACTTAGTAGCTGCCGAAGCTCTTTAGTTTACAGTAGCATTGATTTTGTGCAGGTTCTTCTTCTCTTCTCTACTATTTAACCCATCTCTTATCACTTTTCCTTTTCCTTAGCATCCCAAAAAAAAAATTGTTAGCATTGTTTAGTGCAATATATTTTTTATTCAGTTTTACTTACATTATAAATTATTCTTTTATTTCAAGGCCTGAACGGTATCTGGTCTTTCCAGATGTCTGCATCATTACTTAAGGCCTATTGTTAACCATTTTTTGTAAGTTTTTTTCCTACTGTACATGCCTCATACTATGTAATATGGTTAAAACAATAAATGTATTATTATTATTATTATTATTATTGTATTATGAGCTACGTGACCGAAATTATTTTATGTTAAGGGGCAGTTTAAGTGACACGCTTTTAGCCAAATTTTACCAGATTTTGATATCTTGTCCAATTCAAAAGATAACGGAAAGGATTTTTTTAATATCCACACTGTATACAATTTCTAGGATTTTGTGCATTTGTAAAAAGAAAAAAACACAAGATTTTACTTAAAAATAACGAAAAAATACGTTTTTTTACTTCTTTTTCTTTAACCCTTAAACGACAACATGGAGTCGCCCGTGGCCCCACCGAATAATATTTTAGACATATTTCTTGCACAAAATCTATTATATTCTTACTGCTACACCTACCTTTGTAGCTTGGCTGTTACTATTGCCACAGCAAATTACATATGCCGCAGAAGTTTATTGCCTGAGTTATAGGTGTTTGGGGTCGCCAGCGACCCCTGTTGTTGTTTGCGTAATAAAAAAACCTTTCTATCAAAAGAAAATATTAAAGTTTAAAAAACCAAAAAATATTGAAAGACGACATAAAGAAAGTAATAAGAATATTGACAATAATAATTATGACTTCAGTGATATTGGAAGTAAATTTGACGAATATGAAGAAAAAGAAGTTGTGGTAGTCGAAGTTGTGTATGAACCAATTGAAAATGAATCGTGACAATGATGTACCTTTAGCATATCTATAACGAAGTGATTAATGAAAGCAGTGGTTACACATGGCACTCTACACCTTTTTTAAATATACACGGACAGGAAAAAAATAATTCTGCATCTTCCTAAACCTAAAGGAACAAAAACTGAGTAGAAAGCTTGGAAATTTTATTTTGACGATAACATGCTGCATTAAATTGTTACTCATTTAAACGAAAAACTACGTAGAAATAAGATACACTTTTTAAAAGCACAAAGGTATACAAGACAGACCAATAAAACAAACTTGAAAGACTTGTTGCTTTACTGCACACAAGTAATGCTTTGAAGAATAATTGTGGGAATCTAACAAAGATGTGCAAAAATTAATTTTCTTTTTGGCAAAAAATCATTATTCAAATTGCAAAACAACCAACAAAAAGAAATTAAATAGGTTTTAAAGTGTTTGAACTTTGAAATACCAGTAATTCTTCATGGGGTCGTATGCGACCCCTGTTGTCGTTTATATATGAAAAAGTTTATGTTGTCGTTAAGAGTTAAAGTTACGATTTTGACACATACATTGGTAATTCTGATTTTGACGAAATTTGGTATACGGGGTTTTTGGGGCGCTAATCACGAATCTTAAAGATTTTTTTCGGAAACGTTTCGATCTTGGGATATCCGCCTTTAAAGTTGAAATTTAAAATATTTTTATTTTTATTATATTTCCCCTTCTTTTTGCACTAAATTCTTGACATGACACTAAATTGGTACAAAATATTTCATTTAACATTAAAAGACTCTTTTAAAACCTGTTTTTTTAAATTGATTTTGTGCCTTTTCTTTTTAGTATAAAAGCTTTGCTTTATATCAAGTCGCTATGTATGAAATCATTTATACACATAGGTGTATGCATGGTTGCAGCGTTTTAGGAGTAAAAGATTTAAAATGTAATAAAAAAACGTAAATAATAATTAAAGATAAGGTATTTAAAGACATTCATAAAATATTGCGTGCCAATATAATGTTATATCAATAATTTTGAGGAAAAAGAAGGCTGAATATAGTGAAACTAAGGATAGTTTAAATTTTAACTTTAATGATGAATATTTCGAAAATGAAACGTTGCCGAAAAAGAAATCTTTTAGATTCGCAATCAGCGCCCCAATTATATACTAATTTTCGTTAAAATCGAAGTTGCTGCAACTTTCTAGACAGTTGCCACATTTTTTTACTAATAATTACAAAACCATCAGCGAATAAAGCAAAAAAATGCGTCTTTGTAATTTTTATATTTTCTATTTCTTAAACTTTTCTTGATTTTCCTTATACAAGTAAACAATATTAAAAAGCTTTACATTCTTGGGTAAAAAAGCTTCTTAACGGCAAAAAACACGAAGTAAATAAATAACCTGGTAGATACGACTACTTTGGCTGGTTACTTTAAAATTACGGAGTCTCCAAATAAATGCATAACTTCAAATTACAATGAAGACGGAGACACGTGTTTCATCCCCGTTAGAAATGATCATATCATAGAAGGTGGTAGAGGAGCTTTCCTCGCCCGAGGAGGTATTACCCCACTTACCCTTTAAAGGACCCGTGAAGTCCTAACGGACGTTTCGGGTTCTGGGTAAGTGAGTCAGTTTTCCTTCTTCCTTCTTTTTTCTTTTCTTTTTTTTCCTTTCACCCCAAAATTATGTAAAAATGATGGCGGCACACCCGGGAGTAAAACCGGGCGAGGGGTGCATCCGGGGGCCTTCATCGAAAGGTTTAATTTCCTTTGCAAATATATGTGGGCTTAACACCAATATAAACTCCGTTCACCATCACCTTGAGTCATCTAAGCCCCACATACTGTTTCTAACGGAGACACAAATAAGTTCCTATGTCGAATTCTTTGACTTTCTTTCAACAAAGATCGACAGTATCATTTCCCAGTTTCCAATGGCCGAAGTAATCGTGCTTGGCGATTTCAATGTCTATAATAAGGATTGGCTATGCTCTTCAAACACTGACCCTCAAGGCAGAGCAGCCGAAATCTTCGCAGTCAGTAATTCTCTTACCAACCTTATTATGACTCCTACCTACTTTCCTAGAGTGCCAAATTATAGCTCAAACCCCTTAGATCTTTTTCTTACTTCTAACCCTGAACTTTATGAAGCATCTGTTACTGCCCCTCTAGGTCGCTCAGATCACGGCTTGGTTACTGTATCTTACTCTGTACATCCTGAGATAAATGAATCCATGCCACCACGCACCGTATGGCACTACAACTCAGCCAACTGGGATGGCCTTAGGGACTTTTTCGCCACGTACCCTTGGGACACTATCTGCTTTTCTTCCCAGGATCCTTCTGAAATCTGTAACCAACTGACCGAGTCAATTCTATTGGGCGTTGAAACCTATGTACCTCACACCAAGAAAACCATCAAACCCTCTAATCACAAACCTTGGTTCACTAAAACATGCTAGAATTTAGTCCAGAAAACCGACTGGCCAGCATTGAAGCAAGAAACCACTACCACCAAACAATCTCAGACGCCAAGGACTCCTTTGATAACCGTATAAAAAACAAAGTACTTTCTTGCTCAAATGGCAGCAAATCCTTCTGGTCCTTTGCCAAAAACATCAGTAGAAATTTCTGTACCATTTTTTTCCACCATTAACTTTGGAAGATGAAATTATTTCTACATCTAAAGGAAAGGCCGAACTATTTGCTAAACAATTTGCTGCCAATTCAACCCTTCATCCACCTGTCAATCATCCAATTCCAACTGTTCCCCCAGTTCCTCACAAAATGCCCAATATTATTTTTAAGGTAAAACACATTAAGCGTATCCTTTCTCCTCTTAACACCAAGAAATCGTCTGGGCTAGATGGAATACCAGCAATCATTTTAAAAAAATGTGCTCCTGAACTTGCACCTATTTTAACCAGGCTCTTTCGAATTTCTTATGACACGGGTATATTTCCAGACAGCTGGAGAGCTGCACGTGTCCAGCCTATTCCCAAGAAAGGATCTAAATCTCTTCCATCCAACTATAGACCCATTTCACTCCTTTCAATGCTTTGTAAAGTAATGGAGAAATCCATTAAGTCGCAAATTCTTAGGTACTTAGAAAAACATAAAATTTTACATGACAGGCAATACGGATTTCGTCACAAGAGATCTACAGCAGATCTTCTTTCCTTCGTTTCACACAACTGGAACAAGTCTCTTGAGTTTCTAGGTGAGTCCCAGATCGTTGCTCTTGATATATCTAAAGCTTTCGACCAAGTCTGGCATGACGCACTTCTTAATAAACTTCCCTCCTACGGTCTTCCAACTAAACTCTGCTCTTGGCTCTCCAGTTATCTTTCTAATCGACGTATATCAGTCATTGTTGATGGCCACTCTTCAAGCTTTCACGAAATTAATGCTGGAGTGCCTCAGGGTTCAGTACTAGCACCAACTTTGTTTCTTCTTCACATCAACGACCTTCTTTCTTCCACAACCAATCCCATTCATAGTTATGCTGACGATAGTACCCTTCACTCCACTTTTCAGGTTCCCAAACCAATCTCTCAACCCGACTTGGAAAGCAAACGCAGAGCGATGCAGATATCTCTTTCACAGGATCTCAATTTGATATTGGATTGGGGCGCCAAAAATCTCGTTCAATTTAATGCATCCAAAACACAATCGTGTTCCTTGTCGCGAAAAAATCATCAAACACTCATCCTTTGCTTATGAGTGGCCAGGTTTTGCAGAGCGGGGACACATTTAACCTTGTGGGCATCACATTTGAGAATAACCTTAACTGGCATAAACACATTGTATCTATAGCCACCGCGGCTTCAAAAAAGCTTGGATTTCTTTTCCGAGCCAAAAAGTATTTTTCTCCTTCCAATTTATACACTTTGTATGTGTCGCAAATTCGACCCTCTCTGGAATATTGTTCTCATGTCTGGGGAATGGCATCCCCTACAACCCTCAGCATTCTTGATGCCATTCAAAGAAGGGCTGTTCGTCTTATTAATGATCCTTTACTTACTCAAAGACTTCCTTCTCTTGCTCATCGTCGAGCTGTGGGAGATCTATCGCTCTTCTATAGATACTTTTACGGCTTCTGCTCCGACGAATTGTCCAGTATAGTCCCTCCTCTTGCAGTTCCCAACAGAGAAACTCGTGGTGCCGCTCGTATGCATCCCCATACAGTTCAATTGGACAGGCCCCGAACTTCCCATTTCGTTCGTTCTTTTATCCCTAGAGTTTCTAGACTGTGGAACCTGCTGCCAGCGGAGGTCTTTCCTTCCCCCAAATCTTCAAGTTTTTAAGTCCCGTGTTAACAAACTTCCTCTTACCCTGCTTAAGACACCCACGGTACGTTAGTATTTAGGCTTTCAGCCTTCGTGGATTGTCCAAAGATAAAAAAAATCATATCTGCTATAAATTACTAACACCTTAACAATGCTCCAGCCCCTCTAAATATAATCCTTGCCGGAACAAGGTGTCCTTCAGAGGGTCAACGCCATCTCGTCAAGCAATTTCAAAAGAACCCGCTACAGTACCGATAGGTTAAAGCACATGCAAAATAACTATAAAAGATGCATTTTTCTGTGGTTAAAGATGGTAAAAAGTGCGCCATCTAGGTTTATAAGGCGAAATTTCAGTCTTTATGCCGACACAACCATAATAAACTGGCATCACAACTGAAGGAATGGGTAAGAAGTTTTGCTAAATTCAGGTGGGTGGCGTAGAGCAAGGGTAATTAATGTGTTAAAATTATAAAAGTAGGATTTTTCACCCAACTGCATAATATCCATTTATTTGGAGATTCCGTTATTTTAAAGAATTCAGTAAAAGTATATTGCAACATAGTTTTTATTTTCAAAATAGTGGCCATAAATTACATTTAAAGAAAATTACGCTCATTATTTCAGCCATAAAAATTATTTTCATAAACAGTATTTAATTTTATTTCTTTTTAATAAATTTCGCAAAAAAATTAAATAGAAAATGTAAGTTAATGATGCTATCGATTTATGTTATTGCATACGAAGTTTATTACAGGTAATTTAAAAATTGACGCCCGCTGTTTATGCCAAATCCAGAAAATAAAGATTTGTATAAAGGTGTGACATAAAATTGGCTTTAAAATTTCGATAATAAAATATCAGGACCGTATTAAAAAAATGTAAATTAGTGATGCCAGAAGTTGTGGTAAGCTTGGTGTTGTTTATTAAAGTTAAATATTAATTTAAAATGTAGAGTCTAATATGTTTATTAAACATCTAGATATACAGGTTTGTATTAAAATTAAACACTAATGGGTAATAATCATTTTTTTCAAGTGTTATTAACCTTTATAAACCCGTTTTTCAGAACTTACATTAAAAGCCGATAAAACCATCAAATCGTATAAAAAAAGTAATTGTAATTTTATTTTAGACTCTGGCTTAATATTGGCAAAATAATCCAATAATAGTGTTTAACAAAAAGATAAGATAAGCAGTCAAATTTTGTAAACTACCTGGACTAACAAAAGCTTTGATTATCGTTCCAGAGAAGGAACGGCAACAAAGAATAATGGGCTAACTTATCATCGTGTTCCTAAATCTTAAATGAACAATAAATATTGTTTAGCTAAATAAAGAGGAACCGTTAATTTAAATGTAAAACAATATTTTATGATTATTAATATAGCACTATTAATCTGTTTACTTATATAAATACAAAGTAATTTATGTAAACAAACATTTTTAAATAAATTCATACAAAATTATTTTAAGAGACAAAAAAATTACAGCTAGTGTAAATAAGCTTTTTTTTATAAGGTTTCCGCTAAACGACCGAAGCGCCAGCAGTATAGTTAATAAATACCCTCATCGTAAAACTGCTTATACCTAATACGAAATAAAACTACATAAAATTGCGTACTAAAATAAACTTTTTAAAAGCTTTTATTTAATTTATTTAATTATATTGCAAATGTATGTATGTATGTATGTATGTACGAGTCAAATCTTGCAACTCGATTTTAAAGCATCTTTAACCGATTGAGCGAAAATTTAGTATACACGTTTAGTTTGGATGACAATGCATGAATAGCTATGTGATGTTATTCTTTATCCTACATGGCGGAAGCCCCAAGATGGCGAACTAGTTATTTTTAATGCACTTTTACAATATGGGTCTCAATTGAAAGGGCCAAGAGTAACTCAAAAACAAAGTAACGTCATTTTTAATCCAACATGGCGGAACACCAAAGATGGCTACTTTTAAAATGCACTTCTGCAACATATTTAAAATTAATTAAAGTTTAGGGTTAAATAAGGGAACTCGGCCAAATATTTTCCGGGTACCAAATAAAGAGGATTGTTAGGAGAAACTCGAAAGCAGCAATTTTTCACTTGATCGGTTATAGCTCCTCAAAAATACGTCTTAATGGCTTATAATGCATACTGATGGATTAACAATTTATCCCTTATTTTTTTATCTTTGGACAATCCACGAAGGCTGAAAGCCTAAATACTAACGTACCGTGGGTGTCTTAAGCAGGGTAAGAGGAAGTTTGTTATTAATAGTGTCTATAGTAATTTTGTTCTAATAGGTCAAATTTAGGAGCTACATCTATTTAAATGTAGATATTTAAGTATGCCCAACGTACCCCATAGGTGAGGTATGTTGAGCAAGGGTATGGGGCTAGTGGAGCACTTAGAAAGTATAGTCAAATTATGCTTGAATGTTATATACGTTTACAATAAAAATACATTTTGACAATTTGCTTTTTATATTTATAATCTTATAGTGACAAAACAACAAATCTCATTAATAAAACAGCAACGTACTTAACTATTGAATTTAATACCTATTTATTCAACTTCGTTTTTTAAACTTTTTAAGCCGTTTTATTTTGCTTCTCTTATAATGCCTTCTGTATCTGTTAAAATTGCAGCTTTTCTCTATCTTCTGTTTTATTTGGCTTCTTTTCTTGGACCAGCTTTTGGGTATGGTCGAACTATTTCCAGAGAAAATGTATAAGTTAGACAGGTCAGCTCGTCTTCTTTGTTGCTTGTGCAAAGTTCGGGTTGCAGCCTTTTTAAATCTTTAGGAGACTCTAGTATTCTTACTGGTATAAGTCCGTATACTAAAAATTTAAAATTAAAACAAAAATCATTTTATACTTAAAACCGTGGGGTTAGTTCTGGTTAGTTACTGTAGCTCAACTAACCCGAACCTGAAATTTTAAAGGAAAAGTAAATTTATTAGAAAACCGGTTAGAATTATATCCAAACGCTTTATACATATTAAAACTGCAATAAATTTACTTAAGATTAACACTTACCTGATTGAGAACGGAATACATTTAACTATCACAGATAAAATTTTCCGGCTTGCAATTATTTTACTTTTTAATCACAAAATAAACAATGCGCACGAATACTTTTCTCGATCGCCGCGTCACCACTACTGGTCGAACAATGAGTTCCTGTCGCGCAACCCCTTCATTATGCTATTGGATGCTTTCGCGTGCGGTCGATAGTTTTTGAAATATTTACCTCTTACTTAACTTACCTCTATGCTCAACTAGCCCCGCCCTACCCTACTCCAAAAATGAAGTGACACCAATCCAATACCGCCGACCAAGTTTGCTTTTCTACCATATAAGTATCAAGTAAAAGAAGTCCTCGATGCAAATGCCCAATTGTATTGCAGTAAGAGTATTCAAAATTAACCGGCTAAATACCTAGCAAAAATGATACGTTAAATAAGATAAACACAGCGAGCAACCAATTTAGCGATAACTAAAAATAAAAAATAAATTAGGTAAAAAACTATTTTTAAACAAGCTTTTATTTAAATGCACAAAAAAGAATAAAATAAACTTTTTTTTAAACTTTTACCATAAAAATATAGCGCCATTACACAGTTTACATGATATTAAAGCTTGTCGCGAGATTTACCCGAATAGACAAACAAATAAATTAAATTACTTAATCTGATTGGTTTAACTTTTTAAGTTTTTAAACTAAGTAAACAGGAGTACTTAAATCTCGCGATAAGCTTTTATATCATATAAATTGTGTAATGACGCTATATTTTCATAGTAAAACAAAATAGTTAATTTTATTCTTTTTAGTGCATTAAAATAAAAGCTTGTTTTAAGAATCGTAATTTACCCATATCGTGCTTTCTTGGACCTAGACCTCGACTGTGCGGTTTTTCCTTTTCCGTATATGACCCAGTGGTATAATATCGGTATATTGAATATACCTTACCAAACTTTTAAACTTTTTAAATCAATTATTTAGCAAATTCATAACTCCTTAAAAAAATTCTTTACAGATAATGTTTGTCCTTGTAATGTTCATCTCTTGTTGCATTTTTTTTTAAAGATATTTAATTCCCATTTTTTCTGTTTTTAAAGTATATGGCGGCAAGGAAACGTTTGGATAAATTATTTATTTGTGACACTTTACATGTCCAAAAGTAAAAATATTGCACTATTCTAGGCAAAATCCAAATTAAAAAAAAATGACCCCTACATTTAAAATCATATTTTTTTGTACTACATTTTTTCTATCTCTTTCTCTCTCTCTAACTTCACAACCATTCGTGGGTCAGTGCCACTGCTGCATTCACGACCTTCCTCCATTTGTTTTGTCCATCATATCGTTTTTCTAATCCTTTATCCTCGATTTATTTAAATCTTATGCAATCCTATAACTCCATATTATTCTAGGCCTGCCTAAGAGTCTCTTGGCGGTCGGGATCTCTTTCCATATAAGTTAAGTAAGACGTTCGTCTTGAGCTCTGTGAATATTTCCTGTCCACCTAGGTCTTTGAGCTTTTATTTCATTAATTATGCTTTGTTTTATTATACAAGCTCCTTAATTTTATCAGTTATGATTATTTTAGTAGCTCCTGCAATGTATAAAAGCTCCTATTACCTTTTTGTATTCGGGTGCGTATTTAATGCTTATATTGTTGTCGTTCGCTATGTTGACCCCTAGATATTGAACTTTTTTACATATAAATTGGGTATATCTACTGTTACAATCTGCCCTATTCTATCTCTACCTGCTGCTCGGTTTAGGGACATGTATTTCGTTTTCTCTTCATTATTTTTATTTTGTTTATTTTTTTATTTTAATAAACATTTCCTTATTTGACTGAGACCCAGACTTCGAGTTTGTCTTATACTTTTTACTTATAATATTAAGAGGTTGAGAAAAATGGACGACTTTTTCCAAACATTTCCTTGTATCCATGTCGATGTCATCTGCAAATACTAGGATCATTTCAGGACCCTCGTTTAGGAGCTATTCCAGTTGTGCGGAAAATCTAAGAGCGCTGTCTTTGATCTTTATGCAAGAATAAAAAACTTGTTTTTTTTTAAACAGTCGCTCGACGCTGACGCTGGTTATCGTATCCGACACCTTAGACTCTTTGATGGCCATATCTAACACTAAGTTAAAGACTAGTGGTTAAAAGGCATTGACTTGTTTTAAGCCGTTGGTAACAGAAAATATTTTTGTACTGTGCTTACCTCCACAAAAACTCATTGAAATCTTTGGTAAATTCCCAAGTCTTTTCCAGAAGCTGCCTAATAATAAATATTTGGTCTCTGTTGATCTTTTTGATTGAAAGCTACAGTGGCAGTCCCGTGTTCTCTTCTGCATAACTCTTTGAACAACAAAAATAATAAACTTCCTTGGACAAGTGAGCCCAAATATTTTATAAATTACAATAACATGTATATAAGGTCTGTACAAAATGTTACCACACATACCTTGAGCCAAAACAAGGATCTAACCCAATTTATCTTAGTCAAAAAGTTGATTGTTTGCAAGATACAGGATGCAAATTTTCCATTTTATTTTAGGTATTTTTATTATTAAAAACTTTTTGTAAAATTAGGTATTAGGGTTTTTTTTAAAGTTATGTAATCAAAATTTGCTCATTTTTTGTTGTGAAATGTAGAGGGAGGCACCTGCAGTCATTTGCTTTGGTTTTAAATGCCACAACCTTTGTGCCTCTCTATATTATAACTTCAGAAATTGTTCTATTCTACCATGTTTTCTAAATAAAAATGTATACTTAGTAAATATCCCTACGAGCAACCGTTTTTAAAATATTCCAAATTAAACGTTTAACTTCACATAAAGAATTTCTTTTGTATTTCTTTACGCTTTGTTTTGGTCACCTGGATTTTTCTTAAAGGTGCTACTACAAATTTCTTGCGCCAAAATACAACGATCTAACGCAATTTAGTCAAATGGAATTTAAAGTAAAAAGTAAAATAAAATCTCTAAAACCTGTATTTAGGTTAAAATAAACTGTATATGTATTTTAACTGACATAATTTGTGGTATTATTTTGTACAGACTTTTGAACGCTGCCAGGTAGCTTAGATAAAGCGTAGAGGAATGCAATGGAAATCTTTTGTATGGAATTACACGATTAACCTTAAATATTTCTAAAATTTTTAATTTTAGCGATATTTACCAAGTCTTCATGTTTTGTGTAAAAATATTAAAGAATTTTTTTCCAAAGTCATGATGTACCAGGGCAAAGGTGGCGCCCTCTACCTTTTAATTCAAACACGTTTAAGTCTCTTTACCTTAACAAACCCCTTAAACTTAAATTTTATACAAACATTTTTAATGATAAAAAAAAATAATTAAAGCCTTGACCATAGTTTTTAAGCAACCCATTAGCTATATACATATTTGAAAAAAAAAACAAAACTTACATATTTGTTTGCATATCATATTTAATAAAAATTTCCTTTTATTCCGTATTGTAGTGGCCTCATCTAATATTTGAAATATCTTTTTACTTTTTGTGTCCAGGAATGGTATATTTAACCATATTTAATTAGACATGTTTGCCTAAAATGTTTTAAATATTGTTAATATTGTTTTTCTTAGCAAAATAGACGTTATTGTTTAATAATAACTATTTTTGTTTAGGTGAATCACGCTAAGTACTGCTAGCAAACCTACCTACCAACTTTAAAAGTTCCAGTAGACAGAATGCTGCAAGAAAATATAATATCGTAAGTAAAATAACTTTTCTAATAACAGTTTTACTTATGATAATAAAACTTTTTCAATGAAAAGTAAATATGAAAGTTTAATGCTATTTATAAAATGTCCTTAAACTTATTAAAACTTTTAAAATTTTATTTTTATGTCAAACATTAGAAATAGTTTGTAATAAGTTTAATATATCCATTAAATTTAAAAAATTATATTAAAGTCAAACAAAATAAAAAAATTTAAAGTGCAATGTTTTAAATTACCTAAATTAAATGATATTCTTATTGTTTTTTTTTATTTTATAGAAAGTCACTTATTAAAAAAATATATATATGTATATATTAAAAGCACAAGCTAGTAAAAGTTGTTAAAAGTTTTGTTCCAGCAGGCTGTCAGAAATGTTTGCAACCGTTCGGATAATGCGCACGTCAAATTTTTCGTTTCATCAGTGCCATGTTTGAAACGTTATACAATTGTTTGTTGATCCAGCGGTAGTTTTAAGATGTTGGAAACATGTTGAAAACTGTTTAAAAAGTTTTTTCAGACATTACTGATAAATTTTTAACATAGGCTTTCTTGTATTGACGTTTGTATAAGCTGTATGAACGCTTTGTTTATTTTTCGTTCCAGCATAAATCCTGTGTTTTTACGATTGTTGCTAACATATTTTTAACATTCTGCTGGAACAAACCTAAAGTCTTTTGTAAATAAAGGGATCAGTTTAAAATCTTTGTATCTTACTAGGTTTTTATTTAAATAAATTAATTTCTATTGTGTGTAAATACAGGGTTAAAAATAACTGGTTTATATTAAAAATTAAGAGTGTTAGGTTCAATGTTTCATTGGTGGGTATTTTTATTTAAATTGTTTATTATTATTAGCTTATAAACAATAAAACCCTTCAAATTGTTTAAAGCCGACCTAAATAAAATAAGCACATGACTGAAATAATAAATACCATTTTTGAATTGAAGCGTTTCAAATGTGTTGCTTCTGTCTGATATTTTATCTATTTAAGGCTGTTTGTTAAGGTACGTATCCACCAAATCAACAATAAGCAACTTTTTGTTTATGTTGCATGTCTCCAAAAAAGTTCAATAATGTTTCTATAATTTGGTCATTGTTGTAGCAACAAAATAAAAATGTTTCTGTGTGTTCGTGTTTTCATTTTAAGTCGGTAAGATCAAAGAAAATGGAGAAAAAGTAGGAACAAATTTAGTTGTTGCTTCGGTGGACACACTTAGTTCTCAAAGCAGACAATGTGTAAACGTAAAAAACGATAAATAAAACTAAAAATGTTCCTTATTTTAGTTGCTTTAGTGGAGACAAAAAGCTCATACTGGTTGACATTTGTTCTGCAATTTGAAAATACAAAGCAACAAGTTAAGTAACAAAAAAGTTCCTTATTGTTCCTTTGGCGAATACGAATTTTTAGGTTCCCCACTTTGTGACGATATTGAAAAAGTATTATTACATGTTCAATGTTCAGCTTTTATTACAATACTCTTGTTTGACGCCAAATATTTTTATATTTCAATATCCGTTAAGAATATCATATCAAAAAACAAAAATTAAAAAGCTTGACAAATTTACCTTTCTATGAAAAAATTTTACATGTTGCGTTGGTGTAAATAGCCGCAGCGGAAGTTCGTGCTCTATAGAATTCTACACCTCGCTATCTATCGTAGATTTCCACTCAAGATATCGATAATTGCACTTTTTGGTACTCTGTGTCACAATAGAACAAATATCGAAAATGTTCGTAAAATGTCTTTATGTGTACTAATACTTCTCTGTTTAAGTGCTCAAGATGAAAAAGGACGCACATACAGCTATTGCGAATTAGATTTACGAAATATCATTACTGAGCAATTGAGTTTTTAATTATTGTTTTTAACACGAAACAAAAGAAGTTTAGATTTTTATTCAATTTTTATTTTCGTTTACACTTGGAGTCAATTTTGCACTATGGCATTAGCAGTTATTATATGTATCGGATACTCCCTCCTCTTATGAAATTAAATTTTTCTGAAGATTAACTTAACCTTTTTTTTCAAATAAATAGTAATGTTCCCTAATGTAAATAATTTAAATCAGTAAATCAAAAATATGTTACCAATTTGTCAAAACTAAAAAATTCAATAGCAAATTAACTGTATAAAAATTGTAAATCTTTGCAAAAATCAAGGTCACATTGGTTGGACAGAAAACACATGGGCTAGATTTAAAATTATATTTTTCTATCATTGTAAAAACAATAAAATAAATTTTTGCATTCTAAACTAACGAACACCTAAATTTATTTTTTGGTTATGTACGACTTTTTTAAAATTTTGGTAGAATTTGACATGTTTAGAGACCTCGCTTATAGGCGACCAATTCGATCGACTTCAAGCGTGTTTTCATGAACACAAAGTGCGGGTGAGGTAGAATGAAGTCGATTTGTAGAATACTACAGTACACGGAGTTCCGCTTCTGCTTACTTTAATAAAAAAAAAAGTAAAAATATAAGTTTTTGTATAGGTTTATTTTGCGAATTGTATATACAGAAGCAATTAGCAAGTCAAAAATTTAGATAGGCAATGCTTGAAAAGGAGACGTTTAAACGCGAATACCGCCATGTAAACATTTCGGATTGAATGACTAATAGTGCTTTTTTATTATTGCATTACTGGTGATACACCTATAAAAATAGTTGATACAATATACATATGTATAATCCAAAATATATATGCCATTAATACAATTTACACAAAAATACATTCACAGTGCTAACCAGAACTAACCAGAAGTACACATTAAATCTTTATTTTTACAAGTCGCAGTATAAGCTATACGTTTGCTTTATTTTTTTAATTTTATAGCTTTTAAATTAAATTAATATGTGATTATTTTCTTTAGGCAGCAAAACTGCTTTAAGGTTTTAATGGGGAGCATTTAATGGTACAACATACAATAATAATACAGAAGCCATGCAGAAACATTGTATGATCGCTAATATGAAATACCCGAATTTCTCTTAAGAGGGCGGTCTACCTGCATTTTACAAAATTTACAATTACGAGATTTGGTATGTGGGTTGTTTTTATGGTTTCCTAGAAGGGAAGCTATTTAAAACAGTAATTTAACAAAATAAAGGCCCAATTTTAATAAAAAAATAAAGGAAAGACTCAGCCGTATTCCTATTTATATTTTAACTCTTTAGCCACAAAATTATATTTTTTAATGAGTAGTTTTTTCTTAAAACGAAATTTAAAAATATATATATATTTTTCTGTAAAAGTCCAACCGCCTTAGTAAACTTCAAACAGTTCGTCAACAGCGCATAGAGATAAGTGCGAAGGACACATACTTTTCTACATACGTCGTTCGGTATTATTCGTGGTAAGGTGTCGCGCAAACTCTTCCAATGGTTAAAACTGAATTTATTGTTTTCCAGTAAAATTTGTATTAGTGTTCTTCTTAAAAATAATAATATGTAGCAATTTGTCCAAAAACCTGCAAAAGTATTTAAAAAGTTCTCACTACACAGGAATTTTTTTAAATATTTTCTTCACGAAAAAAGTCATGCTTGTTGAAAAACTTAAGTTCTACAAGAATATATATAGGGTGGCTCACCATATTCGACACGGTCGATCTGTAGGTGGATAACCATAGCGTTTCTAAAAAAGTAAAAAGGAACATATAGCGGTTGGATAAGGCTACAGTATAAAATTTATTTTAGCCTATATAGGGTTTCTCAAAAAGTGTGACGTATTAAATTTATATTTTTAAAATGTTTGTCACAAAATTCGGAACATTTTGCCATATCATACGAAGGACATATCGAGATCAAATATTGTATAGGGTGTTAAAAAATAATTTTACTTTTTCAGGGGGTATTCACGTTTTTTCCTTACATTGCCTATGTGTTAAGTTATTTAGCTGATCCGGTATGCAACCTATACACCATTTAAAAGGGTATTTTATTTGTCATCATCTGGTGTAAAATATACAGGGTGTTCCATTTGAAATAGGAGTTATTTTTATTTGATTTCCTAAAAAGTAAACCTATTATTTGAACACCCTGTACAACATTTGAATTCGATATAACCTATGTATGATAGGGCAGATAATTTTAATCTTGTAACAAATTATAAACTGTAAATGGATGGTAGTTTTAAATTAAAATTAATTTACTTGCACCTCTGCATTTTGAAAAAAATATCAAATAACACAAAAACTATTCTAATTAGACACTTGGTACTATTAATAAACTCGATTTATTTTTTGGATATGTTGTATTCACAGGGTGGCTTGAAAAAGAATTTGGTTTCAAATTATAGTAGTTATTATTTAGCAAACATTCTTTAATATATGCACCCTAAACAATACTTGAATCGCTAACTGCAAAAAGGGGACATGTCCATTTAAAATTGACATTTATGTATTTTACTGGTCTTCAGAGCTAAATACATCGTTTGCAGCAGAAACAGTACTTATTGTGACTTATTGCTATAATAGGCTTGACGTTGTGTACCGAATAAATTTTCATTTACCGCAGAAAAGGGGCATGTCCGGGCGATACCATTTTTCTGAGGTAAATTTCGCGAGCTCACTGTTTGTACCTTTAAAATACACGATTTAAAATAATAAAATATGACGTGCTATGTGTACCATAAAGGAAAGCCAGGTAACTGAGCAAACGAAGTGTCTTCATTTTTGAAGCATAACCTTGATCAGGGCGAGTTACAAAAGTATGACAAATTTCATATTTTTTGTGATAATTATTGTGAATAAAACAAAAACACTTTAATACTACTATATGATCCGGTTCTTAATGAATTTGATTGAGCAAAGACGAGTTGAACAAATAGAAGTATATTTTCCAATAAGAGGGCATTTCTTTATGCTTTGTGACCGCAATTTTGGTTTAATAAAAAGCAGCTTATTAAACATGAAAGATTTTACACTCTGCACGACTACACAGAAATAAACCAACCACAAAAATTCCATACCCATATACACAAGAAAAAATTCCTGATGAATCCACATTACAATGAAATTTACACCAGAGGCCCATTTGACATTTTTGGAAGAATTTTTGACATGGCTAACGGCCGACAGATAATGTGACATGAATAAAACATTTTATAAGTTGTACGAAACCTCTTTGTTAAAAAATATTAAATATAAAAATAATATTTTTAATTCCCTTTACTGCAGAAAAAGGAAATGTCCATCAATCAAAAATTACTGCTATGCCAAGCTAAAAATCTAAATTGATTTTTTTCTGTCGCTATATGTAAAATATTATCAACAATCTAATGTTAAAAAAAAATAAAGCCTAATACATTTATAAAACAGGTAACTCAGTTTTTGTGTATATAATATTTTAAAAAATGTGACATGTCCCCTTCGATTCAGTTATGAAATAAGAGCTGTGCAATTTTGACGCTGGTTACATATTTACAGAGCAAACAAAATTGTTATTTGATTCTTTTCAATATATTTTTAATTTTGTCCTGTCATTTATAAATACTTTAAATAAATAAATAAAAATTTCTGAGTACAAAATATATTTTTTAATGTCTTTTATAACTTGGTAACAGGTTTTCTTCAAGGCACCCTCAAATATTTTTGTGGAAATTTGTTTTCTTACCAAGCAGGAGTTTTTAAGAAAAGGCACTTTTTTTAAAAAGTTGTTTAATAAAAAGTTTACCATCTGGTAAAAACTTCCGAAGACACGCTGTATACAGAGATGTCCACGGATGGACGTAATTGTAAATGTATTTTTTAATATCCCATCTTTTGAAAAAAAAAAATGCTAAAAGCTGTAACAAAAATAGCGTGGGTAATAACCATAAATAATGGGCCATATTACCTCTTTAAAATCACATTAATAATTTATACATTAATAAACAGTCGTAGAAAAATTACAAACAAAATAAACTTACGTAAAAATTATCAAAAATCGTTGCATTATGACACTTTGACTATATTTTGCTTAGAATTAACATCAGCATTTTTACAATTCACTATTTATAGGTAAAAAAAAATTTTTCTTTCTTTTTGCATCATATGTACATAAATGCACAAGGAAAAAAATTATAACGAAAAATTAAAAAGATATACGTAAAGATTAGAAAAAATCTTTAAAAGTAGATAACTTGAAAGACCATATCTTACTTATAAATAGTCTTAAAGCCTCTTACAATAGACCATTTTAAAGGAAATTATTTTCTCTTTTAACTAAATATACCATTTTCTATACCTAAAACCGCGTAGAAAAGAGTTACAGATTATTGTTTACGAATAAAAGAAAAATTGCCGAAAAATGGTGTGAGTGGCAAACTTTAAAAAACGTTTCTCTAGTACTATGACCCCTGAAAGGGCTTTCTTGGTATAATAGAGCTCAGTATGAAAAACTTACAAATCCAAGATGGCCACCGCCACAAATGATTATTAAAAACATATTTTTTTCCGTAACTACCTGAAAATCGTTATTAAATACTAGGGCTTGATTCGAAAAAATTAAAAATTAATATCCAACACCAAAAAAGCAATAATTTTCTATACCTATATTCGCTTTTTCTTTTTTTTTTTTGTTGCAGTTTTTAGGACAGTTAATATTGTTTTAACTTAAGTAATATTAGAATTGGATTCTTTTATGGCGTAGGTTAAAATAGTAGAGGAAAGTGACCCAATATAAAAATAGTATCCCTAATATGTAATACCGGCATCTCTCTTAAACGGAAACTCACACAAAAAATTAAAGAAGTTCTTCTCTTTTTTCCAATACTCATTTGCGAGTAGAAGTGGTAACATAAAAGTAGAGTAAGCGCTTTTATTGCTGTAGCAAAGTTTTCTTTTACCGCTTTCTCATAACATTTTAAGGTTATTAAAAATAAAAATATACTAAATTAAAGGAGTGGGACCCCAAATAATATTAATAAGGGCTCAAATTTTCACGATATATTTTTTTGTTACCCTTAACAATATTTTCGATATATTAAAAAAAATTAAAGTCGATTTTTTTGGCCCAGTCTACTGTTATAGTATTCCATATTTGAGGTATTATAAATAAAACACTTTTTGTAGTAATTATTATTATGGTAGTCAAATATGGAATTTCGGCTACCATCATCATTTTTTGTTGTTTTTCTTTAATTTTAACTAAAACTAATTATTGTAACTAAAAATGTTTACAAAATAACGGACAAATATAATATGTGTAAATAACAAAATGGTATTCCATCTTTGGTCACTTTCCTCTAAGTTTTATTTCCAATTTTTAAATATGATATTCCGCCTTTAAATTATAACAAACTCTTTATTTCTGTTTTAAAATATCATTCTGCTTTTATTTCAAAAGTAAAGAAAAAATTCTAATATGGTTTATTCGGTCGTCTACAAATTACAGGTAAAGACGTTTCACCTTTGAGCCACCATCATCTACTTTATTTTTTTTAATGGTTAAAATATGTGATTTTAAACTTAATAAACTAACTCAAACTTTATATTTATGCGACGTTTTAAACGGAAATCCCATTATTTACTATTTTAACATTAAAAATAAGATATAATTTTAAACGATAGTGGCGTTTTTAATTTAAAGGTAAGTATCGATTCTTTTTTATCACAACTCATTATTATTTCTTTTATTTATTTATGTATTTTTAATTTAACTAACAAGCTACAACATTTACTTATACGTATTAAAATAAAGCATTTTTAAGTATGCACACTTACCTTTAAACGGAAATTTCCACAATCGTTTGGAATAAAATTGAAATTATTATTAGCAAAATGGTGAATGATGGTGTTTTGGTTTGAAACTTGGCATTAAGTTAAAAGTGTAATATATTGTTGGACTATAATATAATATATTAAATACGGGTTTATTAAGTTTAAAACCAAATATTCTGCCCACAAAAAAAGCAAAGTAGATAGATGAAAAAAAGTCGAATCTTAAATGACTTGTTTTATAGAACAAAAAAGTGGAAATGACACTGTGTCATTTGTTTAAAAATCTTTTTTAAAGAAACTAAGAAAAAAATAAAAACTTTTTCGCAAAATTTTGGTTTTGTTTTAGATGAGTCCGGAACGGCTGCAAATTTTTAATTTTTTTAAACAAAATATTGTTAAGCATAAAAATGCGCAACTTTGCCCTAATTTAACCCACCTTGTATCTCTTTCTGTTTCTAATATTCTAATGGTACCCCTTCAATTTGTAACACTCTGTATTCGCATTATACTGACCACCTTTAGCAATGTATTCGTTTTTACCTTCATAAAAAAAACCGAAATCGATTATTGTGCCAAACCAATTCACACCTGTTGAATGTCCCGTAGGTTTTCGTCGCCCCAAATCCGACAATTTTGCATGTTTACAAAGCCACTTAACGAGAATGGACCTCGTCGCTAAATTTGATTTTTCGTACAAATGCAGGATTTGCGTTTAGCTGCTGTAGATTCTAGTTTTTATCTTTATGACAGCCCAAGAAGGCTAAAATGAGATATGTGTAGTGGGTACTTTTGCTCCAAGTTTTAATTAAGGGGAAGTAAATGCATAATTTTTTTTATGAAAGAGTTATTATATATTTTTAAAAATTGGTTTGTAGTTTACTGAAATATTTAAATATTATAAGTTTTTTTCTTTATTTTAGTGATTTAAAATGGTGGATGTACGCTAAATTTTTCTAGGAAGGTCGGAGTGAGACTACTAAATTGGCGGGCACTCTAGCATCGGTTCTAGTTATTTGATAATTAATGACTAAAGTTTGTTATTTTTATAAATGCCTTCATTTGTCGGCGAGCCTAAAACAGTAAAAAAAAAATTTATTCTCGAAATAAAATGCTTGAAAAAATAAAATGAATTTCTGGCGCAATTTTTTCATAGTTTTTGCTTTAAAAAAATATATAGTTTTTCAAAAAAATTCGGAACTTTGTAGGTTTACATAGAAACTTCTGTGCCATATTTCAGAAAGATTAGTCAGTAACTTTTGAGTTACCGTGTTCGCCAATTTAAAAATGTAGTTTTAAGGAACAGAAGTTAAAAGTTTGACACACAACTTTAATTATTATACTGACTTACCGACTCTGTAATATAAGAAATACTAAAAATTATGTTGTAAAATAGTGACATATTCTTAAAGAACTGTAATAACATATTATAACAAAAAAACAACATTTTACAGGTATCTTCCCCCTGATGGAATTTGGGTCTAAAATTTCATTGATTTGAAATGTATCAGTTAAATTTTATTTAAAAAAGTTTTATTTTAACCAAATTTGCCTACTTAGAAGATAATATGTTGTTAAAAACATTAAATTGCAAATTCTACATCAGAAAATATAAAAAAAGCTCATAACTTGGGCCGCAATACAGGCTGTAAAACTTTTCAAAAAAATAAAAAGTTTGAAAGCAATTATTTTAGTACAAATTGTTAAAAAAAAAGCCTTATTTAAACACGTATTTATTGTTTTTGTTACATAATTACTAAGAAACAATTATAAAACACAACTTTTAAATAATAATCTTCCCCAATGGTTCTTCTATGGTCTAAAAATATGCAATTAAGTTGATTTCATTTTTCTCTCATAAACTAAATAAGATACTCAAAAAATAAGAGGCAATAAAGCTAAATTTTATGTTTTTTTACTAGTTATCTTGAGAAAGAGAAATTTGCTGACCCATGTTTGTATAAACTTTTTTGGTTATTGTCTAGAAAGTTGCGGCAATTCCGATTTTGACAAAATTTTAACTTTGATAACGTTTCGGTCGCAATCAAAACGTTCCCAAAAAAATTCTTTTAGATTCGTGATCAGCGCCCCAAAAAACCTCTGTACACCAAATTTCGTTAAAATCGGAGTTGCTACAACTGTCTAGACAATTACCACTTTTTCATATTTTCAAAAATAAAACGTGCCCCTTAAGTATCTTAACAACATTTTGTAACATTCTGTATAATGATCAGAACTAGAAGCAAAGACAAAAGTAAAAGCATGTTTTAATTAAATATAAGTTTAGTTTTATTTATACAACTCGGTACAAAAGCTATTAATATAATCCCAGTGTCAAGTACACGCTGTCGCAGCAAGCAAAATTTTCAAACTTCTCTTGTTTTTCATTGATATTCGACACAGATAGGGGCGATAAATTCACTGCGGTTTAATTTAAACCTGATGGATTTCCAGTATTAAAATTTTCGATTGTATATTTTATTGCTCCATCTCGCGCCCGGATACTTCGCTGTTATGACGAAAGATATAGTACTGAGAAATATGCTGTCATTTGGCTTATTTTTAATTAAAAGCCGCTTTCAAAGATGTGATTTATTGTATAAGTAACTTTTTGAGAAGGTATAGCAAGGAATTTTAAGACCAAAAAATGCGTAATAGGACTCTTTAAAACTATAAATCATATCAACATAAAATACCCAACCCTTTTTATGAAAAGAAGGGGGAAAATTAAAAAATTGCTATAAAAATATTTAATTAAGTGTAAATGTGACGTAAAAGTTAAAACCTTTTCAAGAAACAAAATTCTGTTACCTAAAAGTTGCTATAAGCATTTGTTTTAACGACTTTGACACAAAAAATAACTAAACGGGCAATAAAAAGATTAAATGAAATTATTAATAAATTAACAAACCTATATTTCTGATTAAAAAAGGCAAAACATACAACGCCGTGCCAGCTCGATACGTTCAAACTGACTTTAAGAGTAGAGAATACTAGCAGGTAAAGATTAGACAAAGAACAGCCCTTAAGTAAACATTAAAAATAGGGTGACGAATTGGTGTGCTTTGTTGTTTTTAGATCATCTACTTTTTTACGCATGGAAAAATTCCTCACAAACCTTTTAAAGCGGCACGACATGTACAGGATTTGTATTTATATTTAAACATCCACTTACCAGGATAACCTTAAAAGATAGTGAGGAACTTCTTGTACAGAAGTTTTATAGTTTTTTATCTATTTTCTTCTAAGCTTAACAAAAGAAATAACTTAACATTAAAAATAAAAAAATTAAGGGGTAAACTTTTTTAAAAATTAAACACCCTGTTTATTATGTCACTGATAAAAGATCTTTTAAAGGCTAACTCCTACAATTAATACAGTGACCGTCAAGAGTTAAACACATTTAAATAAAAAAAATTCTTATAGAAATTTAATTTTTTATTTTTTGGAAATTTCCTCTGCGTATCCAGCTACCTAAAAATCTATAATGACATCCGGCTTATAGGCGGCGGTACAGAAAATAATTAATTAAAATTAAATTAAAATATTAATAGGTTAGGTAGGTTGAAACAATATTGAAAAAGTTATAGCGTACTTTATTTTTTAATTATATTGGCTGTGGAGCTAACCTGCTGACCTGACCCGTGCCCATTTCGTTTGGCATAAATTATATTTTTCTCTGAAATTTTTGTTCAATCATAATTAAATATAGCCTATAGGGGCTATAGCACTCCTAAATAGTGCAGCTTTATGACTGTAAAATAATTTTTATGATCGATTCAGTATTTCCTTAGATTAGACCTTACAAACAAACTAACAATCAAAGTTACAAGCTTTACCTCGTTATAATATTAATATATATTTAAATTTACTTAGGGCTAAATATACCCCTTATTTCTTTAAAAAACGGTAACTAAGTTTAACTAAATGGTTGAAAGATATAATTAAAATACCTTCATTTTTAAACTTTAGGCTCTCTATTCCTAAAACAAAGTAATGCTGGTTATTTTTTTTTTAATTTTAAATATTTTAATTTTTATTAATGAATTTTTTTATTTCGTAAAAAAGTTATTCCTTACAAAAATGTTTACTTGCTCTAAAATGCCTAAAGCGGTAATAAAAATTGCCTCCTGTTAATTGCCCCATGATATACAAAATAGTTTAAAATCATAAAAATACGATTACGAAAAAATAAACAAATTGGAAAATGACATTTTTAAAATGAATTTATTAAAAAGTTATAAGAAAAAGTTTTATTTTTTTATTTTTTATCATTACTTTTGTATGCTATTTAAATTACAGAAAAAATATTTATAAGCAATTTTTTGCCAAAATAAAAATTGGGAGTTTTAAATTTTTGTATATCATAAGGCGATTATATTTAACGCTTTTATTTTAAAGAACCATTGTGTTCAACTAAGTTGTAAAAATACAGTGCATTCCAATGAAATCAAGCCACCCCCTATAATTCCGTAATTTGTACACTAATAAAATAATCCTAAAAACGTCAATTTCTATCTTTAGGGGAACACATTTTTGTGTCAAACTTTAAATGTCCAGGGTTATCCCCTTCCCCAC
This sequence comes from Listronotus bonariensis, assembly GCA_014170235.1. Classification (NCBI taxonomy): domain Eukaryota; kingdom Metazoa; phylum Arthropoda; class Insecta; order Coleoptera; family Curculionidae; genus Listronotus; species Listronotus bonariensis. The sequence goes on from JACEGR010000289.1 coordinate 263,366, forward strand.
CAACCCAAACGTCAAAAAGTTTAAAAGGTAAAATGGGCCAACCAATACATTGTCTTAAAGGGTTTTAAATTATCTTCTTTAAAATTCGTTCAGTAGTTTCCGAGAAAACCCACCCTAAGTACTTTGCGCCTTTACCCCTGTAACTTTTTTATCTTTTAAAATAATAAAATAAAATTTAGTAAGTAGATATATTGCTTAAATGTGCAATATTTTATAAATTTAGTTGTTTTTTGTTACTTCGGTTTAGCCGGAAACGACGGAAACTTTATTATTTAAAATGAAACAACTGATGTATTCAATCAAAAAATCAAAATCCGTTTATTCTCCAACAGGAAAATCCCAATACAGAGACAATATAAAAAATGATACGCAATAAAAAAAATTATATAAATTGAGACAAAAAAATTAAATTTTACATAAAAATTTAAAATGATGTATATGGCAGTCTTAAAAAATGACTAAGTACATAAGAGCTAAATTTCATTTGAACTAAAATACCTTGATATCACATTTTTAAAGCTATTTAATGATGTATTGCTCAAATCTATCTCACTTTTATTATTAATTGGATTGCACCACGAACAGGCTCGATAAATCGGTTCCTTTCGCGATGGATTGTTGATGGAAGAAGTTAGATAAAATGTAAGATGTCTACGGGTATTTGCTGGGGGTACATAAAAGTTCAGTTGACTTAGAAGCTTAGGCGAATCAATTTGGCTATTGCACAATTTATGCAAAAACAACTGACTCGTGCAAACTGTATATTCTTTTAAAGATAGAAAATTAAACCTTTTTAAAAACAAAGTATGATCAAATCCTTTTACTGGGCAAAAGTGATATTTTAGAAACTTACGTTGTACATAGTTGAGCCTGTTAACGTAGACATCATAACTAGGAAACCATGCTGGAGCAGCATACATAAGCTTAGACTTTACTAAAGAGTTATAAACGACAATCATACTGGCGAAATCCTCAAACTTGGAAGTAGCCCGTATAATAAATCCTAAAGTTTTTAAATCAGACTGGGTAACCTCATTGATTAGTTTTTTATCAACCATTACACCTAGATCCTTGACTGTCTCACTGTTCGGAAGCAAGAAGCCATTCACAGCATACTGAAAGGTAACTCCGTGGTGTATGTGGAATATTGACATTTTTTACACTTTTAAATATTTAGGGAAGCCTGTTTTTCGACACCACTCAGAAACACAGTCAATGTCCTTTTGCAGCTGCAAACAGTCATTTAAATTATGTACAACTTTAAACAATTTCATGTCATCAGCAAACAGAAGACATTTGCTAGTAATGTTATTGGTAATATCGTTTAATAAAGATGGCAAAGATAAGGGGTCCTGCCCTGCGGAGCTCCACCAGAGTTAGCCTCTGAATTATTAGTAATTCTTTTAATCTGAATCCATTGTACTCGACCACCTGAATTCTATTTTTAAGGTCTGATACAAAAAACTTTACAAGATTACACTGGAAGCCCATTGAGAGCATCTTACTTGCTACCACTCCATGATCCAACCTGTCAAAGCCCTTAGAAAAGTCAGTATAAATGAGATCCAGTTGAGATTTTTGGTTAATAGCTGCATATGCTTTTTGCAAAAAACAAGTCAGATTGATAACTGTTGACCTTTTGTGAAAAAATCATGCTGCTTAGGGGATATAAGATTTTTTACTTGTTGAAATAATTTCTCATAGATACAGATTTCGAAGACCTTTGAGAAATTGGAGAGAATAGAAATAGGGCGGTAATTTTCGATATCGCTTAGGAACCCCCTTAAAAATTGGGCATATTTTGGCATATTTCGACTTCTGGGGAAAAGAGTTCGTTCTAAGGGAAAGGTAATATAAAATATGCAATGGCACAATCTCGCAATAAAAATGGAGGAATTCCATCAACACAGGGGTCTCCTTACATTTTAAGTTTTTCAGGGTTTTTAAAATGTCGTTTTCAGTAAGACAGTCAACAGCTATAGTATTTGTTCCCAACTCATTAGTATCATCAAATAGTGGAGTGGAGGACCGTACGTAAACACTCCTAAAAAAATCAGCGAATGCATTTACAATTTTATTCGGCGCATCAATAGTTCTACTATCAAAAACCATTGAACCAAGGATACGAGTTTTTCCCGCTTTTGTCGCACATATTTCCAAAACGTACCAACGTATCTAATTTAAATTTGATATTTTAAAAAATAAAAAGTAACAGGAACTAAAGATACCAGGTATTTGGGCTACATTTTCTCAAAAACCACCAAACCGATTTTGAAAAATTACAGTTTGTTAAAGAGAATGTAGTTAAGATAAGTTACCATTTGACCTCCTTTCCCATTTAAACTTCTTGACGTTTGGGTAAACACAAAAATGTGTCCCCTTAAAATTAAAGATTGACATATTTCAGGATTTTTCTATAAGTGTACAAATAATGCAATTACAGAAAATGACTCGTTTTTATTTGAATTCAACGTAAATTCCTTTAAGATTTTTTATTAAACTATACCTTAGTTTTCCTAGAAACCATAACCAATGGGAAAAAAATATTATACACTTTTATTTACTTAATTATGCTTTTTAATTAGGTAATTTTAGAAATATGTTTTTCTGATTACTTTTATTTTTTAAAAGTAATATTTTAACGTTTTTAAACCACCCTGTATATCCTATGACTATTTGTATTATAGCTTTAAGCATTTCAGCCAAAGCAAAAATTTTTATGGAGAATAACTTTTTTTGAAATATTAATAACAAAAAAATTTTCAGGTATAGTTGTCCATCCGTAGACACACTGTATATTTTATTTATTTTTTTAATTTTCTTTTGTATTTTATTTTATTTTGGTGATCTGTAAGTTGGGTGTAATTAGCCAAAGCTGACGTAGTCCCTAAATCCTAGAAAAACAACCAAAGAGGTCCTTTTGCAGAATCTATTTACATGCGGCCCAGTTAATATAGAACATAATATTAAATAGTCCTGACTTAATACTATTCTTTAAACTAAAAGATAAATATGTTCGTTAAGTCTGTAACCAAATATTTTTAAATACACATTTGTTTGTTGCTCCTGGTTAGTTCTGGTGGTAAATATTAAAATTTACCAATTAAATATTTTTAATAAGTTCTAATTCAAATAAGTTATATATATATATATATATATATATATATATATATATATATATATATATATATATATATAACTTCACTTTTATTTAAATTTCTACCATATTTGACTTTTTATAGAAATACAAGAGATAATTAAAATAAAAAATTTTACCAATTTACCTCTGAAAAAGCAGCAGTGTTTAACTTTGAATCTTCCGCAATATTTAAATCCTGCTGTTGACAATTTTTATTTGTGTAAAATGCAGAATGGTTTATACACATACGGATTACATTGTAGATAAACTGCAAGAGATTTGCATACTATTGAACTTTATAAAGGTTTATTCTAGCTTTTGAATACAGTTTTAATTCGTACTTTAAATTTAAACATTTTAGTCCAGAATGTCATGTCAAAGTGGATTAAAAGAACTTTTTGGCTAAATTATTATTCAAAAGTGCTTCACCAAATTACTGCCAGTTTTTACCATATTCTTTATTTATTTTTTTATTTAAGAGACATATAAATTCTTAATTTGGAATTTTTAAATGCATTAAACTGTTTTAAATTATTTTTAAGTAAAAAATTACTAACAATATTTAACATTAGTGGCTGTGGAAAATAAATATTATTATTTTAAAAATGGTTTTTAGGTAAATAAAATAAAATTTGTTATATTGGGAATTTTAAACATATGAAATTACACAGCAATAACTTGCCAGACATCCTAGTTATTATTATTTTAAATAAAATGCCTTATTAATTTTTTTGTAATAAATTTGGTGGATCGCCTTTAGTTCGGTATTTGCGGGTGTTTGGGTATGCTCAATTAAGGTTTTGCATAGCAAGGACAGAAAGACACAATTAACTTTGTGGGCGTCACATTTGAAAATACACTTACTGGCATAAACACATTGTATTTATAGCCACGGCGTGGCGGCTTTAAAGAAGCTTGGATTTCTCTTTCAAGCCAAAAATTATTTTAACCCTTCTAACACTTTGTATGTATCTCAAATTCAAATCTCTCTGAAATATTGTTCTCATGTCTGTAAAATGGCGTCCCCCACAATCCTTAACACTGTTGATTCCATTCAAAGAAGAGCTATTCGTCTTATAAATGATCCTATACTTACTGAAATACTTTCTTCTCTTGTCTCTGGCCAGTCTGTAGGGGATCTATCACTTTTGGAGGAACTTTTACCGCTTTTACTCCAAGGAATTCTCGACTATAGTCTCTCTACATGCAAAACTCCAACAGAAAAACTCGTGGTGCCGTATGTATGCATTCCTATACGGTTCAACTGGGCAGGCCCTGAACTTCCCATTTTGTTAGTTTTTTAATCCCTAGAAATTCTAGATCATAGAACCTGCTGCTAGCGAAGGTCTTTCCTTCTCCTCCAACTCTTACAGTTTTTAAGTTTCGTGTTAATAAACTTTCTCTTACCTCGCATAAAACAACCATCGTACTTAAGACTTGAGGCTTTTAGCCTTTGTGAATTGTCCAAAGATAAAATAAAATAAGAACAAAATAAGCGATGATCACAATTGTTGCCAAAGTTGAATAAAGAAATATGGTGCTGCCATATGTCTTCAACTGGTAAAAAAGGAATTTAAAATAGTGGAACATTACCAAATCGGACCCAAATACCTTATGTTAATCAAAATAAAAACAAATTACCCAAATTTTACGTGTAGCGAAACAATGGTATATCTGGAACTAAGTTAAAGTCGATTTTTCTTCTTTTTTCCATTTGCTTTGGAGTTACATATTAAGAGTTTCTTTACTCTTTACCAAAAATGCAGCGCTATCATATCCATAAGCGCAACTAGCCATCGAACCTGGAAGGGGCCTAGAGGGGGTCAAAAGGGCCCAAGAAAAAACATCGAAATGACGAGAACTGTATGTTCTTTTGCGTTCTAGAAAATGTTGCCGACCAAAAAAAAGGCCATTAAGTAAAAAATTAACTATTGCAAGCAAGTGTATCCTTTAAAACTTATTTTTTTATCCCAGAAAATAAAAAAGGTCTTACCTTAAACCTATTATTGATACAGTTTTATATGTAACAAGGGAACAATAGCACGTTGTATCTAGTTACACGCCTGTACCTGGTAATTTTTTTAACATTTGCCTATATGTTATATAGTATTCCATTTAAAAGAAAAAACGGCATATTTTCTGATTTTCCCCGTATTTTAAAAGATTTTTAAGATAGCCAATGGATGTCTTTTAATATAAAGAATTTGGAAATCATATTAAAAAACAATTGCACGCCAAAAACAAGACTAACACCATAAAAGTTGCGTTTTTTAAATGGTACACCCTTTTTATTAGGTACAACTTTTTGGATTCTTCTTCTAAGCGTTTTTTAAAAAGGGTACTATAAGTCTTTTTCAATGTATGTATGTTCGCCCAATATTACTTAATTTTACTAGTATATCAATATAACATTCAAGAAACACAGGTGATACCTGATACTTAAAAGTCATTAAGGTTTCTACCTATTAAAAGATTTTATTTTATTTTTTTATATTCTTCTTTTTTGCTGACCTGGCATTTGTTTAACACTTGTAATATGGCATTACCATCTGTAGTTTTTCATCTAAAGAATAATTTAAAATTAAAAAAGTAATATAAATTCTACTAATAGGTAAACATTTTAATGATTTTAAAGAATCAGGTCATCACTTGAATTACCTTTATTAAATATTGATAGCTTTATTTAATTACATAATATAAGCCGAAAATATTACTTTTTAGGCTTTAGTAAGTTCAACAGTTAAAGATAGACTTATAGTATACTCATTAAAAAACACATAATTAATCATAAAATTTAAAAATGGAATAATAAATAGAATGTTCCATTTAAGAAACGTAACATTTATGGCGTAAGTCTTCTGTTTTTCATGAAATTGTATTCTAGTAAAGATTATTAAATTCCCCGATCCAAAATACATTGATTGACTATCTTGAATACTTTCTGAGAAAAGCCTAGCTGCGAATGGGAAGGGGGCCGGCCCACGGACCTCCCCCCGTAGTTACGACGGTGATTATAACAAACAATTAACATAAAATTTAAAAAAATTAAAATTATTACGTTGGAAACGCCATAGATCTTGCGATTACTTTAACACTCTGTACCTCGCAAAAAAACACAATGACCTTTTTAACTAATTGTAAATGCATTTAATCTAAAATAAAATTTAGGACCCTGTATCTTATAAACGAACATCTTTCTAAATAAAACATACTACGGTAGATAGTATATGTGTGTATTTTGGCCAAAAGATCTTTTGGAGCCTGTTATACAAAACTTTTGGAGACACTCTGTATAAAAGGATGTTTAAAAGAGGCACTTTATATTATCTATTAAAAACTATCTAAAATCATTTATAACAGAGCTAGAAGACCTTAATAGCTTGTCGGTGGGAAAAATGAAACTTTTCTTGTAATTTCATTTTAGCAATAAAAAAACAAAATAATATAGTTTTAAAGCATGTTATGTTTTTGCCTTTTGGTCCATTACTTTTTATTATTTTATTTTCAACTTCTAATATATTTATAAATTTTAACGTAGATGGATGAAACTATATTCCTTTTGTTTACTTTTACATGAGAGTAAATCCCAAATGGCCTAACACAAATCTTCGTAACAAATATAAATTTCTTGACCAACGTTTATTACTTTTAGGCAAAGCTTCTAGACTACCTAATTTATTAGCCTAAATAACAATTACAGATAAAAGTGCTCCCCTAGCATTTATTTGTCATCCTGAGAAATAAACCGTTTTACCTTATGGTTCTTGTTCCGCAAAGAAAATTACAAGCCGTTCTTTTTCTTTTATGTAAAAGTCGTTGATATTTCTTTTGTTAGATATAGTGTTTTGGCCAGAAACAGGCATTTAATTATGATTTTTAAATTGGTTTATTTAACAACTTAGACATGGGACCGACATTAACAGTAGCGTAGCTAGGCATAAGCGATGTCGCGCCTAGGGGGCCTTGCGGCTAGGATACCTTGTAGTTGAAGGTGTGAAATATGAGATATAGACATTTTAATGTTATAATTTTGCGCAAGATAAGCAGTAGCAAGCGTAATAGAAGTTTAAAAAGATGTGGACAAGAACCTTTTTTTTGCTCTCTAACTTTAATCTCAATCTTTCAAAACCTCGCAGGTACATTTTGCCTATATAAATATATTTTTTGTGTATTTAAAAGCATTAAAAAGAGTGTGTATTTAAAAAATAAGACTTTTTTTTGTCCTAAACTTTTAAGCCCTTGGGCCCTCAATGAAGTCGACTGGACACTTTTAAAGCCTCTTTAGGAGGGTTCTTTTTGACGAGTCTTATAATATAACCTATACGGACGCTATCGTCTGACATAAAAAGTGACGCGTTTGCCCAGTCCGACCCCGACATATGTCAGTTTTAAGCCTTATGGTTTCGTGACAGTAACACTTACCATTTTTGGCACAATGTTTAAACATTGCATGTTAAAAAATTGTGGTAAACTTGTCCGACAAAAAAGTGACGCGTTCGCCTAGTCCAACATCCTAAAGATGTCAATTTTAAGCCTTAGGGTTTCGTGACAATAACTTGTTGAACACAAGTACCACGTGTTTCATTAACACTTTCTAAAATCATTTATGTCTATGTCCGACAAAAATATGGACGGTCCGACAAGTTATCCGGTCAATTGAAGCATATAAATACTGATCAAATAACGCAATTTTCGACAAAGCCAAATTTTTGTAAAGACCTTGGGTTTGCCGTTACCAATAAGGTGCCAACAGTTCCTGTCGATCCCATGTGTGGTTTGACACTTATTCAAGGTCAAAGGTCCGAGTTTAAGGTTTTGTGATTTCTCTCAAAAACTGTCAGTTTTATCAAAAAAATATATAGGACACAAGTTGTAGATCTCAAAATTCTTTGTGAAAATATTTTTTATGATTTTTGCTTTAAGACCTAGCATTTCCCAGATATTGCGCTTATTAAAATCACGATCTACATGATATGCGCACATTGGACACATTTCCACAAAGTACTCGGCGCGTTGTTTTTTAACGTGGTTTCCCACTTAGGCCTAGTCTATGGACCTTTATAACGATATTTTTAGGAACATTACCTATTTAATAGTATAAAAATTATTAATAATAGTCCCAGAGCTAGTGAAGTCTTCGAGTAAAGTTTTGCCTGTAAGGCTAAAAATTTGTATAGTGATGAGTCACGCATGCTAAGTACAACAATCTTGACCTGACAAGCATCAGCCCTGCACATCATCATTATTCAAAATATTAATGACTCTATAATGACTTTCCTCTCTCAAACTCAACGTGGCTCCTGTCGTTCTCTAAAGTGGATAAATACCGATTTATTGTTGGAAAAATCCGATATGCTATTTGGGAGACATCTAAAAATTAAATATACAGGAAAAATTAAACTAATGAAGTGGTGTAAATCATTAATAGAAAAGGAAATTTCCCTGCAGCAATATGTGGTAAAGGGAAATCTGAAATACATCATGCCTTTCGAAAATTTTCAAAATGTTACTGATGTGACTGATGGCAATAATAAAACCGATGTTACTGGTCAAAAGACTTTCTTGAATGGGGATAGTACTAATCTGGTGTCAAGTAGAAATAAACAGTTATGTGATGTTTCTAGTCTTGGGGCTAGCACCCGAAAACGTACTACTTCAAATATGATTAAAAATGTGACTGTGATAAGTGTGTCTGATACGTCTTTTAGCAGTGTACATAGTGATCTGCAAGCTGAACAAGTCAATTCTACGATCCAGCCAATTAATAATGAACGCGAATCTGTAAGTAAAAATCAACTATTTAAAACCACTCTACCCTTCCAGGAAGGCAAAGAAAACATAACAACATTTGTCTTCAGTGAAACCTCATTTAATTGTTTAAAAATATTAGAGGAAATCTTAAAATCCTTAAGAGCGCTGGCTAACCCACCCAAAATCACGACATAGTCCTTATCACCATAGTCCAAAGAGAGATTCTTGATGTCGCCAACTATGTCATCAAAAAAGCATTAGGTTTTATAATTGCAGAAACCTGATAATCATTAGTAAGCATATTTTTCAGGATTAATGAGCAGTCCATAGCTAATTCGTCACCCAAAATTAGAACCCTGTTTGTTTGCTTTGGTGGTCTATCCGTACCATTTTCAACTTTCTGTTCAACAATTATGTCAGCTGGTTTTAATGCCTTTGTAGTTATGTGCAGATTAATTTCATTTTTGTCACTATTCAGGGTTTTATCCGTGCTAAGAGTTTTTTTAAACATTTTAGGTTTCGCAACATCTTAGAATTTTGTGTTGATAAAAAATGTACTTTTTCTTTAAGTTCGTAATATTTTATTTATTAGCGAAAAATACATATTAGTCTTTTTACGAACTATTTTCTCTGGTTTAGTAGCTTCATGGGATTCCTTATTTACCGATGGTAAATAACTATCTTCCAAAATATCTCTTAACTTATTCAGTAGATCTTGTTTTTTACCGGAACATTTTATATTTCTTCGTTTTAATTCTGCTCTTATCTCATTTACCTTTAGCTCTGATAGCTTTTTCCTCACGTCAGCTGTCATTTTGATACAATTGTAATTAAAACTTTAGTGTTTTTTAAATTAGAAAACACTTAAAACAGAGTACTTAAAAAGTAAAATCACTTGTCCATTAAAAATATTAACATCCACTTTAAGAATCGCAATTAAAAACAGTTAAAACGGTTCAAAAAGACCAAAAAACAATGTAAAACACACACGAGCAACACGATACACGTTGTTCCGACGATAGTTAAAAAGTTGTAATCCCAATTTTATTTATATAATTTACGTGATCCTAAAATTTTGTATTAGGTATATATTTATTAAAACATATTAAAAATAGTAAGATTTTAAGAATACTTTTGAACTTTTATTGTTTTTATTTAAATCTTTATACAACGTTTTATTCCTTTGTATTTATGTCTATTTTTAAGCGCGAATAAATGAAGGTTTAATTTAATGGTAGGTTTACATCTGACATTTATTGCATGATATTTATGTCAGGTAGAAATTCTGGCTAATATAAACAACGAAAAATTTCTATCAGACATAAATTTTTGACTGTTTACATTAACTAGAATTGTCTGTTTGACATAAAAATCATGCAATAGATGTCAGATGTAAACTGACCAAACTACCCAAGACTTAATTAAAGACAAACCCAGTGTTAGAAAAAGCATGTTTTAGATTTGGTTAAATAATATTTTTCTTGTATTTATTATTATATATTATACCGGGCGGGACATAGGAAATCCCATGTAATTTTTAATTGGGTCAATTATTGGCTTCCCTAATTATTTTAGAGAAAAATTTTATTAAAGTTTATTGAAGAGCATGCAAATCTACGTACATGGTAAAAACTTTAGATTTTTCGGTTAACCCGTTTGCTAGTTAGATGAATATATTTTTAAAAATTGTTACATTATTATCACCTAATATTTATGAACAACAATAAAAATACCAGTTAGCGTGACATTACGTTGTCATTAAAATTTGTTGCTTCATTAATATCAAAAAATCGTACAGTGAAAAGATTAAAGTTGTATTTATACAAACGAATTAAGTTAAGTTAAACTAAACTAGACTAACAAATTTCAAGAACTTATGACATTTATAATATTTACATGCTTCAATAAATTATGAATATTATTACAATAATTAATATGTTGAAAATAAACTTAAGATTTAGGAAAATTTTCAATTAATCCTCCATTGACTGCTAGACAATAACTCAGACGTTCATAAAATTATCTACTTACATTGGCTAACTGGTAAATTGAAATTTTATTGCATTCGGCAGAAATAGCATTTTTTTACTCATCTAGATTAGAGTAATTTTTATCCTTGTATATCATGCTTTTTAAATGGCCCCAGAGAAAGAAATCATTTGGCGAAATATCAGGAGACCTGGCTGGCCAATTGTATGTGATGTAGGCCAGTAACATTTCCATTAAAAGCATTGTGTAAATATTCCCAAACAGCCAGGGTATTATGTGCTGGGCAGCCATCCATTTGGTATCAAATTTACTGATTTTTCCTGGGTACATCATTTAAAGCGGGTAAAATAAGTTCTTCAAATAGTTCCAAATAAAATTCTGCATTCAAATTTTAATTAGGAAAAAATGGTCCAATAATATGTTATCCGAAAATCCCCGCCCACACATTCACTTTCTGTGGATATTGCGTCCTCGTTTCGACACTGTGTTGGTTTTCTTTGCTTCAGTATCGGTAATTTTGATGATTGGGTTCATTGTTTAACGTGTAAATGTGCACTTATCAGTAAAACAAATATTTCTTAGAAATTCCCTGTCCATGTTTGCCCTCTCCATAATGTCAAAAAAATTCCTGCCCTTAGCTCTTGATGTCTTTCATATTTGTATAAAATGTATTTATGCCTTTTCAAAATCCGGAGCACTGTTGATTGATCTTTTCCTATGATATCCTGAAGTTTCCTTGTACTCACCTTCCCTTCATTTCCTTCCACGTGCAATAAAATTTCCAAGTCTCTATCATCTCTTACATTTTTCTTCTCTTTGATACTCGCTAGCTTCACATCTGCAGTTATTTATCACTGTGCCTTTGGTCTCAAATTTTTTGATAATCCTATCGACTGTTGATTTTCCGGGTATCAGTCTATTCGGATACTGAGCAGCTAACATGTCTGATACCTTTTGGTAACTATTTTCTTGATAGTACCATTTAATCATCAATACTTTTTCTTCCGTAGTATAACTCATGGTTAATCTCTTTGCTCTATGATTTTTTAATAATAATAAAGCACTAAATTTCAAAATGACAATGTTATGTCACGCTAACTGGTGTTTTTATTGTTGTCTATAAATATGAGGCGATAATAATGTAACAATTTTTTAAAATATATTAGCATCTAACTAGCAAACGGGTTAACCGAAAAATCTAAAGTTTTTACCATGAACGTAGATTTGCATGCTCTTCAATAAACTTTAATATAATTTTTCTCTAAAATAATTAGGGGAGCCAATAATTGATTCCATTAAAAATTACATGGGATTTTCTATGTCCCGCCCGGTGATGCATATCACCCGGTATGTAAAATAAAATAAATGTAGCAAAAAAAAATTATATTTGGCTTTTCTCTAAAATAAAATAAAAAGTTTATTAAACATTTTGGAAAATATTTCATCAATTTAAATAAACAGCAAAAGCATACCCAAAGGTCTTTTATATAAAGACTTTTATTTAATATGAGGAGCTTGAGGCTTTCCTATAAATTTAAAAAGTTAACAAATTCAAACAAAACTGTTCTTCCAACATTCCACTCTCCTAGTAGAAGAATCGCTTTGCTAATGATTATTGTCCCAGGGGAGACTGACAGTTTGTTTTTATTAATAAGTTATTTAAATGCTTTTACGTTTTGTTTGTTATAAGAAAACAAATGTATTATGTTTAAACACATTTTTTTATGTACGGGTGTCCAGGGTACAGATTTCGTTGCAATTGCAGGGTATTTTGAATAATATTAGGGATACAACCCTTTGCCTTCTGCAAAGTGAATTTACTTTTTGGTCAAACAAAAAATGACACTAAAAGATTTTTCATGGCCCTCTTTCTGACATACAGGGCATTTTTCTTTTTCTTTCCCATATTTGGACCCCCATTTCAGTTGTCTTGTGACTTGTGACAACAAATGTAAATACTAAATATTAGTAGACATTTTTAGGTAGAATCCAGTAGTGTAGTGGGATTATTTTACAATTTAATAATTTTCGAAATATAAACTAAAAATAAATATGTTTTTTATATGTTTTTAAATAACTTAAATACGTGAAACTAGAGCTTTAAATGAATAAAACAATATGGTATACCTGGTAGGTATTTTACATTTTTAGACCCCAAATCAATGTTGTAGTTTTAGAACTGAATTTTTCATAGTGGGTCATGATATAGACTTTATAAACAAAAAATTAAGTTATTTGCCATTTTATAATTTGAATATATTTTACAGAAACTGCCAGGTTTTAAATATAAACTAACTATTATTATCTTTCCCTTTCTACAGTACCTACCATTATTCACTTCTTGGTTTATTAAGTTTGTTCACTTATATGTCTAATTAGTTAAGAACTGAATATTTTGAATTAACGCCAGTTTGTATACTCAAATCAGTGTTTTAAATAAAAATGTATCTATAACTAAAAAAACATGTAATTTCAAAAAAAAAATAGTAAAAAACCCTGTTTGGGTACCGAAAAATAAATAGTAGTGTAATAGTAGGTTTTATTAAATTACAATATATTAAAGTCAGATCTTCCTGTAAAATGTAAACTTAGGATGAACCAAGGGCTGACGTTCTTCAGTTATTGTAAATTACAATATATTAGCAAATAATTCCTGGATTTTATTGAAAATTGGTTTGTATGTTAAGGAATAGTATAGTATAGTAAATAATTAACACAAAAAAATTATTGCCTATAAAAATTAGGTTTATAATAAACAAATGGAAATTAAGCTAATTTTTCGGCGTAATAGAAGAATACTGTTCATATAAAAGTATTCGTTTATATATTACCTAAATGATGTAACAAAAAAACTTTGGTACTCTCTTACCAAAAAAAAAACGCTTTAATGCATCAAAGACCGGTTTTATTTAGCCGATTTAGGGATTGAATGTACTAATCAGCGGCCAAAACCAACAACCAGAACATATTTCTTCTTTCTACGTTCTTTTAGGCTAAATAAAACCGGTATTTAGCGCTATATAGCGTTTATATCTTTTTTCTGGTAAGCCAACACCAAAATTTTTTATGCTATTAAGTATTTAGCTAATAGATTACCAAATTTTATGTAAACAAACTTCTTCTGCAGCACCAGGAAGTTAGCTAAATTTTTATTAGTTTATTATAAGACTAATTATTTTTAAAGATTTGTTTTTCTATTTCTTTACCTTTACCTAAGCAAACAAAAGAATGTTAATCAAAATCCAGTAATTATTTGCTGATATATTGTAATATACAAAAATAGTACCTAAAAATTGTGGTCACTCATAAATCCGGAATATTACTTTTAACCATTACAGATACCAAAATATGTTAATAAATTCATTAAAATAAAATGGTCGTTAAAACAATTTTGACTTAACAGTTTTATATTTAATGTAACCAACAAAAATTATTTTTTGTATACAAGGAGATAAAATATGACACGCAAAAACCATTTTTTTATTTCTATCCATAAAAAATCAAACGCAAGCTAAATTTAAGCCATTTAGCAGGAATCTTGCATTTGTTTATATGATCATTTTCTAATTTACTTGCATAGTTAAAAATACATAGTAGTTAGGTAATGTCAGTAATACATGACAAAATATTATGTAATATACATTATACATACATGTTAGAAATGGCTTAACAGAAATATGAAGTGTAATATCATTTAATTATTTTTAAGTCGGAACTATTGCTAACTTCCTTATTATTGGAGATACTAAGTCGGGTAAATAAGCAATTTTTCTCCTGAATAACGTGCTACCAACAGAAAAACAATTTGAGATCGTGGTTTCGAGTTATTTCAAAGAATATACTTTTTTAAATAGAACACCCTGTATATTATATCACTATTCAAAAGATCTATCAAAGAGCATTAAAAAAGTCTTCATGTATTAAATTTTTAATAGTTTCGGAAATATGGCTATCCCCGGGAATTCAATAGTTTATAAACTGGAATTTTAAAATTAGAATAACTGTATATTGCATCACCATTAAATAGATATTTTAAAGAGTTTTTAAAAATACCACATTTGATATGTTTGTCTTTGATAGTTCTGGAAATATGGTCATTCAAATCTTAAAAATAGTAGATATACCTAATGTATTTTATCTTCGACACTAAACTTACAATTAGTGCTGTGGAGATACTGAAATTTAACATAATTTTCAGATTTAAATGACCATATTTTCAAAACTATAAGAGATAGACAATCAAATGTGGTATTTTCTTAAAGCTCTTTAAAATATTTATTTAATGGTGATGCAATATACGGGTGTTTATTTCAAAAATGCTAGTTTACTATTAAATTCCTGAGGGTGGCCATATTTTCAAAACTATTAAAATTTAGATAAAACACATGGCGACATTTTTTAAAGCTCTTTGATAAATCTTTTAAATGATGCTATAATATACAGGGTGTTTCATATAAAAAGTATTTTTTCTGAAATAACTCGAAAACGCGATAATCAATTGTTTTTCTGGTGGCAGGGCGTTAATCAGCTGAAAAAATGCTACTACTTTGCTAATTTAACCGACTTTGTATCTCCAATAATAAAGAATTTAGCAATAGTGCCGACTTAAAACTGATCACCCTGTATTTTTAAAAAAGTTATTTTTAAAACAATAATATACGAAAAAATTTACAGTGTGTTCCATTTTAATTAAAAAAAAAGGTCAAAAATGCGTCAGCTTAAAAAAATAAGAAGCATACATATCTACTATCATCTACATAAAAGTCACTGTAAAAAATGTTTTATAACAAAAAATATTTTAATTCGTTGCTAAAAACCTAACTTTAGGGAAAATTAAGAGGGGTAAATACAAATAATGACTAAATTTTTATATGTTCGCTTTTAATTAATCTACACCAACAAGTCCGCCATAAAAAAATTAAACATTTAATGTTGTTGCTAATATAAAATACATTTTTTAAATAAAACAAAAAACTTTAAAATAATAATAAAAAAAAAGGGTAGGCTGTGTCAACTTGTTTTACTAATGTCTATTTAAAATGGAATTAAATTTTGTTGTAAATAACCACATAGTGTTTGTGATGGATGTCATTTTTTTTGTTTTTTTTTTTGTAGGAGGAGAGAAAATTACAATTACTGTAGCATAAAAGGGTGCATATTAGGACTTATAATATAATCGTTTTAAAGTTTCTTACCATAACCCAATTTTTTAGAATTTTTTAAACCTTTCTTTTAGTAAACGCTGTATTTCTCTGCTTAAAATATTCTTAATATGCTTTCAAATTACCAATATTAAACAAAAAGTGTCTTGACTATACCTATTTACTTGGTTTAGAAACCGTATCAATAGAATATTTACTATTTCTGGTTTAAATAAAGAAATGTATTTGTTTTCTAAGTAAAAAATAATTAAAAAAAATATTAAATACCCTTAATCTAAAGGGATTTTTAAAGTTTATTTATTTTAAAAATAAGTAAATAATAATTATTTTATATAAATAATCCTATTTGTTGACGGTTGAATGGTTTAAAAATATCTGTTTATTTCAAACAAAGATTTCCAGAATGTATCTGCTAGAATCACAAATACTAACAAAACAAAAACAGTTCATTCAAATATGGTCCTAAGAGACACATCGTTTCAGCTAATGGATCATGTCCCATAGGAAATTGACACGCCATTTATTTATTTGGTTTAGGTTTATTTAATGGTCATGTAGCTTTTAATTTCAAAAGAACTAAATTAATTAAAATAAAAACAAGGAAATACATTATTTTTAAACATTTGTATAGATGTGTTAATCAGCAGGCTCCCACCTAATTCATAATAAAATTAAAAAATAAAAACAATTAATCCTAACAAGGAAAAAGCACAAATCTATTATTATTCAAAAACTCCCTTCAAATCTATAATTATGCAAAAACTTCCTTCACGAGAATGGAAAGTATTCACTAGGTCATAATTTAGCCTAAAACACATTAAAGCCAAAAAAGGAAGCATCTACTCGCAATTCAGAAAGTTAAAAAGAGACGTTAAATCGTACCCCAGTCACTGCCTAGAGGCAACTCTTAATACAATGAGTGAATACGTGTTTATAAACTTGCCCACATTGCAATGACTTATATATCTCGCTGTCGCGGTCATGTGTTTTTGCGACGGCGCGGCGCAGGTCTTATTGTAAAATATAATAATTAAATAAATTTGTTTTGCCTTTAAATTTAGTTAGGTTATTTTATTTAACATATAATATGTAAACTAACAATGGGTTCAACTGTGTAAAAAATAGGTATTACAATGTAAAGTGGGTGTTCCTTTGAAACATTGAAAAACGATTAGAAATATAAATAGGACGTTTGAAAATTCGAAACCCGCTCTGAAACTAAATCTACCAAACAAAAAGGATCTGATTAGATAGTACTTAACATATGCCAGCAAAGACAGATAAAAGAAAAAAACAGGTACCTTAAAGGTGGACGTGGACGAAATTCACTTCGTTTTAAGGGCCTGGCAAATGATTCGCAGGTGAGTCAGAGCTTGTTGTTCCTGTGGCGTCAAAGGAGCACGCATCAAACAGGTTGGTTTGTTTGGATGGATATTTGGCATATTGTTGCCAGTCTGGACGCGGCCTAATACGTTGTATAGGGAGGCCCAATTAATTGTTCACGAAATTTGACCCACCTAAGAAAAAAGCCACCAGTCTCGCGTATTAACTAGTTAACTATAACCACTTTAAAATACAAACTTTTGTACAAAAAAGTGTGAATTGGCCTAGTTTTTATTAAATACCTTTTTTTATTAATAAATATATTGACAAAAACGAAAAGTATGCATACATTTTTATTTATAGAACTTTTAATGAACGAATACCTTCCTTTAACCTTTATAAGAATTTGAGATGCTAGAGAATCTAAGATATTTTTTGTTTAATCTTTGCTCAAAACTCTACAATAGTATCTCCCTCAAAAAAAAAAAAAAAAATTAAACGGCTCTAGCTATACGTCCCGCTTACGTTCCATATTCATTACTTTTCCTTTTTCATCCTGAAATGAGTGACCTCTGTGTTAAAAATAAGGTGTTTATTTTAAGTTTTTTTATTATTGTTTTTAGGCAATTAAAATATAGAACTGAAATTGTAGTTGTATCGGGAAAACCATTTTTTTTTAAGTTGTCCTTATACATCACACTTTTTCTGAAGATTTGTTCTATACCGGTTAGGCCGATTTATTTATTTGATAGTAATTGGTTGGGTACATGCCTAAATCTAAAGGTTGTCAGAATTTTTAAGCTTAGCTTTTAAATTTTTGTTTCATTTAATTATATTTTAAAAACAGGGGCAGATCTGCCAGCAAAATGTCGAACTTTAATTAGAAATTTTTGAGTTTTTAGAGGGAGTTTTCTTTATTTTGTTTCAAGCGACCGGCCAGCTCATAGAAGTAGTGTGATTGCTTTATTTGATAATTATAAAAATATTTTTTTGCATTTTTTAAAATTTCTATTTGGGTCAATCACCTTTTATTTTAATTTTCATATTTTTATAGACTTTCTCCTTTGTAATATTTATGTTTTTTAATAAAAGTTTATTACTTATGTAATTGTAATTTGCAATGAGCAAGCACAGTTTCAACAATAAAACCAGAAAAATCTACATTAGGTACGTACCCTGTACACAAAATTTGAATCCAAGACAACCAGGAGCAAAAAGCAAGGTTACAACCAAAAGAGCTAACTAACTTGTCAATTATCAGATCATATACCCATATCTTAAGAACAATCAAATTCAGTTATCCAAGTTACTAATTTTTAAAGATTTTTATCGACTGAGGCCGCAGTGATGATGGAAAAAAATAACGAATAGTCGTAATTATTTACCAAGAATACGGACATCCGATTTCTCTTAATAGGTAGTATAATATAAATTTGTGAAATTACGGTTATTTAAATAAAAGCGTTTTTAGTAATATAAGGTTATAGATACTATTGTTGCATGGGGACCAAGAGTAAGTAAACTTATAAACACATTACTCTAAATCACTTAAAGAAGTGATAAAAAAGTCATGAAATAAATAAATAATAATAATTATTATGAGTCAAGGATTTGTTTTAATGTTGAAAAAAATTAAAAATGTGAATAATAAAACACTTGATACAGTGTGTTTTTAAACAAATGCGAAAAATTTTAGGAGGTGATTCCTTGTTAAAAATAAAGGATAGTTTGCTTTATAAACATAGGGTTAAAAGTCAAATTTGAGAGATATCGCTTTACAAAAATGACGAAAAAATAACGTTTTTATTTTTCATCACAAAAGCGAAAAGCGCTAGAACAATGAAATTCTAATAAAGTATTGCTAATATAAAAATACACTTTTCAAATATTTTTACTTTCTTAGAATTAATGGAAATAAACTACCTTTATCTTTCTTGCTAACCAAATTTTATGAGACACTTATGCAATAACCGCAAAAATAGAAATCAAGATATAGATTAGTTTATTTGGAAACTTTTTTATCTTTCTTTTTTTTTGTTAAACTAACCAATTTCAAATAGAAAAAAACAGAATGAAAATCATAAGGTGTCGGAACGAAACAAATTATTTTATAAAACTTGTACTTTAAATACAATACTTTAAATACAACACTTAAGGCAAAAAAATAAAAATGTTGTTTAAATATATATTTTTTTCTTCTTTAAACTTTAAACCTCATGTTTATAAAGCAAACTACCCTTTATTTTAAACAAGAAATCATCTTCTAAAATGTTTCGCATTTGTTTAGATACACTCTGTATATTTTTGTTTTTTACCATAGACAGAGCTTAAACAAATAAGAATTTATTGACCCATTTTAAAGGTAGGATAATACCTTTAACAAAAAATAGGAGAAAAAATAATAAGTAGACTTAACCTTTTTTCCTAAAATCACATAAGGATTAACACTTTAACACTTACTTTTTTTCTGTATTTTTTTTTTAATTAATTTTTTTTAAATACCAAAGTTGCAGACTAGTGTATATTTATAAAAGTACACTTCTAAATTATAACTTATTTTATTATTTTAGTATCTTGAAATACAATATTTCTAAATTTTCTCTTGGCACATTTTTGTTTTAATGGACCCATTTATATTTAGCCAACTCGGTAATTAATTTATTTATTATCAATAGCTGTTTAATAAATTGAACTATTAGTTCAGATTCCCAATGTCAACCCATCATTTTGCAAATAAACCACTTAATTAAAGCAATATACATATAGAATAAAATATTTAATATTGTTTTAAAGAGATATATACTATATACGTTATTAAATTTGTATAATAACTTATAAATAATGTTTAAATTTTAAAATATTTTGTAAAAAGTAAAATTAATAAAAACTGAAAGACGCATAAATTTTAAAAATTTAAAATCATTTTACCATCCTGTGTGTCCAGGATGGGTGTTATGGAAAATTACAATTAGTACTTAAGTTTGTTTTTTTTAAGAGAACAAAATTGTTTTAATAGATAAATTTTGTAAAAAATAAAATTTTATGTGTATGTAAGTTTGCTTTAAATTTAAAGCATTAAAGTAAAAAAAATATTTTTTTCCATTACACTTAAGTAATTTATACGAAAAGAAAATAAAAAAACTATGAAATGTTTTTAAAAAGTTGCTACCTAACTTGTTTATAGGCGGCCATGACGCCGCCTATATTACCCCAGTACTCCAACTTTTGTCGGGGTTCGTGTTGATTTTTGCATCATTTTGGAAAAAAATTATAACAAAAAACGGTAAAAGATGGAAAGTTAAAATTTTTAAGGAAAAATTGGCCACTTAATGGAGCAACTGTCGAAAAAGTTTCAAAACAATTGAAAAACGTTAAGTACAGGATATCGCAAAAAATGTGACTTTTCAAAAATCGAGGTGAGCGTAATCAATTATCTGTCCAGGGTTTTATTTTATCGAAACGAAATTTTGCACACAGATCAGAAATGGTCCCGTTCAGAACCCTATTGTTTCTGGGTTGAATCGGATGAATAGAAAAAGAGTTACTTACGTTTTTGTAGTAAAAAATTGATCGACTTTGAGCCTTAATAACTCGGAAACTGTCTTATTAATCGTCACGCTGTTGGTAAAATATAAAAGGGCCTCTTTAGGACTTAAAATGCCTAAATGGTCTTCTGTTTAAAATGTTTTATTTTCTGTGAGAAATGTTCAAATGAAAAAAATGACAAAAATTTAAGAATTTTCGCATGTTTTAATTTTCTTTCTTGAAATTGTGACTCTAAATTAAAAAAGTTTAAATAAAATTGGATTCTTCATAAAAAGTTCTATAAAATGAGATATTAATCATAATCGTACCTTTTATACAGCGTGTTTTATAGACCTTCAAAATTTCCATTTTTTGGTAAAAAATGGGACATTTTTTTACATTTTATTTAATTACAAAAAACTGTTTAAGCTAAAATTCTAAAATAATTCTGGCATATTGTCCACCTCTTGCTCTACAAGATACCAAAATTTTAAGTCGCTGGGTTGAACGCTTTTAATGATACGAATTTTTAAAATTTACTAAAAAAGTGACCACTTTGATCTAAAATTGTCGCTTTATTTATTAAAATTATCAAATAACCTTTGCGTCATCCCTTAGATCGTTTAATTATCTTTAAAAAACCTTTTTACGTTTTTTTCTACAACACGTAGAAATAGGTAAAAACACATTTCAAAAAAAAAATACACATTTTTGCCCAAAAATCGCGATTTTTTCGTCTATCAAATTCGGCTAGAGGGCTTTGAATAGTTGCCAAAATCGAGCTCCTGTCTACACAAGAAGGTCTGTAATACGGGGTTGGTTAAAAAATATATGAACTGTCAGTGGATTTTAAACTTGCGTCGTTTTTTCGTAATATCTAAAAAATACAGTATACAGGTTGAAAATAAGACTTGGATCGGAAAATTTGGAATTTTTACGTCCGTATGCCGCATTTTACACAAAAATATGCCCGATTTCAATACAAAATCTCGCTAAAAAAACAGCAAGGGATATTTACAGGGGTGGTCTAAAGTATGAAATTTTCGCGTAAAAGTAAAAACTATATGAAACACACATGATTGTGTATTTCATGTACTTTTGACTCCACGTATGAGTATGTTACGCACATAAAGTAATACAGGGGGTAATATTAGGTATATAAATTAAGATTCTTTATCCATTATACAGAGCATTGCAGAAAACAGTCATCATAATTTAAAAATAATGGTACTTTTATTTTGTATACAGGGTCTTACATATATACAGTTAGGAAGAATACTGCGGTATATTTAGGTGTTGACATATACGGTTCTTTCCCCCACTCTCGTTTTTAAATTAGGAGTGATTTTTATTTTTTATGTGCTACGACATTTTTTCAACTTTTTTATTGGAGGAATTTTGAAAAAAATGGGTATACAGCTATATAGATGTTCCCAAAAAACCTGAAAAATGACAGATAAAATTTCCCCCACCCCCTACGCTATCTTGATTAATCGTTTCTCGCAAACGAAACAACTGGTTAAAATAGTTATTTTCCTAACAAGTGCGGAAAGTATCATTTTTCCGCACGCGATTGCAGTTAGCCGAACGACGCGAAGCGGAGTTCGGATAGCAATCGAGTGCGGAAAAAATACTTTCCGCAAACGTTAGGAACAATATTTTTTCTACTAGCGTAGGATAAAATACTTTCCGCAAGTGTTAGGAACAACATTTTTTCTACTAGCTTAGGAAAATAAATAAAACAGTTCGTCTATAATATATGTATTTTGTATTTTTTATTACATATTAAGAAAAAAACTAAATCTAAATCTTATCACTATTTATATTAATTATAAAGGAGCAGTTGTTGGCATTTTGTAAATTTATAGCAGATGACAAAACCTTGGGTATGGTGGTCGTAGACCCAGTATTGCCACTTTCTACCTCTGCATTACCTGGATTTCTTTGTATCTCGGTTTGAATAGAATATATTTCAGATTGGGAGGCGGATGCTGATGTCGTAAATGTTGTTGGGTCTTTCTGATTTAAGATTTTGTTTGATATTCTGGTTCGTTCTTTTGCGGACTCCTCGATATAACCTTCGGCAACTGAAGTCGATTTCCAGCCGCCCAGTCTTTTAATATTGGTTATGCCTTCCCCGGAATCTGCCAACATTGTCGCAGATGATCGGCGGAAGCTATGGCCTGTGTATAAATGAGGGTCTGGAAGACCGAGGTACCCAGCGATATCTGCTGGCATCTTGCCAAAGGAATTTATGCCCACACACTGGACTGAGATAACTCCCTTTTATATTGAGTAAAAATCTATTATGCTTAGTATTAGGTTTTCTTAAACTTGCATATTTTCTATACAATGCCAAATATTTTCCATTTTTTACCTCTTTGAAATTGTAAAACATCGGGATGTATGGTTTTTTGATTGAGATATGTTAATCATTACAAAATCGCCTTTATCAATAACATCATTTGTAGTTAAATTGCAAAGCTCTTCTCTCCGGCATGCTCCCGCCAGTCCGAATATTGTTGCCACTTTGATCATTAAGTAAATTTCGTCAGGTGCTTCTAGTAGGAACTTACTAATTTGTTCATTGGTAAAAACTTTAGCTTTTTTGGTTGAAAACCAATATTCATTTTCTTAAGAAATGCTGTTAACTTGAAATACCTGCTGATATCCACATCTTTTCAATTTTAAGCTTGCTCTTCAACATCGAATACTTGGACCAAAGAGTATTCGGCTTGATAGTCTTGGAGAGCTTGGCAAAATACGCAAGCAAAACTTCTTCTTTCAAGCTTTTCACTCCTTTTCCATTACACCAGTTTTGAAATACTTCGTATTCCTTGTTATACCTGTTTTTTGATTTTTCAGGCAAAATTCTAAACTCTTAACAGTCTCCAAAATTTCGCTTGGTAGGTCGTCGTCTGATTCAAGCATTTTAAAATCGTCAAGAACTTAATTATTATATTCAGCAATATTATTTGACTTTGACTTTGACAAATTATCTCGTACTTGGTTGTTATGGAGCGATTCTGTTGCCATGGTTTTACCTTTTAGGTGAAGTTACTTAACCCCTTTATTGGATATTCTTTCGATCATAAGAAATAATTATTATTTATAAAAAATTAAGGTATAAAGTCGAATTCTACTTGTGTAGTCTAGTCTGACGTTTACTTATACGTATTTCTGAGATAATGAAATTTTTATCTAAAACATCTATTTATTTAGCCTAATATAATTTGATTTTTTGTGTTGCAATTGAATATATACATTTTTAACTTATTTTTACTTTTCCACACGCCGTGCGGAAAAGTAACTTTGCCGCACGGCGTGCGGAAAAGTAACACTTTCCAAATTAAAATGCGTGCGGAAAAGTGGACTTTTCCGCACGCTAGTAGAAAAAAGTATTTTACATAAAATAATAAAAAAAAAAAAAAAAAAAAATCAGTAATTACCAGAAAATTTTGGTAATATGTTTCAGTTTCTAAAGTTAATTAAAATTGGCAATTTTATTTTAATAACAATCCATAACAAACTTTTGAAAAAATTCTATTTGAATTTAACATTGATATTAACATTAATAATATTTATTTTGTAGGTAATATATTTTCTTGTCTAATTAGTAATTTAACAAAATACTTCACACTCAATAATTTCTATTTTTCACTTGAAAATGAAAATCACCCCTGTATAACCACTTCTTTTTATAATTTTTTTACTTTAGATGTAGAAAGTAACAATCTGAATGTTATTCTTAAAAATAAAACCTTTAAGGAATCCCAGAAAAAGATATTAAATATCTTATCCCACTGGTGGAAAAATAAAAACCTAGGTAATTAGCAATCAATACTAAGCGGTGAAATTTAACACTTCTCGTCATGTTTTGCTTGCTGTTGTTGCAGTAAGTATTTTTTTGTAATATTATTTAATATTTTATGACTCTATTACATAAAAACCAATAAAAATACAGTTATTCCACAACTTGTGTTAAGTGTGTTAGTGGTTGTCATTGGATTTCTATAAAAAATCTTAAAGGAAAAAAATGTACAAAGTCGGTTTTGTTGTATCTGCAGTTTTGTTCAAGTGTAAATAACAAAGAACTTATGTTTTGGGGCTTTTAAAGAAAATTCAAATTAGCAGCAGTGTTGCAATTTGGTCAATAAGCTAATAAAAATAGGGATCTAGATCAAAAGCGTGGAAAATATTTACCATTATTTACAGAAATACACCTTTGGGGGTTTGCGTCTCGGCTAGAAATAAGAAACATTAAATTTTAGACAGAATATTAGGATCCATTGTCTAAAAACCTAAATTAAATAAGGAGTAGTTACCAGCTAACGTCCCGCGTAATTTTATATAAAGTGAAAAAACGTAAGTTCTTGAATACTTATCCCTTAACACTGCAGGTGGCACAAATCCGACTAGGCACCTTGGGCTTGTGTGCAAGTAACCTTTTTTACGAACGCATGTATTGACAACCATCAAAACACTTAGGTGAAGCAATAAATTCAGTGGACCAAGTCTTTTTTGTATTTTATTGTATTTATTTAATAAATTATAAAATTATTTAAAAACACGATATTAACTGTTACCCATTTTTTACCCTTTTGGGGAAGCATATGATAAAGAAATGCAGCTTTATTGAATGTAGCTCACAAGTGCGTGTATCTTTAGGACAGTGTAGGTTTATAGGAAAATGACTTTACCCAGAAAACAACACCCAACTTTCAACAAGCAACAAACAGAAGAAAGTCTAATAAACCACCCCCTATAATAATACAGGGTGTAATTAATGAAAGAAAGGACGCAGACACATTTCAAAAGTTACTAAAATCTAAACTGAAAAAAGGATTTACAACTTCTTACTCCAAAAATACAACCATAGTCCAGCCAAATGACCTACATGCGTATCTATCCTTTACACAATACCTACAGGAGGATCCGGAAAATCGATGGCACACTTACGCAACCACAACCAACAAAACGCACGCCTTTATACTCAGAGGTCTTGATAACAAACCGAACATGGAGGATATCAAGCAACAACTCATGCAAGAACATAATATCGAAGCCAAAAAGATATATGAGCTTAAAACAAATTACAGACCCCTGTATATGGTGGTTACTGGTTCTAAAGTTACCTTGAAAAAACTACAAGGACAAGTTAGATACCTGAACCACGTAACAGTAAAATGGAAGCGGAAGACAAACAACAAACCAATCATCCAGTGCAGAAAATGCCAGCAATGGGGCCATGCGACAACCTATTGCTACCGTGCACCTAGGTGCATGCATTGTGGAGGGGTCCATCTAACCACTAATTGTCCAGATCCAAACAAAATAGGATGTGCCAACTGTGGGCAAAACCACAAATCTATAGATGAAAACTGTCCGGTATTTAAGTTTAAGATAAGCAAGATACAACAAAACAACATAAATAACATCAAAAACATCACAAAATACAAAGACGCACCAGCACCAACAGTAAATGCGTGGAAGAAGGCCAGAGCAAGTGGCCCAACTGTACAAAGGGCAAATATCGCCCCAACCCTGAAATCGACGACCACAATAAAGAATTTCCACCCCTAAGGAGACAGACCAGCCAGAGGGAAACAAACTGTAACACACCGGATGATTATGCGCAGGTGGGTGAACTTTCCGACGTTATAAGTAGTTTTAAAAACATTAATTTTGATATTAACGAAATAATGAGATTTTTAAATGACCTTGCCAGCATAATGAAACTAAGACAAACAATGAACAAATTAGAATTTGGTTTAAAAATTGCAAATTTCATAACTTGTAATATAGACAATTACAACTTTTAAAAATAATAACAAAAAACTTATAATATCTTGGTGGAACGCCAATGGATTATACAATAAAATGGGTGCACTTATATACTACTTGTCAATACACAAAGTTGACATAATGATAATAACTGAAACCAAGCTAGACGCAGACAAAAAACTAACAATAAGAAATTATGCGACTTACAAACTAGACAGAAACAATAGGGGGAGGTGTAGTGCTTTTAATAAAGCATTTTATACCACACGTGCAACTAACCCCAGTACCTACGCTTATGGAACAAGTATCCATTAAGCTGAGGAATGGGGTGGTCATTAGTGGCTGCTACGCCAAACCATACCTAAGACTACAAGAACAAGACTTGACCAACATATTCATCCAGGGAAACAGGGTGCTAATCCTAGGAGACCAGACAGATGGCTGTAGACGTATACAAAAACACGAATACAGTTGAGCTGCACAAATTTTTTTGGAATTCTTGGAATTCTCTGCATTCCAAAAGCCAAAGCAAATACATATCTACGTTCTCCAAATTCCTTAAACTCTTTCCTTTCCAAATTCCTTAAATACCAGACGACGTTGCCGCCTTAATTAGGTTAAAAAATAACCTAAGAAAAAGATGGCAACGTTACAGACAAGTACAAGACCGAATAAGATTACAAGAAATACAAACAAACATTAGACAAAAACTAAACGATCACAAAAACAAGACTTGGTCAGGAGTCCTAAAGAAATTGTTCATACAAGACAACTCTCTTTGGCGACTGACCAAACGACTAAAAAACAAGTTTAACAAAATACCGACTATAAACAGTGGAGAACCACAAACGGACAAACAAAAAGCAGACGAGCTAGCTAACTATCTAGAAGACATATATAACTAACCAGAACCAAACAATTGCATAGAACATAATAAGATTACCAACCTAGTCAACTCCGTCATACACCAAACATACCCTATCCCACCCCCTATCCTATCTAAAATTCTCATCAGGCCCAAAGAACTCATGAAAATTATAAGTCAATTACCGACTAACAAGTCTCCTGGACCTGATGAGATTTCCATTATTCTACTAAAAAATCTCCCCACCAAAACGATTGTGCAATATATGTATATAGTGAACGCAGTAATATATTTGCAATATTTTCCCGAGCAATGGAAGGAATCCATTGTAGTGCCACTGCTTAAGCCAGGCAAAGATCCGCATAAAGCCTATGGCGCTAACAAATGGTCTTTCCAAAGCGACGGAAAAAGCAATTCTGAGTAAATATAAAAATACTTAGACCCAAATTTCCCGGAAGAGCAATTTGGGTTCAAAGATAAACATAATACCACCTTACTAATATTCCGTGTAATTCAAGAGGCGTTAAATAAAATCAATAACCAACAAAATACCGTGTTACTGGCTCTCGATATAAAGAGAGCCTTTGACACGGTATGGCACAACGGCCTTATACATAAATTAATTACACATCACAATCTCCCTATGTATGTCATAAAACTTATTCACTCGTATATAAGCAACAGAAGATTTAAAGTAAGAGTCGAGAACGCAGTATCTAGCACAAGAATTGTACAACCTATTCACAGCAGATTTTTCCAAATATCCCTCGACTAGGATGGCTCTATTTGCAGACGATGCATTAATTTATGCTCATTCGTTCTATGCAAATGTTGCCAAAACACACATACAGAACCACCTCCACTGTCTACAAACTTGGTGGAATAAATGGAAAATTAGTGTGAATGAGACGAAGAGTCAGTGTGTGGTACTAACAAAAAAGTTTACTAACAATAAAATTAACATTTCTTTAAAAAAACGACAAGTACATAGAACCAAAAAGACCATAAAATACCTCGGAGTCACAATCGACGAGCGTTTATTTTTCAAACAACACATAACACAAACACTGCGTAGAGCATATGCGGCAATGCACAGTCTATATGCAATGCTGTCTAAAAAGTCTAGTTTGTCTCCCAGTAATAAAAGAATTATATATAAACAGATAATAAGACCCGTCATCACTTATGCAGCTCCTGTATGGTGCAGTGTGTCTAACACGCAAATGGCTAGATTACAACGCTACCAAAATAAAATATTAAGATGCATTACGTCTTCAGACAGGTACGAAAGAATAGACACACTGCATAATATGGCAGAGATTGAAAGAATACATGAATATATATATATATATATATATATATATATATATATATAACATTTTAAATAACTTTTATATTAAGCAACACCAATTTCAGCACTAACAAGGAACTTAACGAACATTAGAATACATGATAACGTTAAACACAAGCCGTTATATAGTAGGCTGCCAATTTATTATGGGGGTATAGACTAGACAATAGGTCAACAAATTATACAACATAAGACTAAGTAAAATTACTTGGAAATAACGAATAAAATTGTATATATGTAAATAAAATATAAAGAATATAAATATGTACATTGTAAATATGCAGACACAATACAATTAAAAACTTTTAACTGTATTTAAATGCAAAAATGTAAATAGTAAGAATGAGTATTAAAGTATGACTGAATATGTACATATAGTATGAAAGAAGTATGAATAAAAGAATAAATGGCGGAATGAAAGCACCAAGGTGATTAACTTGGTTTCAGTGCGCGCTATGCGTAGGTACCTGACAAAAATCAAGCAGGTTTTTGGGAATTCTTTTTCCTGCAAAAACAATAAATACCAAATGTTACATTATTTATTAACACAACTTTATCTTCAAGCCTACTTAGGCAAAACCAAAATTGCCTATAGCGTTTGAATGGGCACCCGGGAAACGCTTAAAAGTCAAAAATAAAAACATTTTCTATTTACCACTAGAGCGAACACCGGCTTAAGCCACTGACTGATCTGTTTCTTCTGGCATCCTGCACAAAGAAGAAACTATATATGTATTGTAAATAGACATGTTATGTAAATTTATATTAATAAATAAAGCGAATTGTTGAGTTGAGTTGAGTATAAAAACACGCGTCGTCCTTTTATACCTTTTTATTATTAATTAAACGTAAGTATGGTAACAAGTAGGATAAAACTTTATATGCCAATGTCTTAAAGTGAACCGCCCAACTGCCGAAACTATAGTAACTTTGGGAGGTTTTCCGATGCCCTTTTGTAGTTTTAAGAAAGAGTTTAGAAGACTCCAGATATTTTTGGTAAATTCTTTTATTACAAGATGCGATAAAAGTTCTAAGTAGATAATTCGAGTGTTTTCGGAAACCTTTAAAAGGGTTAAAAAAACTTGGAAAACTAAGCTAAATTAAAAAAAAAAAATGAAAAAATTAAATAATACTAAGTTTCTATAATTCTATAGTCTGTCTACCTAAGCTGGCGTCATATGGAAAACTTCTTTAATAATAATTTTACAGCAAAAATTAGCTGTTTATAAAAAGTTCTGCAGGGTGCAAAACCCAAAAAGCAACCATTAAATATAAAATTCTATCAGTTGTCTACAAGGTTTAGCCAAAATACTCGTCAACAGTAAAGTACATGTAATAATGCTTATTTCCAAAGAAAAAATATTAGAAAAAGATGTTTAGAATTAAACATTATTTTAAAATATGCAATTTTGTTTATTAAAAAAAATCTGCGTTAATGGTAAAAATTTAGGTTTGTGCTTTAGTATAAAACCATTAATGTTAATAAACTTTTTTTATCTTTGGACAATCCACGAAGGCTAAAAGCCTAAATACTAACGTACCGTGGGTGTCTTAAGCAGGGTGAGAGGAAGTTTGTTAACACGGGATTTAAACACTTGAAGATTTGGGAGGGAAGGAAAGACCTCCGCTGGCAGCAGGTTCCATAGTCTAGAAACTCTAGGGATAAAAGAACGAACGAAATGGGAAGTTCGGGGCCTGTCCAATTGAATTGTATAGGAATGCATACGCGCGGTACCACGAGTTTCTCTGTTGGGAGCTGCAAAAGGAGAGACTATACTGGATAATTCGTCGGAGCAGAAGCCTTAAAAGTATCTACAGAAGAGCGATAGATCTCCCACAGCTCGACGATGGGCAAGAGAAGAAAGTCTTTGAGTAAGTAAAGAATCATTAATAAGACGAACAGCCCTTCTTTAAACGGTATCAAGAATGCTGAGGGTTGTAGGGGATGCCATTCCCCAGACATGAGAACAATATTCCAGAGAGGGTCGAATTTGGGACACATACAAAGTGTATAAATTGGAAGGAGAAAAATACTTTTTGGCTCGGAAAAGAAATCCAAGCTTTTTGAAGCCGCGGTGGCTATAGATACAATGTGTTTATGCCAGTTAAGGTTATTCTCAAATGTGACGCCCACAAGGTTAAATGTGTCCCCGCTCTGCAAAACCTGGCCACTCATAAGCAAAGGATGAGTGTTTGATGATTTTTTCGCGACAAGGAACACGATTGTGTTTTGGATGCATTAAACTGAACAAGATTCTTGGCGCCCCAATCCAGTATCAAATTGAGATCCTGTGAAAGAGATATCTGCATCGCCCTGCGTTTGTTTTCCAAGTCGGGTTGAGAGATTGGTTTGGTAACCTGAAAAGTGGAGTGCAGGGTACTATCGTCAGCATAACTATGAATGGGATTGGTTGTGGAAGAAAGAAAGTCGTTGATGTGAAAAAGAAACAAAGTTGGTGCTAGTACTGAATCCTGAGGCACTCCAGCATTAATTTCGTAAAAGCTTGAAGAGTGGCCATCAACAATGACTGATATACGTCGATTAGAAAGATAACTGGAGAGCCAAGAGCAGAGTTTAGTTGGAAGACCGTAGGAGGGAAGTTTATTAAGAAGTGCCATGACAGACTTGGTCGAAAGCTTTGGATATATCAAGAGCAACGATCTGGGACTCACCTAGAAACTCAAGAGACTTGTTCCAGTTGTGTGAAACGAAGGA
The DNA here is from genome assembly GCA_014170235.1 of Listronotus bonariensis. Taxonomy (NCBI): domain Eukaryota; kingdom Metazoa; phylum Arthropoda; class Insecta; order Coleoptera; family Curculionidae; genus Listronotus; species Listronotus bonariensis. The sequence goes on from JACEGR010000289.1 coordinate 294,971, forward strand.
AAGAATATCTGCTGTAGATCTCTTGTGACGAAATCCGTATTGCCTGTCATGTAGAATTTTATGTTTTTCTAAATACCTAAGAATTTGCGAGTTAATGGTTTTCTCCATTACTTTACAAAGCATTGAGAGGAGTGAAATGGGTCTATAGTTATCCAACTATCCATCCGGAAGAGATTTAGATCCTTTCTTGGGAATAGGCTGGATACGTGCAGCTCTCCAGCTGTCTGGAAAAATACCGGTGTCATAAGAAATTCGAAAGAGCCTGGTTAAAATAGGTGCAAGCTCAGGAGCACATTTTTTTAAAACGGTTGCTGGTATTCCATCTAGCCCAGACGATTTCTTGGTGTTAAGAGCAGAAAGGATACGCTTAATGTGTTTTACCTTAAAAATAATATTGGGCATTTTGTGAGGCACTGGGGGAACAGTTGGAATTGGATGATTGACAGGTGGATGAAGGGTTGAATTGGCAGCAAATTGTTTAGCAAATAGTTCGGCCTTTCCTTTAGATGTAGAAATAATTTTATCTTCCAGAGTTAATGATGGAAAAGAACTAGTACAGAAATTTTTACTGATGTTTTTGGCAAAGGACCAGAAGGATTTGCTGCCATTTGAGCAAGAAAGTACTTTGTTTTTATACGGTTATCAAAGGAGTCTTTGGCTTCTGAGATTGTTTGGTGGTAGTGGTTTCTTGCTTCAATGCTGGCCTGTCGGTTTTCTGGACTAGGATCCTGTAGAAACTTCTTGTGAGCCTGAACTTTTAAAATTCTAGCTTTGTCACATGTTTTAGTGAACCAAGGTTTGTGATTAGAGGGTTTGATGATTTTCTTGGTGTGGGGTACATAGGTTTCAACGCCCAATAAAATTGACTCGGTCAGTTGGTTGCAGATTTCGGAAGGATCCTGGGAAGAAAAGCAGATAGTGTCTCAAGGGTACGTGGCGAAAAAGTCCCTAAGGCCATCCCAGTCGGCTAAGTTGTAGTGCCATACGGTGCGTGGTGGCATGGATTCATTTACGTCAGAATGTACAGTAAACTTTATAGGACAATTTTAAATAAACTTTTTAAATTAATTGTCATTAAAACAAGAACAATCTACACGGTAAGCCAAATTCGACGCTCTTTATGGAAAACTCATGTTTCTGTATAACTTACCAAAAAAACTGACCCTCATTAGCGAGGTTTAAATATCAAGCAAAACTTACTGGTGAAAACCGCAATTTGCTATCTTGCGTCGTTTTCTCTCTACAGCGTGTTTCTAATTTCTTGCGTTTTCTTTAATCCTTTATAACTTTTTAGTTTCAGATATTTTTTAATTATGGAAAGATATTTTTGCAGCAACCTTTTTGTAGATTGCAGATATTTTTTAGTTTTTTTTCTGGGGTGACGCATTTTTGACGTTTTTATTTTGGGAAATTTTAAATAAAACACCTTGCATATTTTTTAAGTATTGAATTGGTTTAAAAACTACATTTTTCAAAACGTATTAAACTTTTTTTTATCCGTTCCTGGGATATTGCATTTTTCGTCGTATTACTGAGATTGGCTACATAGTAAGCCATGAAAAAAATATTCATGTTTTGCTTTAAACAATATTTTTTAAACTTTTGTATTTTATTGACTGCAGTGACGGAACACCATTTTTATTTAAAATTTAATTAATAAAATAAAAGTAAAGAATAATCCTATTTTAAAATAATCTAAATTATTCTAATAATATTTTGCCCAGGGAACTTTTTATTTAAGTTTTATTATTCTATCCTAATATTATATAGGGGTAAAGTTTGTAACTTTGTTTGTTTGTTCGTTTGTTTGTAGTCGATTATCTTCGGAAGTACTGAACCGATCATATATTTTTTACAATTAGAAAACTACACTGTTTGGGGGTGTTAAAGGCTATATTTTATTTTGATTAAACAAAAAATTCAGATATTAACGCCTAACGAAGTGGGTACGGGTAGGCTATCTTGGATCAACTATAACTTTGTAAGGGCAAATCTTACATACTTACATTACGGAAATACTACACCGATCCATGGGCGTCGCTAGGATTTTCAAATCTAGTTTATCTAAAAACAGAGACATGGTAGCAACACCAAATTTATATTAGATGCTTTTAATACTAGGAGAAACACTTTGGTAAAGAAAATGTTTGCTTTGGAATGTACGACAAAAGTTAATTTTTTTGTTTCGCCCCCGCCCTTTCTAGAAAAATCTTGGTGTGTGTGCAAATCTTCTATTTGTATTTTTTCGTGGCTTTAATCAAATTTTAAATTTCGCAAAAATATCTTACTTTTTCTGATAATTAGGGGCATCTGAAAATCTCGAATACAAAAATTAACGTGGAAATATTTCCACTGGCAATAGTTTTTTAAAAAATACAGATATTTTTGAAAAAAGTAGGGTTTGTGGATAACATTTTTCAAAATACGGAAAAAAATACAAATAGGGGATTCGCTTCCAAAGCTTAGATTTTTTAGGGGGGCAACAATAAATCAACTTTTTTCGTAAATTCTAAAATAAAACCTTTCTTTACAGAAGTGTTTTTTTAGCATCGATAGCATCTGGTATAAATATGATGTGGGTCACAAACCCAAGCAGCATTTTTAGTCACCTTTACGTTCCGGTGAAGTTGCAATTACTATTAATAGGAACGTAATTACTACTATTCAATTACGTGCCTGCGAAAATGGGAAATATGTTAACGGTAATAAATACGTAATAGCGACTACCTGGCGACTTATACCGCTACGGCGCGCTTACGTTTCGGCAACGTGGTTATTACTCCTTTGGTGGATTCTTTTATTTCTTTACATGGCGTCCGTCGTCTGTTTGTCTTTGTTTAACAAATTAAAATGATATTTTATCAGCATCTTCCATCATTCTTTAAGTGTCATCGAAAATGAAAGATACCTATATTATTATTATATAACCATAAATAATATGGATCCATAAGCTGATTTTTGGTCTTTACCAAATTCAAGAAGCTAAAACGAATAAAAAATTTCTGTCAAATGTGATGATGATTGATCGAAAATTAACAACGCGCCCTCCCCAAATGCATGTAAGATTTTTTTATTGAGAAGACAAATAAGAAAAATGCAAAATTGCCTAATAATGCTGATAAATATTTTTTCTTATTTCTATAAGCTATGTGAGTTTAGTTTTCTCTAGTTTTTTATGCTGAAATATTAAAGAACTAATTATTTAAGTACCAAAACAAATCGACATCTTAGCTAACGGCGTCCATCTCAAGAAAATATGGCGATTTTTTTAATAACTTCTTCTAAGTATTATTTACTTTTAACTGGGTGTTTAAAGTCGTTGCCACTTAGTGGGCAGTATCGACAACTGTTCTTCTTTTACTTTTAGGTGATAACTAGCATTAAGTCAAAAATTAGGTTATAGATATTTCAAACTGCAAAGTCGCAATTACTACAACACGACTTCATGGTTCAAAAAGTCCCGTTTAAGTTTCAAATGCCACTATTAAGTTCCATTTGGAACTATAATTTGTCCAAGTGATTTTCAGTGTCGTTTGTTGTATCATTTTTGTACTTATCGCCACTATTAGTACATGAAAATGTCTGTGTTTAAAATTGTAGCTACTTAAGAAAAGATTGACGTGTGTCCATAACTTTTCTTTCTTCTAACGACTGACATTTTCACTTTACAAAAACCACCAAAGCATTTAAGCGTTGAAAATCTACTACATGTGGTTTCTAGTGAGTAGGGATTTTTGTTCCTATAGAAATGGCAGTTACTATAAGGTATTTTTTCAGTAATTTTAATTTTGTACTAATTTTAAAACGGAGTGGGAAGTAAAGTCTACTATATAGTAGCTTTCTGGTATAGCGGGACACGTAATTATACCTCCAATATTACTACAAAAATCCATAACTATAGGAGAACTTGTAAAGTCGCAAATACGTAAAACTTACTTTCACGGCTACTTTATAGTTATCAAAAGTTTAAACTGATTAACAAGTAACGCAACGAAGTAAGTGCGACCAATAAATATAACTTTAAAGTTAAAGCGACTTTAAAGTAATTTTGCCCAGTAACAATTCCGTTCCAGGTACTTCAGAAAGTACTTGGAAGTCCCTAATAAAACTATAAAGTTCCTTATTGCAGTGGCAATTACAGTGCCGTATTATCCATTAGGCTGACTAGGCTACAGACTAGGGCGCCATGAAAAAATAGACAGACAAGGGAGTAATAGGCGCCAGACAGAGGAGTTTAGTCGGTTGGGTATGAAAAAAAAAACCAATGAAATAGGCGCGAAAAGGAGGGGATGACTTTTTTCTTTGTTTCAAATTTTATTTTGGGTGGTGGTAAGCTCCTGAAAAGAAAATAGGCGCTACGGAAAGTAAGGACATTTTTTTTTGCTCTTCGAAATTTTTTGTCATGCAAAATAGGCGCTCTGGGACTTGTAGCCTAGGGCGCCTCATAGGGTTAATACGGCCCTGGGCAATTACTATGTAATTACTAAAAAAATCGAAATAAAAGTAATAAATACTATTAAGGTGCTTTTATAGTGATAATTTCGTAAAGTCTCCTTATTCAAAGTTTTTCTCTCAGTTGACGAAACTTTAATGCTGCTTATTGGGATGTCTCAGTTTTTAGATAAAATAATGTGGAAATCCTTGCGACGCTCATGCTCCGATCATAACTCTTTCACAATTAGAAAGCTACACTATTCAGGAGTGCTGTAGGATATATTTTGTAATGATAAAACAAAAATTTTAGAAAAAAATAATGACATAAGTATATCAATATATACTAAATAGTATAAAAAGGTTAAATTTGTAATAACGTGAATGAGCTCCGATAGTCTAATGGTAGAATTCTCGCCCGCCACGCGAACGCGGCGACCCGGGTTCGATTCTCTGCGGGAGCAGATTACTTTGTTTTTTTTTATATAAAAAAGATAAGAATAAAAAAGCAACGAATGTACCCATTTTTGTAGATTTTTTTGTTTGTTATTCAATTATACTAAAATGATATAAAAGAGATAAAGTTTAAAACATTGATTGTTTGTTTTTAGGGGCTAATTTTCGGAAATACTGAACTGATCATAAAAAAATTTTTACACTCAGAAAGTTACACTATTCCGGAATGCTATAGGCTATATTTTATTATGATTGTGGGCACGGGTGGGTTAGTACGGTAATATTTATTGTAACAAACAACAAATATTTTCATCTATGCAGAAAAATTAAAAGTAACCATGAAAAACAAATGCAAGCTCTTTGCTGAAATGCCCAAATTAAGCTTGTGTTTTTTTATCGTCATCTTTAACTTGCCTGTATAAATAAAATAATGGTTGTTTTTTACATGAAATATTACCGTATTAATAAGACCTGAATAAAAAGTTCCTAGGGCAAAATATTTACAAAATAAATTGGATTTCTTTTAAAATATGGTTATTTTGCGTTAATAAATTATAAATAAAAATGGCTTTACACTATTGAAGTCAATGAAATGCAGAAGTTATAAGAATATTATTGTTGAAAGTAAAAATGATTACTTCTTTCATGTCCTACTTTTTAGCCAATCTCAGTAATAAACAACAAAATATGCAATACCTCGAAAACGGTTAAGAAAAATATAAAGTATATACATTTTAAAAGAGTTAACTTCTTAACACTTTTCTGCTTTCTTTCTAGCCAATGTCAGTAATAAACAACAAAATATGCAATATTTCGAAAACTGTTAAGAAAAATATAAAATATATACATTTTAAAAGAGTTAATTTTTTTAACAATTTTTTAAAAAAATATACAGGGGATTCCATTTAAAACTTCAAAAAAATAAATAAGTAAGTAATAAAAGTTGCTGTAAAAATGTTTTTACAGAATTAAAAAATCTTTTAAAAAAAAAGTTATGAAGAATTAGAGAAAACGCAAGGAAGTAGGAAATACGCTGTTGCGAGTAAACGATAGCGAATTGCGGTTTTCGCCAGTAAGTTTGACTAAAAATTTGAGCCTCGCAAGTGAAGGTCATCCACGGATGAAGTTAACAAGAGGACAAATGGACCAAAAATTAAATTTTTTGAAAAAAGTCATTCTTCATGAATGAATACATTTGTTAAACCTTGATAATATAATTGAAGAAAATAATTTATGAATTATTTATCTTGTAACTTTTTTCCTTTTCCTGAGAATTTTAAAGTTTGTTTCACCCTCAATACATGTATACTTTAATTGGTAATACTTTAGTTTTAGTTCTATGAAACGATCAGTTTTTTTCTTGCTGCTTAAATACTTTTGGCTTTTCTTTTCCCAAAAGATGTACATACATATTTTTTAACTTATGAAGAGCTTCGACAAAGCCTTTGTGGGTGTCAGACGTGTCTCCCAGTTTTATTTTTTTTGTTGATCAGTAATAAAAATAATATTAAACAATAAAACAAAGAAAATATTAAAGTTAGTTTAACTTTAACTATTACTCGGCGGTTTTTATACACGTAAATAGATTAAGCCGCCGGACGGCGGTTTTCTTCTTATAATTAAACAAAACCGCCGTCGGTCGTTTTTCCAGTGCCTTTCCTTTAAACTAAGAAAAAATGGAAAGTAACAACAATCTGTGTCACCCGGTAGAATTGCTCATAAAAGTGTTTTAAGTTCTCAGATCCATCTTTTCAATATAAAAGGCATTAATTTTATTTATAATTAAATTAAAGTGCCACTCGCAGACTGCGAAAACTTTTCTCGCAAACAAAAATATTTAAACTTTTAACCACTTGTCCTTTCCGTTTTCCCAGTTCCTTCCAAGACGAAATATCACTAACGAACATTTATGTTGAGGAGTTAAAAGAATAAAATGGGAATTAAAAGATTTGGTCTCGAGTTTTCAGGGATTTAAATAATGTTAATAACACTTTATTTCTGGTTACTTTTGAGGTTGGAAAGAAACAAAAATGTTCAACAGGGAGTAGAAATTTACATATTTTCTTTTAAAGATTATTTTGAACGTTTTAATAAGGTTTTGCTATGAATTATCTTAAGCAGGACACAATTAACATATTTTGGTAGCTTCGTAGATTAGAAGTAATACCCTAAAACGGTTTTTGAAAATTTTAATTTTTTAATAAATTTTTAAGTGACTAAAAATTTATAGTACTTTTTTTGTAAATTACTATATATTAGCAAATAATTACTGGATTTTAATAAAAATTGGTTTATGCGCTAAGAAATAGTAGACGCATAAAAAAATACGTAAAAAAATAATTGCTTATAAATAGCTAGTTTTATTATAGTTTTTACGTAGAGTTTAGTAGCGTCCCTGTGTTTTCCCCATTGACTTTTTTAAAGGTAAATGTAACACATGAAACACCCTGTATATTTTATTACCAATACCTTCTTAAAAGCCGTAAAAATACCATATTTTCTATATTTACTTTATCATAGTTTGGAAAATATCGTCAAGAGTTAATAAACTGGCATTTTTTGAAATAAAACACCCTGTATATTGTATAACCATTAAAAATACATTTTAAAGACCTATAAGAAAAACAACCTTTAAAATGATTTTCTCCAATAGTCGGAAATATGAGCTTCCAAATCTCTTGTGTGCTACAAATTATACCTACTACTTTTAAGATTTGGATGGTCATATTTTTAAAACTATAAGCTGTAGACATATTAAATGTAGTATGTTGTTAAAGCAGTACAGACTTTTTATTTTAAAAATCCTAATGGCTGTCATATTTTCTTAAAAAATAAATATATGAAATGTATGTTTTTTTACAACTTTTAAGGATACCATTCAGCTAATGTTAAGATATACAGGGTGTTCCATAAAAAAACAACTTTGAGTTATAACTTTAAAAAAAGTTTATGAAAAAAATATAGAAATGCCACTGAACTCTGCCTAAAAATGCCTAATAATTTTCTTATTAAGTTTTTTTCTCCCTTAAGCGAGTTACAAGGCCTAGACAAATTGACAAAATTTAAAAACACTCTGTATCTCCAAAACACATCAAGTTAGCTATGCTTTGGTTTTACCACTAAATTTGTTTTAAGAATCGAAGTCGAGATTGTGCAATTAGATTTGTTCTATCTCTTTTAGTTTTCGCTATACCCTGCAATGTCGACGAAAAGGCGCCCCCTGTGCCATTATTTTTATGGACATCCTATATATAACCCAGTGCCTAAACTAATGACAATACTATTTTTTAATATTAAGCTGTCAATGAACCTTTCTAATTTATTTATTTAACAAAAAGTGAGTGTTATTCATAAAAGTAAAAATTTCGGTTACTTTTGAATTTTCTTCATAACGAACTTTCTTCAAACTGATTTACTAAACTGACAAGTTTAATTGGAATTTACGTTTACCTAAACTAAATGCAAAAGTGTTTTTGTTCTTTCCTTACGTGACAAAATAAATTATGGATATGAAGTGTTATTATTTATAAATATAAAACAGTATTGTTTTAAAATCTCATTTATTTACTTTATTGAGGGTTATTTTTGTTAAGTTGATATATTCCTCTTAACACAGTATAGAACGCAAGAAACCAAAAACATTTTTAAAATAACATTGTTCGAAAATGCTTCGTTTCCGAAATACGGGGTGTTAAAGTTTTAAGAAAAAATGCCTTCATCATAACTTGCCTACCACTCCAGGTATGTCCACAAAATTTGGTACACTTTTTTAACCATTACATTACATTTTTTGCTGTTAAAGTTAAAAGAAAATACCAGTGGCGTTCGAACAAGATTTGTATTGATTTTTTCAAGACAAAATAGTACGCCACTGCTTTTTCCTTAAATTATTTTTAAAATATTTATTTGCTTTAAAGTTAATTTGGTCTTCTGATATTTTTCGGTACGATGAACGATTGTAGTTTAAAAAAAGACTTATTGATGCATGGCAAAAGCGCCAAAATCGAATATGGTGTTTTCTAAGTTATGATTTTGACTGAGTAATAGCTCAGAACAACAATTTTTTTAGTTTAATTCAAATTGTAGTAATGTAAGTATTTAAACTTAGTTCAATACAAATTAGACAAAAACGAATATTACATACAAAACATACAAAACAGCGGTAGGAAATTTCTAATAAAGATGCATTTTTTCTTAAAACTATAACACCCTGTATTTCGGAAACGAAGCATTTTCGAACATAATTTTATTTAAAAAAATAATGTTCTTATTTTCTTACATTTTATACTGTGTTGATATTTTAACTTAAAAATAACCCTGTATATTATCTTCGTTATTTTGTAAACACGTTTAGCCAGTTCTAAAGGTTTATAGGCAAAGGAGACAGCATTTTTAGTCTAATCTCTACCTTATAGTACTTTACGCGCTTTAGATAGTCTCCTTTAAACGCATTGGAAAAATTGCCCCTAACCCGTTTGAAGTGTTGAACGTGTATACTGGTGGACATGAAACGGCCAATATTGGTCTGTTAGTTAATTATTTGGTCAGCAAGATTAAATTCGTTCTGTATTAAATGAAGATATTCAAGGACGAGCAGGTTTTTTTGTCCTTGAATGTCTTCATTTAATACAGAACTCCTTTAATTTTGCTGACCAAATAATTAAACAGAATGACCAACGTTAACTATTTTGTGACCAATTGCATTCTTTTGGATTAGGCCATGTATGATTAATTTGAGGCGTTAAACATTTTCTATGACATTGATATTTTAAACACGCTATAAAAGTTGGTGTATGGATGACCAATTCGGCATTCTTAGTGACTATTTATGACCATTTCGTGACCAATTCAGTGCTGTTTTGCAAGAGCCAAATTTCACATTTTAGGCCGCTAAATAGATGGGGCTACCTAAGCCCCTTGATCAAATTTTCAGAACTCCATCGGATAGAACAGGAAAAATACTATTGACTAAGATTTTCTGGGATAATTTTTTGATGCGCGAGTGGTTTAGACGTTGAATCATAAAACAACCAACATTTCTGGAGAAAATTTCAGAACTCTATCCTGTAGGATAGCAAAAATACTATTTATTTCACCTTATATTTGAAAAAGTCGCTGGAAGATTGATATATTTTTTTTGTCGTGGGTAACTTTTGGGGCAGATTTTTTTCTAACCGGTTTTTTTTAAAACCTCATTATACAAAGGAGAAAAAATACTATTGATTTCACGCCTATTGCATTAGAAAAGTAATTGGAACAGATCCAAGCTTTGTTGGGTAACTGAAATTTTTTAGAACTGATATGTGTTAATAAAAAAAAGCTTTTCGTAATACAAAAGTTCATTGCCCCACATCTGTGCCCAAGATGCTATGTATAAAAACCTATAAAGTACAGCAGCGGAGGGTGATGGCGAAATTGGTGGGTCAATACCCGCACTGTAGTTAAATTATTGTTCTAAATTTTATTTAACCTCCCTATTATAAGTAATTAATCTACTTACTTACCATTTTACTAACAAGTACATACGTGAAAAAATACAAATATACTACTTACCAGTAATCGTTTTTCGTATTCCTCCTCTATCTCTGTTCCATTATAGTAACGATGCTCTGCTTTCGTATCAGGAAAATAAAAACCTCGCTTGCATTCGCACTGGTAACTTCCCCGACGAAAGCCGAGGCCCTTGAGGTGTACACACTGAAATTAAATTTAAAATAAATAAGGCGAAGTGTAAACTTTCGTAATTTTGCCAATTTGTTTAAAAGCAATGGAACTCACCGAGTTTTCATTTTTTTGTGTGGGGTTTAGGCCCTAGAAACATCGTAAATACAGGGTGATTCAGAACAAGATTTTTAAGGGCTATGTCAGGGCCAAGGCAATGAAATTTTGGGACTCGGAAGTTTATGTTTTTGTAACATTATAAAATACTTGTTTTATATCATAACATATACAGTGTCTCCACGGAGGGTCTTAACTATAATTTTTTAATTTTTAATATTCTAAAGAAAAGTTATTCCTCATAAAAAAATTTGCCCTGTCTTAAATACTAAAAGTTATAATAAAATTGCCCTATGATATACAGGGTGGTTTAAAATCGGGAAAGCATTATTTTAAATAACGAAAAAATTGAAAAATGATATTTTTAAAAATAATTTAATAAAAAGCATAACAAAGTTTAATACTTCTTTTTATCGCTTATTAGTAGGAAAATTAGGTGTTAACTTGGGTTTTTTTCTTTCTAAATAATTAATTTGAATTTTTATTTGCATACAAGTTTTAAAATGTATGTAAGTATTCACCCAAAAGGAATTAATTTATTTAACAAAAGTTTTTTTTAATTAGTAGTCAAAAGTAATTATATTCAATTTTTTTGTATTTGTTAAAATAACATTTTTGTAGTTTTGAATCTCTCTGTATTTCATAAGGCAATTTTTTTAACGCTCTTATTCTAAATTTTTGTTTTATGTTATGTTTAGAAGCGGGTTAAAAGACGTGACTTGCCCTATAAAATCCTTAGTATCAGTTGTCGTCGTTAACGTCGTACAAAGTGACGTATCTCAAAAATATATATTTTTTTGGTTAGGACCAAAAACTTTTATTCTATGCAAAACGGCACATAAAACCATAAAAATAAATCCTATAACATTAAACCTGTTATAATAACTTAGCGACTGGGTTTTAGCTTTTATCTAAAGGCTAAGATGGCAATAATCTATAAACTTTCGTTCAAAAAAATATTTAAAAATGAGATACGACAGTTTTGTAAAATAAAGACGAAGTATTCTGACCTTAGGCTATTTTTATAAAGTTATAAATACCAAATAAATGAGTTAACAATTTAAAATTATTTTATAAAACTCTACCTACCTATTTACGTACGCCTATGTTACATGGGTATCAAGCATTTTGCTTTTTCAATTCAATTTGGCAAAACCATACCTGAATCTCCAAATTTGATTTCATCAGATTTTCATTCGTTTACAAATTATTTTTTAATTGAAACTAAAACAAATTTTTCTAATAAATAATTTGCCCCATATTAAGACGTTAAAATTGTGAATTTTTGTGAATTTTTGGCTTAAAAAAATTGTGACCTTATGGCAAAGGTATGACTACTGATTTGTTTTAAGGGGATAAAATACATTAAACATCATATAGTGTGCCCATGACTGGACTCAACTATACCTGTAAAATTATTTATTTTTGATAGTTCGCAAAAAAAATATTCTTTATAAAGTTTTTGCTTCGTCTGAAATACTAAAACCTATAGTAAAAATTGCCCTATGATATACAGAGTGCCTTAAAATAGCAAAAATATTTTTTTAAAAATGAAAAATATATATATTTTTGAAAATACTTAATTTAAAAGTATGTGGCAAGCTTGGTGTAGAAGCTAACGTACCAGCCTCTAACCGCAGCGACCCGGGTCCGGATCTCGGTTCCCTCCACCGGGTTTATAGCTAGTCACTCGTCACTCGACTTTCTATCAATCCTAGCTAGTAGTTATTTTAAAAATAACGTCCGTGGTAGCACTACCGCGTTGTCTAAAATATGCTGTAAAATGTAAAATTACATGTTTCAGTGCTTGGATAACGTTAACAGAACAGGGTAAAAGATGGGTTACACATCCAATAACCCGGCACTTACGGTACACTGGTATTAAGGTATAAGCCTTCGTAAGATGTCACAAAGATTAAAAAAATAATTAAAAAGTCCTATATATATTTTTCTTACCCATATCTTTACTTAAAAAAATTAGTTGTAAAATAAAACACATGTTTTTTTATTATTTTATTTCTTATATGCATACAATATAAAGTAAAGTTAAAGTGTATGTAAGTAATAACACGAAAAGTAACGATTTATTGAACAAAATGTTAGAAGTTTTATAACTTTTTCCCGGTAAATAAATTGTTAAAAAAATATTCATACCCCATTTTTTTATTTCTCAAAATACCATTTAAGTTATTTTAAATCTCCTGTATATTATAAGGTGATTTTTTAAACGCTTTTATACTAAAAACATATTTTTTTCACTTCATTGATATCTTTTTTCTCCAACATTAACCTTAATGATATGTATCAGTTAAGTTAACAGGATAGTTAACCGTAGGAGTAGATATAAACTACTTATTTACATTTATATTAAAAAACAAAGATTTTTTTATGTTAAATTCTGATCAGAGATATGAAATTACATCGATCCTGTTGCAGCAGTTTTGAATATTATTTTCATCCTACAAAATTAGGGAAATTAAAATATTTAAACATTTGGAAATTATATTATTTCCATATATAACAGTTGGCGACGAGGATGGGATGTAAAACGCGAGCAAAAGTTGTAAGTCTAAAGAAGATTTGAACAAAATTTCAAAAAAGTAAACCGAAAATTTAAAAATTTTCAAAAAATGCCGCAGCAAGAACCTCAAGCTATTGTCCAACAGGTGAATACTTCCATGATAGGGAAATTAATGGAGTTTGATGCACAAAATAATGATTGGACAATTTTTGTACCACGCTTAAAAAATTGGCAAATAATATCACAAATGACGAGATGAAACGGGCCATTTTTTAAATACGCTAAGCAAAGACTCTTACCCATTAATATTTAATTTATGATTGCCAAATCAACCTAAAGAAAAAGCTTCTAAAGTTCTGATTGAGATTGAGCAGTCAATTTTTGCTGAAAGGTATAAGTTCTATAATGCAAACAATTTCTAGGTGAATCAGTAAATAAATGGGCGGCACAAGTTAAAAGTTTAGCCGTTAATTGCAAATTTGACGAGATAAATTTATTATGGGGATGGAAAAAGGAAAAATTATGGATCGAATTTTTGAAGATTATACGATGAAACTGGAAGACGCTGTTCGTATCGCATGTTCAAAAGAAGCTGCCATAAAACATTTTTAACACGTTCCGGAGAGGCCGGCATATTTAAAGAGCCATTACACCATCCTTGCAGTTTAATGATGGTACGTCACAGAGAGGGGCTACAGCATCATTAGCAGAAGAATTACGTCAATGTGGAAGAAAAAAATCATACAAAAGATAAGTGCCATTTTCGTAATTGTATTTGTTACATTTGCAAAAAAGGCCTTTTGACTCCAGTCCGTAAAAATAAAAAGGAAAAAAATATTTACTTTCATAAAAATGCCAATCACAAATTCTGTAACAGCAGAAATAATTACAATTTTTTATTAGATTCGGAGCAAAATGTACAAACTTTTAATAGTAATTCTAGTTATGAAGATTTAATTTTTATGTTTAATAGATCTAGTTTAGAGATAAGTAAACGTACAAATAAACCATTTTTATACAAATTAAGTTAAATAAAAAACCATTTCAGTTCCAAATTGGCACTGGCGCCTCAAGTAGTTGTTTTTCAAGTAGTTTTTAGAAAAAAAATAAAAATTTAAAACACAGATAAAATTTTCTTTGTTTATACTGGGGAACAAATTAAACCAGTGGGAATTTTAACACATAGTGTTTCTAATAAAGAAGTAAGTAAAATTTTTTTTTTTGTGATAGAAAATGGGGGATCACTAATCTTGGGTAGAGATTTTTTATATTTATTTAATTTAAATTTAGAAATTTTTTTTGTGAAACAGACATGGAAAATAATATTTTTGAAAAGTTTTCGGAATTATGTAAACCAGGACTGCAAACCTTTAACAAAGGTGAAGCAAAAATAATTTTAAAACATGATAATATAGCACCAAAATTTCTTAGGGCAAGACCTTTACCTTATGCCATTAAGGAAAAATTGGTTATAAGACCAAAATGTAATATCGCCGGTGGACTTTTCGGAATGGGCCACACCAGTAGTACTTGTCATCAAACCTAATGGGCAAATACGACTGTACGAAGGCTATAAAATTACCATAAATCCATGCATCCAGGAGTATCAGTATCCATTGCCTCGAGCAGAGGAATTATTTGCCAAATTAGGAGAAGGTATCGAATTTACTAAAGTTGATTAAATAAATGCATATCAACAAATTTTATTCGATAATGATTTAAAAAATTATACTACTATTTCTACTCATAAAGGCTTATTTTACTATAATAGACTACCATTTGGTTTTTCCTCGGGTCCTGCCATTTTAGAGGCGGTAGTTTCATTTTTGGACGATATTCTTATTACAGGAAGCAGGAACAGAGCATGTTGAGAGAATAAATACAGTTTTACAAATAGTACAACACTCGGGATTTAAAATGTCAAAAAAAATGTGTTTTTTTTCAAAAATATGTGAAATACTTAGGCTTTATTATAGCAAAAGATGGGTTGCATCCTTGTACCGAAAAAACTTAAGCAATAAATAAAACCACAAATATTACTCAACTTAAGTCTTTTTTAGGGTTAATAAACTATTAGGGTAAATTTATGAAAGATTTACAACTATTTTACATCTTCTTTACCAGTTATTGAGAAAAGGCATCAAGTGGGTGTAGAGCTCTCAATGTGAAATAGCTTTTGAAAGTATAACAAATAAATTAACGTCAAAAGACGTTCTAGTGCATTTTCAACCTAATTTACCTATTAAATTAATAGTAGATGCATCCGATGTAGGTTTAGAAGCTATGCTTTGTCATGTTTTTCCTAATAAAGTTGAAAAGCTATTGCAGTTTATAAGCAGTTTAGAATATTTTTTTCATCCTACAAAATTAGGGAAATTAAATTTTAATTTTTGGAAATCATATTATTTCCATATATAACATTTGGCATCTATATCTACTCCTACAGTTAACTTAACTGATACATAACACTTTTTGTATAAAAATAACTTAATTTTTCAAAATATTAAAATAAAAAATTTTCTCCGGTATAGTTAAGTCCATTATCCGTGGACACACTGTATATTCATCTCTGGGTCACATCTGTTACTTATAATGGACAAGTACTTTATTTTATTAAGTCAGTGCAAATATTAACTAATTACCACATTTTTTTATTTTTATTTAAGTTTATGAATTTTTGTTAAATAATTAATAATTAAATAAAAAGGTAATTATTATGTGTATATACATTTGCCCACAAACAACATACAAAAGCCAATAACATGGCAATAAATTGTTGAGTTATTAAGTGTGGTTATATTAAGTCAATGTTCGAATATGTGAAAATTCGGTACATGTGCAATAGTATGCAAAAACGTACATAATTATCTGGTTGATTTGGTTGAATATTTGAATAATATTATGCATTTTGTATTCTTTAGCAGCTTTGGAGCTTCGGTAGTTTTCGCACTGTTTGTAGGTTTAAATTCAAAGGTTTGGCTACGATATTTTTTGTGTGGTAAACAGTGTTTTAAAACCAGTTTACATACATTAGAAACGCTTTGCTAATAATATTTTTTCTTTATTTCTTTTATATTCTTGGCTCCGGTCTTTTTTGGTCCAATTAGCCAGAACATCTGGGGGAAAATCTGGATAGTCGAGCTCTGTAGCTCCCAGAAATTCTTAAATTTCTTATTATTTATTTGGATTTGAAATAATACAATGATCGATGCAATACATAAATTGTCAGCTATTAAACCAAGAGTTGTTTTGCGTATAGCCTACACTGCAAAACTAATACATACCGCGGCGTGCGCATCCATTTCTAGCATAGCATTTTGCAGCTATTTATGATAAGAAGAAACAAGAATACGTTGGTACTTTGGAATTTTTGCCCAGTGTCACCATAAACTTAAAACCCTGTGTGTCGACAGCACCCAGCCTTGTTAGTCTCATATCCAGCTATATAAATGGACCCATCACCCTTTTTCCTGATGAAATATTTTTTAACAATAAAAGTTGCTAATAAATAAATTCCAGGGGTTGGCAAACCATATCATGGGCTGATATAGTGTAATTAAAAATTGAAATAAAAAATGACATGAATATCGGCTCATTTTTTTAAAATTTATATAAATGAAAAGTTTATGGTATCTAGATAATGGAACCACAACAAGGTTAGCTACCTTTTCTTGGGCCTAATACCTGCCAACCAGGTATAAAAGCTAACTTAAAGGTATTTGCCGTCATTTATTTAAAGAAAAATTTAACACGAAAAGCAGATTTTTTTATTACGAATCCAATGGTTTAGGGTTGGCTTTTAAAATCCTGGGATAAGTTAGGATTGGCGCGATTTAAAGTTTTAAGGCTCTATAAGGGTATTAAGGTAATTATTATTTTAGAGAATGGTACGCCACTGCATTTTTCAAAATCTAAAATAATTAGAAATACAAACTTACTGGTTTCTATTTATTTACGCGAAAACCGTACATCAGTACGTCAAACAAAAAATATTCAAGAAATAAAATTTGTTCTAAACTAAACGGGGATTTGTATTTTTTAAAATTCAGTGGCGTACCATTTTTTCTAAAAATTAATTACGCTTATACCCTTATGAAGCTTCGAAACTTTAAATCGTGCCAACCCTAACCTATTGAAAATGAAAACTATGGTTTCAATTATGACGTGGAGCGAGTTTCTGTCATTCCTAAACACGCAGAGTATTGAGCAACAATTAATGTTGTTAAGTTATGTTTACGATTTACCAACAAGACCCAATTCTCCAGTTCTCCAGCAGCCAGTCTCCAGTTCTTCAGCCTCCCCATCCACTTCTTCTTTTGTTAGTGATGCTGGTACACCCGGAGGAAACTACAACTACAACAACTACAGTGAAGTTTTGCCATTTGTGTATGGACAGCCAATTCCGGATATAGATGAACAATATGTGTTAATAAATTATAGCGAAAAAGACATTTTAAAAAGAAGACAACCTAAGCGTCAGTGCAAAAATTGAATTTTAATTATAAGTATAAGTGATTTTTTAATTATATCTATAATTTTTGGATTAATTATGTTGTTAATTGTGTTAGTTTATAGATTTATCAATAAAACACATTATTTTATGATATATTTTATTGCACATTTTACAAAAGTATACAAATATATTCATTTTATAAACATTTCATGTTTTCTTTTAATTAAAAAATAATAAATATATAGCTATAGTTTCAATAAACAAAATGATCATAAATATATTAAATAGTTTAAACAATTATTATGGATGCAACGTACAATACAACAACACATAAAAACTAGTAGAATATTGATTATTCTAAAATACTTTTCTCTATTTGATGATTTTTAATTTTAACATTTTCAGCATCATTACATACTACACAAACTTCCGGTGAAACAATTTGATATAAATTTACATCACACACTTTACATTTTAAGTCCTCTTCACAGCAACAATATTGTCTTTTGTAATGCGTATTAACATGAGTGCGTTTTCCATTCGTAATTTCTAGACAACAGAAATTATGGCATGAGTGACACAAACTGTACAGGCCGCCAGCCATTGATTTAACCAGCACATAAGACTGTGTAACACATACTTCTTGATCCAAAAGTTTGGTTGTAGTGCGACACTAATTTTTTTTATTTTTGCAATTCCTTCTTCACCACAACCGCCACCATAAACTTTAGCTTCTTCTGAACCATTTAGATCTGAATCTTCATCAAAGTTATTTACATCTACGTCCACCAATGTATCAATTCTCGCACTAATTGTATTATTTTTATGTTTTTTAAAATGAATTATTTCATCTTTGTGCATTGATACCATTTCTGC